>VZTB01001213.1:70979-121666 GCA_013397245.1 Thryothorus ludovicianus
CCCACACCTGAATCCCCATCCAAAGCCCCTATCCCACCCCTTCACCCACACCCCTGCCAGTTCTTTCATACTGGCACCAGTAGCCCTGATCCGTGACCCCCAGCACCAGACTCCACCATGGCCAGTGCCAAGACTGACCCCAGTCCAGCCCTGCTGCCAGGACCCAGAGCTGACCCGAAGCCACAGTGAGGGCAGGCATGGTGGGGAGCCCCCAGTGCAGTCCAGCCCAGTCTGCCCACCCAGAGCTGCTGTCCTGCTCCCTGATGGCAGCTCCTGGTCACCAGCAGCCTCGGCTGGCACAGCCCCCGTAAACAGCTCCAGGAAATGCTCCCCAGCCAGTCCTGTCCACACACCTGAGATGATCACTTTGGATACCCTAAGGGACATCGGGACAAACAGAGAGAAGAGCCGAGATCAGCGACCAAGGTGGAGGAACAGCATAAGAGGAAAATTGCAGAGATGCCGACCTCCTGCAGCTGGGGAGCGTTTGATCCCACAGCCCAATGGGGCCAATCCCCAATGCCCCTCCAGGACCCACCTAACCCAGCCAGTCCCATTTTTGGCACAGTCTTGGGGGCTTTTTTTGCTCCACAACTCTCCTTCCTGCACCACCTGCAAGGAACTATCCTAGAAATACCAGAAAAATTCCACGGTCTCTCTGCAAACCCATGGATGTTTCTGTCCAGACTTAAGGAGCTTTGACCTGGATTTGCATCTTGCCTCTGTACTGCTCGCTTCTTTTTTAATGATAGGGGAAAAGCATAATAGTTTATTTTAACTATGAAATATATTGGTATATTATGACAGTTATGGTAACTTTCAATTATGGTTTTGTACCCAACACGCTTGTTAGCAGGCAGCAACACCAGGCTGCTGCCAAAAATGTCTATTTCTGAGTACAGCTACTACTGCCAGTGAGGATAGGGGACAGGGAGGCAGGGGAAGGTGCAGAACCTGAGTTACTATCCTTTACCCCCTGGTACTCATTCCCATTACTTGGAAGCTGACCTCTAGCAGGTCTGGATCTGTGTGTAGCCCAATGGCACCAGGGCTCTGCTTCTCCCTAGAGAAAGGTTAGGCTCCTCTTTTTTCCCAGGTTCTGGAAAGCCATTCCCCCAAGGTTGTCTTCTCCAGCAGAAGGAGGGACTCCACTCCCTGGGCACAAGCTCTGCAAGAGTCAAACTTCCCCTTTTCCTCCAGGACAGAGGCTCTTGAGAAAGCAGTGGTGTGGAGCACATTTTCATAGAATTATGGAATCATTAAGGCTGCAAAAATCCTCTAAGAACATTAAATCTAACTTAACTCAGCACTACCAAACCCACCACTAACCCATGTGCCCAAGTGCTACATACACAAATCTTCTAAGTTCTTCCAGGGATGGGGACTCCACTACTGCCCTGGGCAGCCTGTACCAGAGCCTGACCACACTTACACGCAAGAAATTTTCTCAATATCCAACTTAAACCTCCTCTGGCACAACTGTCAGGCATTTTCTCTTGTCCTTTCACATGTTATTTGGGAGAAGCGACTGCGACATGTCCAGTTCACATTTCACACCCTGCCCTGGGGAGCTGCAGCTTTTGCTCAACCTCAGGGCATGATGGTATAGGAGGACAAAACCCTGAGTGTGAAAGAGAAATGAGACAAGGTTGCAGAGACTGCTTTGTCTCAACCTTCCAGCTGGGAACAGGCTGCCCAGAGTTGTGTCTGCCCAACCCTGGAAATGTTCAAGGCCACGTTAGATGGGGCTTGAAGCAACTTGGTCTAGTGGAACGTTCCCCAGCCTATGGCACGGGGTGAAACGAGATGAGCTTTAAGTCCCTTCCAACCTGAATTATCTGTGATTCCATGATTCTGTGATTCTATGGACTCCTTGAGCCTCAGAGAGCATCACTTCCTTATGTCCAACCACTGAGCTGCTGGGCCTGACCCTTGCTGGATCAGTCTTAAACCACTCTTTGCCAGCCACACTTTGTCTTGACCAGTCTAAACAGACCATGATGTGTCTGGGAATGAGCAGCATTTATGGGACCAATTCCTGCTGCTTTTGTGCAGAGAAAGTCTGAAAGTCCCTACACTGGCCCTTCCTGAATAGAGCTGCAGTCACTGCCATGCTGTCACTGTTACCACTTTCAGAGCTGTGCTGCTCTCACCCTTCCAGGCCAGTCCAATCCAGTAGAGCCCTGGAAACAATGGGCTGCCATGAGATCTGGATACTCCTTGCTGGACCCCAGACCTGAAATTCCCCTGCAGAAACCAGCTCTGATGGAGGAAAGAGGCTGGTTCTTCTGAGAGGCCAGGGCTGAGCCTCCACTGCTGCCAGTTAGGTCTGGGGCTGCCAAGGGATTCCTGGTCTTTGCACCACTCTCCCTTGGGCTTCTCCTGCCCAGCATCTCCCAAGTAGCTCAGAGCCCTGTGCCATGGCCACCAGGTATGTTTGGTGAGGGGCAATGGTGGCAATTGCTCAGCAGTTTGGGAAGATTCTGCTGCCAGGCTCTGTACTGGTCTGAGCTTCTTCTCACCTAACTCCTAAAAGCTCCCTCCTAAAAGGTATTGAAATGGTTTAAGGTTGTAGAGAGGGGTTTTTACAGGAGAGAGAAAAAGTTTCTTCCTGGATTTAGTTATTTCCCTATGGGATGAGCCACCTCAGAGCCCCATGAGGCACCAGGCAGGGCACCAGAACGACCTGCCCAGGAGGTGCCCTTGGCTGGGGGCCCTGGTGCTCTGGATGCTGCAAGCTGTGCATCCAGCTCTGCTCCTTCTTCTGCCCAAAGTGTTCTTGCCCTTGCTGGGGTCTCGGCACTGCCGATGCACCTGCCAGTGGGAGCAGCTTGCATGTCTCTGTGGTCAGGATCCAGTCCCAGGCTTACATTCCTCCTTCAGGGCCAGTCTCTCAGCTGGAGGACAGAAGTGGGCACTGGCCCATGTGACAACAGCCCGTCCCCACAGGATTGCCATAAAGCTGAGCTGTACCCAGAAACAGGCATGTTTTAAACAATGGCTTTAACCTGTTCACTGTAAAAAGTGCCTTGGACTTTAATCTGAAGAGGTCAGTATCTAGAAGTATTTACCTGTGCGGGTGTGTAAGGATGCAGCTCTCTATGCAGAGTTACACACACAAATATATGATCTATACGTACAGCTATCAGTGCCTCAGACCCTCTGTTCCTTTCTGCCACTGGGGCCAACAGTGGAGTGATGCTGGAGGCATTCCTGACACAGGGATCCCTTACTGAAGAGAAACCTTGTGCCGTGAGGGTTGTGCTGCGATTGTCCTCAGCAGTGCTGAGCTGTCCTGTTCATGCTTGGGAAGCAGCTTTGTGCTTCTCAGGGTCCATCTGTGCAGTTTGGGAATACCCCAGTGAAGGGGATACATCCCTGTTCCCTTGTGCAGAGGGAAGTTGAGGTCACATCTCTGGACCCCCATGTCAGGAGCTGCTGGGCACTTTGTAAAACCGGGAGGGACCCCCTTGTTTTATGGGAGCAATGAGGGGTTTTCCAGACATGTGCTCCCAAAAAGGATTTTTGGTTCCCATGTTCTTGGGCTGTGGCTCAAGAAAGGAGAGTAGGAGGTTGATGGCATGGCAGATACTCTTTCCTCTGGCTCTGCACTGAGGCTCTTCATGCTCACCCAACTCTGCTCAAACATCAGAGCTGGGCTGCTCCCTCCAGTTCATCCCCTACATCTAAAAAAACAAGGCTAAAAGATGTCTGGGGTGCAAAGGGCACACAAATAATTTTGCCAAAGTGAATGCATTGGTTGAGATAAGGGGAAGCTGGATCCTTTCCCAATGAGCACCACTCTGAGCCTTGCTCAGAGCCTGGCAATGGGGCACTGCTGGCTTCAGCTCACTCTGGCTCCCCACATTCCATCTTTACGTGCAGGCTGGGAGGATGCCAACAGAAACAGCTCCCCTGGCTAAACATGGTGTTGTGGAGCCAGCAGAAAAGGAGGAAGATGGTGATGTGCAGTAGATGAATTGCGATGAATCAATAGATGGAGCTTTTTTAGTTTTGAGCTAATACTTCTAAATCCTAAAAATACCTCCAGCAGTCCAGGGGGCTCTCTGATAGGTGATTAAACCCTTGGAGCTTCATTTCCAGGATTAATGGCTTACTGCAGCAGAGCCCTGCTGTACAAAGGCAGCTCTAGTTCTGATACTGCCCATGAAGGCAAGGCAAAATGTGTTAATCTTTATGTGCAGTATGAAATCTGTTTTTCTTCTTGGCTCAGGATTAAAGTTTCTCCAAAGAGAAAGGTAATAAGGGCCATAGCATGGATCTCCACCTCCCTGTGTCTGCCCTTTGCTTTCCCAGTCCCAGGAGTGAGAGGGAGGAGGATGCTGTTGGTGTGAAGGTTTGGGCATCGTTTCCCAGCCTAGTGCAATGTGCCTGCATCAGCACTGAAATGTGCAGTGACAGGAGGGGAAAAGAGGAAAAAAAAGGGGGGGAGAAAGAAAAAAAATCTATTGTTTTGCAAAATAGTTCCTTACAGATGGAAATTTAATAAACAATGGGGAACTACAATGGAGCCTTCCCCAAGGTAGAGGAAAACCCCAAGCAAAAAGCTCCACACAGCACAGGTCTGAATCAGCATCTGCCTGCTGGGAATGAGAAGGATGTGGGAGGCAACTCCTGGGAGCGAGGGAGGGGCAGGCAGGGAACAGAGGCTTCGGATCAGGCTTTGCCTTTGCAGACAGGCAACTGCTCTGAGGCTCTGAGCTATGGCCTCTAAATGCTGCATTTCCCCAGCCAGGAGCTTGGAGTCTCACTCCCTGCAGAGAAGCTTTTGCTTCCAAGCGGATGGGGTGGGTGGTGAGTGAAGAAATGTGACTTCCAGCTGGGCAACCCAGATCTAGTCCCCAGCTCTTGAACCCAGGAAGAAAAATATTCAGGAAACCCTCTCCTGCACTTGCTGCAGAGATAAAATGAGGTGAGGACCTGTCCTGTAGCTATTTCCATCTCAGATGTGCTCCTTTTCCAAGGTAAAATTGAGGCTGCTCTGCTGCTAATTCTTCTACCCAGCCTTGGTACTCCTGGCAGCAATGGCTCATTCATTACTATTAATTATCAGCACAGTGGTGTGTGAGGTCTGCAGGCAAGATCCTGCCTTCCAAGCAGTGTGGATAATATCAGCCAAACAGCTTGGCACCACGAAAACAGCTCCTGTGCCCTCATAAGCCCAGAGAGGGATGCTCCAGCTCTTGCTACAGGCCATTCCAATGGGATTAGTTAACCACTGGAGCCTGTGACACTGCCACTTTTGCAAGGTCCCCTACCCAGTGCGGAGAGCAGGGTTGGGGCTGTATGAAAGGGCTGGCAGGATGCTTTTTACCTTCTGAGCTTTCTGATCAGGCACAGTGTTTGCCTATCAGCTTCCTCTTCTCTCTCTGTAATTCCTGGGAGCACCTAGAAAGGATGAAGCTGCCTGATGAGAGGCCAGGCTACTGTTAATAGCATTTGTGTCCCTTTACATGTTAAACAGATGGAAGAAGTCACCTCAGTTTCCCAGAGGCTGCTGGCCTGGTGCTCGCACCATGAGAAAGGCTTTTCAGCAGGGAGAGGCTGGAAAAGGATACTTTGCTACTTAAATGATTATATTGCAGTTTTCTGCTGGGGAGCAGTCACTGTGTTGGAACAGCAGCAGCCATCACAGGCCAGTTGGTGGTGGGGGTTTTGCTACAAAACCCGCAGACAAGTTGTCACTTCATCCATTAAAATATTTCAATAGAACTAGCAAACCTAGGGCCAGGAGTGGGGTCCAACTCCTGCGTCTGCTGAGGAGAAGCTGTGAGGGGACAGGAGAGCCCCCACAGCCACCCTGCACCAGAAAAAGCCCTTGCATATGTCACAAGGACCAAAGAATTAAAACCATAAGGTGGGTTTTGCCAAAAGCACTTAGGAAGTGACCAGGTGCTGCAGGGGATGAGGTTTGACATTGCCACCTAACCTGTACCAGCCAGTGCAGAGCCTATTTTCATGGAAGCACAGACTGGTTGGAGCTGGAAGGGACCTTAAAACTCATCTTGTCCCACTCCTGGCTATGGACAGAGACACCTTCCACTAAACAGGTTGCTCCAAGCCCCATCCAACTTTGGATGCTTCCAGGGATGAGACAGCCACAGCTTCTTTGGGCAGCCTCTGCAAGGGCCTCACCACCGTCACAGGGAAGAATTCCCTCCCAGTATCACATTTGACTCTGCCCTCTGGCAGTGGGAAACCATTTCCCTTTGTCCTGTACCTCCAGATGTTTGATCAAAGTCCCTTTCTAACTCTCCTGGAGCTCTAGGCACTGGAGGGGGCTCTAAGGTCTCCTGGGAACCTTCTATTCTCCAGGCTGAACTCCCAGCCCATCTCCAGTGCAGAGGTGCTCCAGCCATGGAAGTATCTTCATGGCTTCCTCTGGAATCTCTCCAGCAGTTCCATGTCCTTATGTTGGGGACTCAAAGCTAGACACAGCCCTGCAGGTGGGGAGTCCCCAATCCATACAAAGTTTTGGAAATCCATTTCAAAACTGAAGAGGCAAAAAGCAGAGAAGTCACTTCACTGCAAATGAAGCTGATCTCTTTCCCATTTTAAAAATAACTGGATTTGTGGGAGAAGCAGTGAGCAGTTCCCATCTGAGGTCAGGCACAGGCACAGAAATTCCTGTGAAGTCTCAGTTACTCCAGATAATTCCAGCCAAATCCCTTGCTGCAGCTCAGTGTGCAACAGACACTGATAGGGTTGGCTCTCTGTCCTGCTCTTGCTGCCTTGAAGAAAGTTGTAGGAGCTGGAGTTTGCCTTGATTCCCAGGTGTGGAAGAGGTACTGTCAGCTTCACATGGTTCCCTGAGGTTCCTCTCCTCCCTCCATGCCAAGCTGTGCTGGTACAGGGCCAGGGAAGATGCTGCTTTCTCCAAAGCTGGCATTGAATGCTGGTTGGGTGCAACAGGTTTTGTTCTAATTAAAGAGGAATCAATTAGGCTGCAAGATATTCAGCCACCTGGTGCTTCTGACTATTTTTTCCTCCTCCTTCTCTTTTTTCCTTAACGTGCTGCTGCTGCCTCCAGGGAAGCCATGAATGAAGCAAGACATGTTCCAGTTTCTTGCTTTCTTTTAGATTAAAAAATGCTGTTTGGGGAGGAAATCTGTGCAAGGCGACCAATTACAATGCTGTACATGTCCCTGTGATCTGCAACTGGCATCTCCTCTGCCATCCATTACTCCCTCCAGCCAACCCTCCTGTGTCTCCATCAGCACATGGCACTGACTCCGTCAGCAGTCAGTTTGTGCTGCATGAAAAAAAATTATCTGCAGCAATTAAAGAAAAAGAAGTGAAAGAGGTGTAATAGAATCTCATGGGAGGTATGGAGAACTCCTACATGAAAGGAAGTCCTTCAGACACCCAGATGTGCCAGGCTTTTCCCTGTGAGATGGTCCATTAGAATTTCTCTGTGCTCAATGGCACATAAATCAAAAGGAGTGGAGAGCAGGGCTGCTGCCTTGGGCAGCCCCTGGACTTTGTTGAACACTGAGCTTCAGGAAAAGAGGGAGGTCAGCAAGTACCTCAAGCAACACAAGTGAAAATCAGGCACTGGAGTGGTGATAAGGGGCAAGGGAGTAGTGGTGCAGAGCTCTGTCCAGGGTGCATGTGATGCTTTTCTCCTAAGGTCAGTGCTTTTTCCACCCACGGCTCTGCCTCAGGGATGGATTGTGAAATCCTTTTCATTTGTCTGAGCACATAATAAAGCCCTCTTGCAGATAAATCAGATTTAATATTAAATATGAAAGGGCAAAAAGGAGAGCCTGGGCTTGGATGGTGATGTAAAGGTCACAGATGGGAATATTAATGCCATGTCAACTGACATGTACTAGGAAGATCTTTGAATTCTGGCTTTAGGAAGGATTTATTAATTCAACTGATCGACTCTCTGGAAACCACTGCATCAGATGTGCTAAGAGCAGTGAAAGGAACCCCCTTCTCCTCACTAGACCCCCTCCAAGAACAAGCTGTGTGGTTCGTGGTCTCTCTAGGGTCCCCATCTGACCCCCTGCAGCAATGCTCCGGAGTCAACACCTTGTTAAAGGAGAGGCTGACCAGCCTAGAGTCATGCCAAAGACAGACCGACATCTGAAGCATGATTTGAGTGGCCAGTCTTCCCACAGCTCCTTCCCAAACTGAAGGAGCCCCTGGTCATCATGACACTGGGAAGGAGGAGCCCAAGGAGCCCACTCCAGGGGAGACTTGGCCACAATTGCTGTGATGGATCTAAAACCACATGAAAAGAGCCCCTGAGCATCCAAGAACTCAAAGTGAAGGCCGTGCTCATGTAGCACACAGGTGGCTGAGCCACAGTCTGCTTTCTGCCTTTTTTCAAGGGTACCTTTTGTACCAGACAGAATAAAACTGTGCTGCTTCCCACCACTGCAGCTGCCGTGGGAGTCAGCACGCTGGCTCCTTCTGCTGTAGATGTGCCAGGCCTACCTGCCTTTCACTGCTGGGCTCCACTGCAGCTTTGAGCCATGGGAGCAAACCGTCCAACCCTGGAGCACACTGATGCCTGAGCGGGATGAGAATCATATAGACAGAGGTGTCAGGAGTCCCCCTTCCCCTCTGATCCTCACTGCAAGCTCTCAGGATGAGTAACCTCTGCTTGATGTCTTGAGACTACAGATATGGCAGCTGCTGGAGCTATATCAAAGCTCAGGTTCATTGCTCCAATGAGCGGCAAGGCAAAAGCTCTTGCAATTCCCTGGGTAGCTCTGCTGCTTCCCCAGCTGGGAACCTGTCTGTTGGGAGCAATAGAGAGCAGATCAGGGGGAGAAGTCCCTTTCTGGGAAGCAGCTCCTTGCTCTGGTGCCCATACCAAGGCAGCAGGCTCAGAATGGGGCAGCATAGCCCATGCATTACCTGCTCCGTGTTTGTAACTGCCATAAAAATCCATTGGAAGAAAATAAAGCTTTTTTTCCCTTCTAGGAAAACTGATGCTCTGGAGTTATGAAGATTTTCTATGTTAGTTCCCAGCTGTACATCTGCAGCCAGACTGGAGAAAGTGTAACACTTGGAAGGACGTGGGAACCAGCTCAGCCCAGTTCCTCACTTCACATATGAGGAGCCTGGAGTGTTATGGGTGCTTCTGCAAGAAGACTAAACCCTAATTGCACCTCTTACCAGTAGTGTGAGAGCACAGCTTGGCCCTGGGGCAGAGGGAATCAAACACCAGCACAAACCACCACTCCCAGGGCTGCCTTCCCTTAGAAGCCACTATCAGCTGATTAAGAAGTGCAAATCTTTTATGTAGGAACAGGCTGTCTGCAAGAGCAAGGAAGTATTTTAGAGTGTCTAATAAAGGAGTTTAAAAGGAAACTCTGCAGAACAATAGCCTGAGCTGAGAATTGGCATCTGAGCAGAAAGTCAGGCGGGGGAGCTGTGCCACAATTTTCCTCTCTTTTCATTTCATAAGAGGGAAGCAAATCAAAGCAGACACCTGGGGCACCTCCAGCTGATGCAGGAGGTTTAGTGAATGCTGCCATCCTGCGGGGAAGCCTCTGCTCAGCCTGGGGAAGGTGGGAGGTTTGGGGCAGCCCCCAAAGAAGCAGGGGAGCAGGATGAGGCCCAGCATCCAAGAGCAAGTAACGGATCCACCTTCCACCAAAATCATCCCGGCAGCCTCAGGTAAGTTGGTTATCAGCTCCTCATCTCCACCACAAATTGACTCGTTTTCCCATGACTGCAATCTCCAGAGGCTGCAGGAGCTTCTGTAATGGCCAAGCAGATGCCATGGCTGTGCTAATGCTGGGACTCGAGCAGCTGGAGGTCTCCTGGTCTCTCAGCCCATTCCTATGGAAACAGGTTGGAAGTCTGCCAATTTTCCATAAAGAAAGAGCTTGTATGGAGGAAGTGCCTGTTTTTCAGGTTTAGGGTGTTGCAATTCTAAAGCATACAGGGCCCAACAATGCCAGCAACACATGATTTCATGAGCAGCCTATGTCACACCAAGGTGGTGGAACCTTCCCATTCCATCTTCACAGCAGCCAAGATGAATCACATCCACTGAGCCTGGAGCAAAGCTTGGGAGTGATCACCAGCAATTAAAACAGCATGGAAAAAAAAAGAAAAATAGAAAAATAAGAGACTGAGGAGTCAGTAGGTGTGTACTCAGTGTGCTGTGGAGTCATTTGTTGTTCGGTGAAGTAGATGGGAGACACTGCCTGTGTGGACTGTGACCCCCATGTTTGATGGTCTGCCATGACCCTCATCCCAGGCAGGAGTCTTTGTGCTCCCAGACCTTCAAAGGAACAAAGATGTGACAACTTCAGTGAGAGTGCAGGGCTCTTTTTTAGGCAAGGAGTCTCTCCATTACAGAAAAACAACCCCACACGAAAACTACACTACAACACACAAGCCCCAAAATTTCTAAATCCAGAAATAATCTGGAAAAAAAAAAAAAAGAAACAAACCCAAACCCTGAACAGTCCACAACCTTCACTGAACATGAGCAGCAGCTGAGCCTGGCAATTCTGGGGTCTAACTCACCATTTCTGCACCCTGCCAATACTCCAGGTTCATTGAAATGCCTTTGGAAAGCTGCAGGGAAGAGGCCACACTTGGGTATATGGTCCCCACCTGAAGGCACATAACAGCTACCACTCCACTGGGACACACAGAGCTGCTGGGGAGGACCAGGGTGCTCTAAGGAGCTTGTCTTTCTGTTTTGCCCCTTCATGGACAAATGTAGGCAGATGGACCCCTAAAATTCATCCAGAACCCACGCCCGTCCGTCACAGCTCCCTCCACACCCACCACCCTGGCAGAAGAGGGTCTGCAGACTCCCAGATGATGGTCCTGCATGTGATAGCTGCTCACTGGTTGCACCACAGCAGCACAATTGTAGAATTGCAGACTTGTTGAGATTGGAAAAGCCCTCTAAAGTCATTGATTCCAGCTATTGATTCCCCATCGCTGCCAAGGCCACCACTAACCCATATCCCCAAGAGCCACATCCTCTCCATTTCTGAACACTTCCAGGGATGATGATTTCACCAATGCCACGGGCAGCCTTTTCCAGTGCCTGATCACCCCTTCCATGAAGAAATAACCCCTAACATCCAATCTAAACCTGCCCTTGTGCAACCTGAGGCCACTTCCTCTTGTCCCATCACTTGTTGCCTGGAACAAGAACCCGACCCCCACGACTGATCCATACGTGCATCTAATAGTGTTATAAATGAGAAGCTTGACTAGGCCAATATTCAAGCAGCAATCAATTTATTAATTAATATGGTAAAATATGAGCAAGCAGTGCTGGGTACAGTGAGGGAGTTTTCCCTCCAACTGCACATCGATAGTTTACAGGTATTTATAGGGGTACTCAGAAGCTTTATCATCAGTTTCTGTTCCAAATTTTTACGTCACCATCTTATATACCAATGTGATTTAGTCTTCTCAGGATGTACATCCTGAAAGGAGTATCCCAAATGGTGGGGTCCGGCTTTCAGATGTGGGTCTAACTTATAATTTTAGGGACTATTAATCTTGTGATAGTGATGTCCAGCTTCCCTCAGTCGAAACTATTAATCATTGAGTTGATGTCCATCTTCCTTTCTCAAGCTGCTTTCCAAGGTTTGGGGTAGGACTTAGAGATAAGCATGCTCCTTTTTTATATGTTTTAAAGTTATAGTTTCAAAAATCCTTACTGTAAGCAATATTCTAAAACTAAGTTTAAAATGTTATTACAAAAATCTTTAAGGTTTATCTACAAGCAAAAAATTCTTGTAAAAAAAGCAACATTTTAAAACTCATTCAAATGCTCCTAAATCAACTTAAGACTTACAAAACTTAATTGTGAACAAAGGATAGATTCAAAGGCCTTCTTCCATGCTTTATTTTCCTCAGTTATTTATTAGAATTCGTCTTTATAACTGTCCCATGGTCGGGCTCCACACACATATCACAATCACAAATACACACGTTGCTTGTATTTACCTGACAGGAAACATAGTTTCGTATTTCACAGCTCCCAGGCCTTTTCGTTATGATCCATACCCACAAGTACCCCAGTGCCCAGCAGGTGCTGCTCCAAGGCGCTGCCAGGGCAGCACGGACCCTGTGCCGAGAGGCAAAGGACATCCGGCTATTGAGAGCAGCAGACAGGAACAATCAGTTCTCTGACGGTGTTTTTATAACTCACACCATCCGGATAGTGTTTGCCCGGGAAAGGGAGGATCCGCCAGCAGCAGGGGCTGTGCCTGGTTTGGGATTAGGGGGGGGATTTGTCTCCATTTGCCTGAAAGAACTTCGGATAGGACGGGATGTGACATGCTGGCTGCACCTCTGACGTTAAAATAATGGATTAAAATGGGGGTGAGGGAAGTCCCACAGGAAATGGAAAGCCTGTGGAAAAAGAGGATCCCTGTTGGGGGAGACCCTGGTTAGGGGCACAGGGAGGTCGAAGGAGAAGGGGGGGCCCAGAGGACACAGCAGAGCCCCACCACACATCGAGAGCTCATAGGAAATGGGTGACCCACGGGTCGCGGGGGGCCCATGGAGGAGGGGAGCAACCCCTGCTCCTGAGGCCACCGTGGCACGGCGGAGCCCTGGGGACACAGCGACCTGCGCGGGCCCAGCGCGGTGGGGGAAACGCCATCTGAGACGCACGGGCAAGTAGCGCCGATGCGCGCCCCCGCCCTGGGACACAGCGAGAGTGGCGCTGCCTTTCAGCCCGGAGGATTGGGCGGTTGTGCCGCTTCTCCCACAGCGGAGCGGGCGAGCCGGGCCCAGCCAGGCCCGTGCCACCGGCACAGCCGCGCCCTGCCCGCATCAAGCATGGCCGCCGCTCTGCCCCGGGGAAGATGGCGACCGCGCAGGCGCTTGGGGATGCGCGTGCGTCATCAGCGTGCGCCGGCAGCGGCGGCAGCGGCGAGGTAAAGGGGCGCGAAAGGGGGGGAGCTACGGGCCGGCTTCGGGCCCGCGGATCCTGCAGCGGGCCGTGTTCGAGCCGCTTCGGGCCCGCGTGTCCCGCAGCGGTTGCCGGACCCGGTGGTGCGGTGGGCCCGGGCCGCACAGGCCGTGGTGCGGCCTCCACCGCAGGCAACCCCGCGGGCCTCCGGAACGCGGCGTAACCGTGTCCTGACTTCCCAAGGTCCCTGTCGGGGCCGGGTTCCATAGGGCGTAATACGTAGAATTAAAGCCTCGACTCTCGGCTTTCGGTGCTCGTCACCCTGAATCCCAGCCCGCCCTCCCGTACAGTGCTCTCCGGGCTCGGGGGCCGTCACTCCCGCCGTGGGCCCGGGATCGCGGGTTCACATGGGTGCGGGTGGCAGCCGTCCTGCCGCGGTCCCTGGGTCTCTGGGGGTGTAGCTGACAGTGACAGTGTCTCCCTAAGCCAGGAGAGCAGCCGCTCCTCTTGTGCGGAGCAGGACCCCGTCCTAGCGGCAGCTCGTGAGTGACGGGGCTGCATCCCCACGGGGACCGGGGAAAGGAGCTGCCCTACCCGCCCCAGGTTCCGCCGCTGGTAAGGAACCTGAGGATTGCTCCCAAAGTAGAGAGCTTGTCTGGGAAAGCCCAAAATCCGGACAGCCCCCGCTGAGAGCTCCCTGGGCGGGGCGGAGCGGCTGCTGCGGGAAACGAAACTGAAACGGAGCTCGCAGCCATCTTAGCGATTGCTCTGTACTGCTCCGCTGGGACACGTTCTGCGGGTCGGCGTTGCTTTTTTCCCTGTATTTTCTCGTTAAATAATTTGGCTTATGGATGAGACTGAGGTAAGAGCGTTTTTGTTTATTTTTTTCAAACCTCTCTTCCTATTTCTGCCCTGCCCTCGGCTCAGGGAGCACTTGTAAAACGGGGTCACTGAGCAGGGGAGTAGCAGTGGGACTTCCTCGTAGCAGGAGGGGTGGGAACTCGTCGCGCTGCGCTCAGCCTTCCCATGTTTAGTGTAAAAATAAGTCCTGGTGATGGCAGTCTAGTGCAGTTGTTTAATGAAAGTGAAATTTAAGTTGGCCTTGAGGTGTTTGATGAAGATGGGGAGCTTTATAAAGATGAGACTTGCATCAGAAAAACTATCTTCGTGATGATGGGTGCCTTAAGGAGGTCATGGAGGAGCAGGCAGAACAGGGACTCTGCAATGTGTATCATGTTGCATGTCTTTATCCTATCAGTTTCGCAGCAAGTGTTATCACAAAAATGGTATATGCTGGGCTGCATTCCTTACTTTTAAAAAGCGTATTGATAGTTTAGTCTTACCCCTGTACTCCAGGGGGGACAGCACGACTTTGTGTGATAGAGTGAAATTTGGGCTATAATAAAAAAAACCTTGTCATACTGTTGCCAGCTGCACACCTATCCAATTTCTCTGCACATTATCACTTTCATTCCCCTGTCCTGTGATGTTTTACCTCTACAGGTCACATAGTTTCCAGGGAGGAAAAGACACTTGGGGTTTCAGACTGTTTTGGCCATGAATCCGAAAATAATTGGCAGCCCTGTTCTGTGTAACCATGCAAGCTGCTCCAGCTCACCTCCTGGCACTCCTTTACCTCCTCATGCCCCCATTTCTCAGGTTGCAAAGTAGGTCTGAGATTCTTCTCTCCCTCGGGGCAGGGGAATGGAGCTTGCTGGAGATTGCTGTGTTTCAGGAGTGCATCCTGAACAAGCCACCTAGCCCTGTGCTGGAATAAAGCCTAACAGGAGCAGAGGTCTGCTCATGTTAAAGCTGCTTCTTGTGATTGACTTCACCTGAATTTGGGGCTGCTGGTTCTCTGCTGGGCACCCAGAGTTTGCTGTTTGTGTTTACAGGACTAATTTAGACCCCTAGAAAAGTAGGAAAAAAAATTGATGAGGGAGAAGATGCTTGAAACGTCTCAGTAGCTGGGAAGCTGTTTAAACTGCATTTCTGGAATCGTGCAGTTGTGTAAAGATGTTCTGAGTTGCTGTTTTTTCTCCTCAGGGTGCGAGAGTGTGGAGTGAGTGACAGCTCTGCTCCTGGCTCATCAGCAGCCTGGTCCCCACGTGTGTCCCAGGAGCACGCTATGATCAGAGGCACTGGGCGAGGCAGAGGCTCGTATCTTACCCGGTCAAGACGTACCTGCCCCAGCACTAACCGAGGTCTTTTTAACCACCCTCATAGTGCACAAGAACCTAATCAGGAAACCTTTTTACACCAGCAGTTCCTAACAGATCAGGACACTGAAGTCTCTGTGTTGCAGGGACAGGGATCACACAAGGAGTGGCGCGCCAGAGGTGGGAAAGCTGCGGCACCGGCTCCTGCAGGCAGATGTCAGCCCAGCTCCAGCAGGGCTCGAGGGCGTAGGTTCTCCATCCAGCACCCGCACTTTGAAACTTTGCCTCGCTATTGCCCTCCACAGTACCATTGTCAGGAGATCTCAAGGAGAGATTCTGACACTGTGAGGCTGGATTTCCAAAGACTGTCTCTTGCTGGGCGAGACTATGAACAAGAATTCCTGACTATTTTCAGGCAGCTTGGGGAGGGAAGGACTTTCACAGCTAATGATCTGGCACGTAAATTTAAAACTCAAAAGAAAGAAGTCAACCGTGTTTTGTATAAACTACTCAGAGAAGGCAAATTACACAAAGGGGAAGAGACACCGCCACTGTGGAGAATTGCCAGCCCTAGATCAGAGAGAGAAAGAAGCCCTACTGACCACAGTGCCAGTTGCACAGATCCAGCTTGTGAGAGCAGAGGAGGTGAGCAGAGCACAGTTGGTTTGGGAGACACAGAGATGGCTGAGACAAAGGAGAAAATCTGCAACTACTTATTCAGTGTAGAGGAAACAACAGCTCTCAATCTTGCCAAAAACATTGGGTTGTCTAGAGCCAAGGATGTTAATGCATTTCTTAGTGCTCTGGAAAAGCTGGGAGATGTTCACAAGCAGAATGCAACTCCTCCACGATGGTCCCTGACAGATAGGAAACGTGAGAGGATGCAGATGAGGCTGAAGGCCAGCACAATAATGCAGATGGCAGATCCCACACCTCTTGAGTCAGATCTTTCCTCTTCCTTTGTCCCTCCATGTCCCCCGGAGATGACTGCAGCTTCGACAGCAGTGATAAAATCAGAAGAAAAAAGTGTAGAAGATGGGCAGCAGCCTTTGGGGCAGGCTGGTCAGGACAATGTCAGTGACACGGGAGCACATGCAGCTGAGGACACTAAGCCTGAATTTTCCAGTTTGAGTAATTATGATAACTCAGAAGACAGCAAGTGGACCACAGATGATATCCCAGATAATCTGAACGCTATCAACAAGCAGCCTGATAAGTCAGAATGCATCATGAATTCTCAGTCTTCCCCCAGTTATGCTGCCCAGTTTGAAACCACTTTGCCGTGTACGCCTGTAGAGAAACTGATAGCTTGTCAGGAGAAGAACCCAGTGAGTGGCCTTACTGAATATTCCCAGTACACATACCAACACTGTGATTTCATCATGCTGGAGCAGAATGGACCCTCTCATGAGCCACGGTAAGAAAATGTCCTACTTTTTCTGAGCTGTTTTTCTGTAGAACGAGTCGGCTTCAACTAAGTTCACCCACTCAACTGTCCTGAAGGGGCCTGCTATTAATGTTTCTTTCATTTCAGGAGGATTAGCCTGGTTAATTCCTTGCATCAGCTTAAAAAATAAAGCAAGGCTAAAATTTAACCCTAGGTAGCCCAGTTTTGGCATTCTTCATTGTGAGCAGCATAGATGGGATTGATTTCTTCACTAGGTCCCATCTTGGTTACTTGCCTTCAGTTTGATCATATAGGTGGACACTGGTATTTCTAAGCTGCCTCTCAAGATGCTGTCACACTGGAAATGGTGTAAAGGGAGCCCAGAACAAAGTGTTTGGGTGCAGGTGTCTTAAGTTAAACAAGGTGGCCCCACTCTGGACATTTCTGTGTTGTAGCAGGTCAGAGCAGATTCTCTGAGCTGAGCATGTGGCATGACAGTGCACTTGGCCAAGTCAGTCTCTGGAGTCCTGCTTCCCCTTGCAGAATCATGGCTGTTGCTGAGCACCAGCAAGACTGTGAAAATCTCCATGTGTGCCACACTGGAATATGTCAATAGAGCTACTTGATGGGAAAACTCACCTCATTTCTAAGGATGGAGTCCTAGGGGTGAAGGGACCCAAATGAATTCGGTGCCATAATCTCTCTCCAGATCTGGTTTGACCCACTCTCCTTGGAAGCAGATTTCCAAGGCTGGAGGATGGAAGATCAGCTTGTTTGTTAGAGGTCACAGGAATGGGGGAGGGAGAAATGTCAAAGGCAAGAAGTTTATGTGAGACCACACCTTTCTAAGATGGATGCCCTGGATAGCCACGGAGAATAGAGGGGAGGAGGATAGCCATGGATAGAGAGAGGAGTGACCCTTGTATGACCAGTGCAAATGAAACAGTGCAGACTGCTTTTGAGCTTTCTTATTCCTGGGCAGGAGCCACAACAGAGCTGCTGCCTTCATACAGCCATTAGCTGTTTCTGGCACCTGTGATGGAACAAGGCAATTCATCCTGTTCCTTCAGAACAAAACGTGGAGCTGCTCCTCTGTTGTGAGCAGCTCTAGAAATGTAATGAAACAAGGCCCAGATGCAGTGCTGCTCAGGTACCCTTGGTATTTTTGTCTTCTGCACATGGTAGCCTGAATTTGCTTTCCCAGCTGGGAGCTGGCTGTTTCCTCTTCTTTGAATTCCAAGAGCAGCCTTGCTTGCTCTGAGAAGACCACACTTATGCTTCTCAATATGCCCCTTTGGTTTTCTCTTTCAAAGGTTTAAGTTCCAGGCAGTGATTAACGGGCGCCGATTCCCACCAGCAGAAGCAGGGAGCAAAAAATTGGCTAAGCAGGAGGCAGCAGCTAATGCAATGAAGGTCCTGATGAGTGAAGTGGAGAATGGAAGGCACGGTGGAATTCAACGTGAAGAGCGGATTCCCTCCGACAGCTCGGAACCAGAATTGGTGAATCCTGTTTGCTTTGCTTTGTGAGGCTGCTCAGTGTTGAGTCTGACAGTGATTTCCTCCATCTTCTTGCTGTAGTCTTTGCAGCTGGAGCCAGAGCAGTCATCTGCAGCATCTCACCTCAACCTGCTTCCTGGGAAGCACCCTATCAGCATATTAATGGAGTACGGTCAAAAATCAGGGAACATAATTGAATTCCAGCTGCTCTCTCAGGAAGGCCCACCTCACGATCCTAGGTATGGCATATTCTTGTCAGCTTTGAGGGAGGGTGGAAACTCCCTCTACACTGTCATTCCCCTTCAGCATGCTGCCCACATTCCTTGACTTGTCACTGATCTAGCTGAGTGCTCCTCTTAGCCAAGGATTCTAGGCATGGCTCATCCAAACATCTAGTTCCAGAAAGAGACCCAGAGCAATGCCCTTTCTTAGAGAAAGGGTACTGTTTCTTCTACCAGAGCAAAAGTGGGTTCCAGTCCTGTGCCCTACCTGAAGGTGCTCCACTGAAAGTGTTTAGGGCCATCACAGTAGATTTCAGTTGTAGATAAGTTGGAGATAACCCAGAAGAATTTACCTAGAAGTGGGAGATGGGGATAATAACCAGATTGAGACACCTATGGTTAACACTTTTCATATACTATGATGTCCTGTCAGGTTCAGCTACTGTGTGAAAATGGGTGACCAAATTTTCCCTGCTGTGGTAGGAAACAGCAAGAAGGGAGCAAAGCAAATGGCAGCAGAAGTTGCTGTGAAGATTCTTTCTGGAGAGTCTGTACCCCATATCTTGCCTGAACAGGTATAAAGAACTTCTTTATAAGACCCAAGTGTTTTGAATTGGGCGTTCCCCCCCTTTTATTTCCTATTCTGCTGGATTTCACTCTGCATGGTCATGCGGGGCAGAGGTTCCCTGCTGCTCTTGGCCTGCACTAAATGCAGCTGCTCAGTGTTTAACAGCCTTCTCCTGTTTAACTCTGCTCTAGCCTGTTGTGAAGCCCCACAGTGACCAGTCCATGCACAATATCGCCACTCCAGATGAATCCAACGTGGTGAAAATGAAGGGTGTTGGGGAGCTCATCAAATATCTTAATGTCAATCCTGTCAGTGGCCTGCTGGAATATGCCCGTTCCAATGGGTTTGCTGCAGAGTTCAAACTCATTGACCAGTCAGGACCTCCCCATGACCCCAAGTAAGTAGTGGCATTTGGCAGAAGGAAATTTTGCGCTGCTGCTGTTGTCCTAGGAAAAGGGCAGAAAGCTCCAAATTGCTGATGCCTTTTGAGATGGCAACAGGGCTAGTGGCTGCCTCTGTCAAATCTTACCCCTCTGATTCCCTCCTCTCTCCACTTAGGGAATGTGAAAACCAAGAGGCAGAATATAAAATCCAGAGGCTTCTTGGTTTCTTTGTAGGTTTGTCTATCAGGCGAAGGTCGGAGGCCGCTGGTTCCCAGCTGTAACTGCACACAACAAAAAGCAGGGCAAGCAGGAGGCAGCTGATGCAGCACTCAGAGTCCTCATCGGGGAATCAGAGAAGACTGAGCGCATGGAAGGGATGAGCATCACCGAGGTAAATCTTCTGCCAAAGCTGGTGTTGTGTTTGTAATCTTGCCTGTCCTCCTCCTTTCAGTCCTGCAGAAAAATGCTTTCAAAATCAACTGTGATTCCTTTGTTCTCTGCAGCTGTTGATAACCTGATGTGGTTTTCCTGAAGTGAGTTAGATGTTTCCTCAGGGCACAGGCATACCCTTCTGTCCTACGGGCCTCTGCTTTAGGGCTAAATTATTATCAAATTCTTCCACAAGCTATTGAAATGTGTTCCTGTGGTAGAATATGAACATGCTTATTTTTAATTATGTAACTTTCTTTATTACTTCTTCCAAATTTCTTTGTGGTGCATTAAAAATTGTGTGTCAGCTCAAAAAGTTCATGCATCAGATAAAGGCAAAGCCCTGGTTATGTCAGGATGGCTGTCCTAAACTTGGGCTGATTTAAATCACACTTAGAGTGTTGTGATTTCTGAAGAGCCTCATTCCAGGCAGCACAACTGGGCACAGCAGCTGGGGCTCTAAATAGAAAAGCCATCAGGGAGGATTTGTCAGTCAGCAGTGCTGGAGGAAGTGAGTTGGTTTGCACTGGGAATTACTGTGCACTCTCTTCACAGGCAGGCAGAGGAGGAATTCCTCCAAAGCCAGGAACAAATTTCCTTGGCTGAGTCCCTGGGAATAGGCAGTTTGGTTTTGTTCCTTCTTACTCGGAGTTTTCTCTGGCATTCTCAGGAGGCCATTCCCCAGCCTGTGCAGTTTGCTGCCAGGAAGACAGCTTGCTGCTGTCTCTGATGTGGCTAAAGCAGAACTCAAAGCCTTGGATGAGGTTTTCCCAGAAATACCTAAAAGAACTTCACCTGCCCCTTGACGTAGCACTGCCCAAAGCTCAAAGTTTTCTGCATTCTTGCCTTGTGCTTGGAAAGTTGTGCTTCAGGTTGGCTCATTCTTGAACTGTGTGGTGTGACTCGCTGTCCTGGGTTGATGCTAAATTGTATCCCCATTCGTTTGTTTAGCTTTGTACCTTTAAAACTGGATCTGAGAGTGAAAGAGAAGCAGTAGAATGTCTGAGGTGGTTGTTTTCTAAGCATTAAGATCAGAGTTTTTAGCTTTCCTTCACACACTGCCTGTGTTGTCTGCAGTGTGGACGGCGAGAGAGAGCTCTCCTTTGCTGTTTGTTAGTTTTTGGCTGGCTGAGGCAGAGAAGTTCTCCAGACTGTGCTTTTTTTTTTTCCTTTTTCCCTCCTTTTTCTTGGCACTGTTTGAACCTGCTCTGGACTAAACACCCAAAGGGCCCCAGGAGCTCCCACCTGTGTCCCACCGGGCCTGGCCTGGGCCCGGCCTTTCCCAGCCCTGAGGGAGTGACAGCAACTGAGCCGAGCTACAGCCACGGGAGAGACTTTCTGAATTTGGCATCTCTGCAGGGCAGAGAGAGGTTTTGTTGTTCAGTGTTGTTCATTTGTTGTGCTGGGGAGTGCTTTGATTGTTAAATAAACTTTTTTCCACTTTCCTCCAAGGAAATTGTTTTCTGTCCCAAACCAGCTGGGGGGAGAAGCGATTCAGATTCATTTTCTAGAGGGACTCCATCCAGAGGTTTTTTCCCAAATTTGCCCTAAACCAGGACACCCGCTCACAAGCTGTGGTGTTGTGTTCCCATCCCAGCTCCCTGTGAGTGGCAGCACCCTGCATGATCAGATAGCCATGCTGAGCCACCAGCGCTTCAACAGCCTCACTGCTCGCATCCAGCACAGCCTGCTCGGCCGCAAGATCCTGGCTGCCATCATCATGAGGAAAGGAGATAAGGGCTTGGGAGTGGTGGTCAGCATCGGAACAGGTATGAACAGCTTCTTCAGCACGCTCTGAACTCGCTTCTGTGCTTTCCTTAGATTTCCTTGTCAGCCATGGCTCAGAAATGGCTGTTGCTGTGTGCTGCTTCAGAGAGGGTACAGAACATTCCCAGGGCTCACTTGGTGTCATGAGTGATCTGGTTAGAGAGAGAGAGAACGAAGTGAATGTGCCTGCAGCTATATTGCTCTTTATCTTTGCTTGCATTGCTGAATCCTACTCTGTGCATCAGAGCATGGGTTCCTTATGTGCTACAGCACACGATCCTCCAGTTTCTCGCAGCTGCACATACCTTGCCTCACTCCCTACTTTGCTGCCAGGCATCTACCAGGAATGAAAAGCCCTCTGGAAGGTACAGTCCCCCAAAACTCGTGGCAATTTAAGTCTGTCTGTCCCTAAAGTGGTGTCCCTTTATTTTCTTAACTGCTTGTGATAGTGATTTAATAGGCAAAGTGCTCATGCTGGTGCTGCTGCTCAAGAGCCCAAAAAAATATGGCTTTCTCCCTCTGTCTCTGAAGCTATCTTTGCTTTGATACCTGCCCTATTATTTAATTCTTTGTTTGTTTCAGGTAATCGCTGTGTGAAAGGAGAAGAGCTAAGCTTGAAGGGGGAAACAGTAAATGACTGTCATGCAGAAATCATTTCTCGAAGAGGCTTTGTGAGGTGAGGAAAAGGAAAAGGAGAGGGGCCTGCCAGGAGCTGCTCTCCCATTCTGGAGAGGTGTAGCTGAAACACATCCCTCGTTCTGTGCTGAGAGATGCTGTGATCCTCAGACACTTTTTTACTCATGTGTTGTTGAGGGAAATTATTTCTGATAAGAAGGGACCATGCCTGAATGATGCCCAGATAAATACTGAGTAGGAGACTTGCCAAGAGCCCAAGGGCTGTATCTGAAGTACTTAAATATTAAGTACTTAATATTAAGCCTCCTGGTGAAGCTACTGGGCTGATGTGCAGGGCACTGTCCAGCCTGAGCACAGCTCCTGCCATGCCAAGCCACTCCAGGTTTGGTCTCCTGACCTTTCTGGGTCTGGATGTAGAAGGATTCAGGAAATCACACTGCGAATGTTTGCTTTAATAAGTCAGCAATCCTTTATCAGAGGCTGGAAAGGATTTTCCCAACTAAACTGCACTCCTGCTCCCTTCCTCCTCCCTTCCTCCTCCCAAGAAGGCACTTCTTAGTTTTTGAAACTTAAAGTGAGATGAAGCTGGACTGTTTAGTTAATGTCTGTCCTTCAGTCACGAACAAAAAATCAACTGCTTTCTTCAAGCCTTTGCTCCCTGCCCCTGTGCTCTGCATTCCTCAGCAAGGGAAAGTGTTGAGGGCAGGTCCCTGGGAAGTGATGAATCAGGATTGTGTCTTGCTTACTGTCTGTTTTAGCTGTTAATCTTGACAGCGGTGGCTGCTCTGGCACAGCAGAGTGAACTCTGCCTCTCCTTGCAAAATCAGTCCCTGCACAGGCTCTGCTCAAGGACTGTCTGGGAGGCTGCAGTTTTTTCTTTAGTCCTTGACATGATGTTGGAGACCTCAGGGTTTTCTCTGGCCAAAAGCAGCCATAAAAGACCCTATCAGTGTAAAAAGATCATGGGCTTGTTCTAATACTGCTTGGATTCAGCTGCCTGCAGGGTTGTTTACTTTTGATGCAAACTTGCTGCTGACTAAAGGTGCTGGTTAACAACCTTGAAGTCTTTTTCACACTGAGATCAGATGCATGTGAGCAGCATCCAGCCAGGCTCTTTCTTTTCTCCTGCCAAGGCTTCCCTCTGCTTCCTGGACAGGCTACTGCTTTTCTACTGCTTGTCCTCTGCATGGCCGAAAATCTGCAGGATTTTTTGATTTTTTGCCCTTTTTGTGCATCAAGGATTGTTTGCTGGCTTCCCAGGCATCCTCAGCCACAGCTCCTGGTCTCTGTGCTTCCATGTGGCAGGAGTGGGTGATGTGGGACCCTGCCTGTCAATTGAAGCACTCTTTATCTGAGAAACAGAGCAGCCTTTTGACAAGATGGTGTTATTTTCAGGTTTCTTTACAGTGAACTGATGAAATTCGACCCATCTAATCCTTCCTCTGCAGAAGAGAGCATTTTTGAGCAAGCAGGAGGAAAGAAACTCAAAATAAAGAGCAGTGTTACCTTTCACCTCTACATCAGGTTTGTGGAGTGGGGGGTTGAATCCCTGGTGTCAGCAGCACTGCCATGCCCCTGGCCCTGGCCATTTCCTTTGCAGTCAGTGCTAATCAGGGAGAGTTTGTTTTCTAGCACAGCACCGTGTGGAGACGGAGCACTCTTTGATAAATCCTGCAGTGATCAGGCAAACGAGAGGGGACAACCCCAACACCAGCCTCTCTTTGAGAACCCCAAGCAAGGCAAGCTGCGGACCAAGGTGGAGAATGGTGAGTGCAGTCACTTCCTGCATGATGGGGTGGCTTCAGTCCTCTCCTCTGAGCCTTTCTGGTGCTCCAGAGCTTCCTTGCTCCTCTCTGTCTGCTGTTGTGGGATTTGAAGCATTCAGGAGCCAAAAGAGGTAGATGGAAGGTTTTAGGGAGAGTCCCTTTCTCTTTCCCAGCTCTGCCTGTTGCACTGCCACGCTTGTGAAGTTTGCAGCTGAAGTTTGATGCAAAGCTCAGATCTAGGTTTGTGTCCTCCCTTTCAAGCACAGTTCTATTCTGCTTCAGCCATGTTGAAAATTCCTCATCAGTACCCAATACTGTATTGTTCCCTGATCGTGGTGTCAGACTCATGAGTTCACTCTGGAAATCCAGAAGTTTCTTGTGCAATTGCTGATGGGGTTTTGATTCACTGAATATCTTGACGCTATACAGAAAAGCTTTCTTCTTCTCTTGTGCAGGGGAAGGTACCATTCCTGTGGAGTCAAGTGACATTGTGCCCACATGGGACGGGATCCAGCATGGGGAGCGGTTACGAACCATGTCCTGCAGTGACAAAATCTTACGCTGGAATACACTTGGCTTGCAAGGGGCATTGCTGTCACACTTCCTAGAGCCAGTTTATCTCCGCTCTGTCACACTCGGTGCGAAACCCTCTGTCCTTTTGGGGTAAAATTAGGCTGCAGTGACAACTCGTCTCATTTCCCAGTGTGATGACAAAGTTCGTTTGTGGAGGATGTAGGAATAACAGACTGAAATGTCTTTCTTGGCAGAGCTGTTTGAAAATGCAGAGGGATTCTATGGATTTTAGGTTGTTGATAGAGACAGTGTCTCTCCAAAGTTCTGGAGTTTTAGGAGGCACATGTGATCTAGGAGAGTGAGACAAAAACTGCATGTTTGTGTCTTCAGTGAGAAATATTGCAGTCTGTAGACCATTGTCTTACACACCCAGGATACATGTAGCTATGCTGATCCACATGCTCTGGGCTTCTGGGAGCCTGTGAGCAGTGCTGCAGTTCTTGGGGTTTGGTCAGTCCATCACCTGTGCCATCCTGTTTCCTAACACCTTTACCTCGGTCTCCACAGGTTATTTGTACAGTCAGGGTCACTTGACCCGTGCCATCTGCTGCCGCATGGAGAGGGATGGGAGCACAGTGAAGGAAAAGCTCCAGGCTCCATATCACATTAACCATCCTGAGGTACTGCAGTCATAGCACCTCTTCATTTTTCTGTCCCCCATTCCTTCGCCTGTGGGTTTGGGGGGCTCCCTGAGGCGCTCTGCAAGGAGGGTCATTGTGCAGCAGCCCTCCAACCAGGGACAAGAATTAGTAACCAGAAACACAGAATCATACAATCAAGGGATATCCTGAGTTGGAAGGGACCCACAATCTTACCAGATCTAGCTCCTGGCTCTACACAGGGCCCAACCCCAAGAACCCACCCTCTTTGTGGCACCCCACAGTTTGAGGGTTGCTGGCAGTGTTTTAGTTTGGGAAGTTTGGGATGAGCTAAAACTGTGAGGGATGAAAGGGGCAACAAACTCAAGCAGCAGGACTGTGTTAAGGAGCCCTCTTGTGCAGGTTGGGCGAGTCAGCGTGTACGACTCTGCAAGGCAGACGGGCAAGACAAAGGAGTCATCAGTGAATTGGTGTCTTGCTGATGAAGGTGAAGTTGAAGTCTTGGATGGCACCAAAGGGAAAGTAGATGGGTAAGAAGAGCCTTTTCCTGACACTGCCTTTTCCTGACACTCTCTAGGGAAAGGGGGGCAGCTCTGAGGTGGGGAGTACACTGCACTGTTACAGCACCCTACGCATGGGGAGGGTTGGATGGAGGAATTTCAAACAGACATAAGCAAGCACTCCTGAAGGAAAGCAAAATGTTGCCCAGCCTAGACCCTATGACAGAGCCCTGCTGTGCCCAGAGCTCTTCCATCATGTGATTTTACCTGAGCACCCTGCTCCTCTTGGCTCTTCTCAGTGTCCTATCCCTCATGGCTGCCATTGTCTTCCTTCTCAGTCTGAAGCTGAAAGTGTCTCGTGTGTCCAAGAGGAAAATGTTCGCCCTGTTCCAGCAGCTCTGTGCAAAGCACAACCGCAAAGACCTGCTGAGCTTCTCTGTGTACTCGGATGCCAAGGAGGCAGCCACAGCATACCAGGCAGCCAAGCAGTGCTTCTTCAGCACACTGGAAGAGCTGGGCTATGGCAGTTGGATCCGCAAACCCCAAGAGGAAGAAAATTTCTGCGTCCTTGATGCGTAAGGAAGCGCTCTGCAAGGAGTGAGGGGTGAATGTGCACAGACCTGTGCATGACTGTGCTCACCCTTCTTTCACCACGTTTTTGGAGTGGAATTGGGACTGTGCAGCAGTTTTCCTCATAGACCTGGCTGCCTTGTCCCTGTCACTCAGACCCTGTGTTTTTAAAATGTGCATGTAAATGATTCGCCTTTTTTTTAAGCAAAGGCTCAGTCCTCATTTGCTTTTTTATAGTTTTGTCCCCCTCTTTTGTTTTTTAAAGAAGGTATGAGGAACCAGAGCAATTTTCAAGACTGTGAGCTTGAAACCTTTGGACCATGTACTGCAAATCCCTCTGGCAGGTTTTGAGGCAAATTTTCTCCTTTGAGATTAAAAAAAAAAAAAAATCAGGCTGTTTGACTGATTTTCTGTGTCTCTGTTGGAAGATGACTGGCAGCCCAGCCAAGATGGAACATGGGGCTGACATCTGCAAGGTGCAGCCATAGGAGCAGCATAACATTCTGCATTAATAACAGAAAAGAAAGTTTCAGTATTGGGTGTATTAATTCCCACTGAGGTGAAGAGAGGCCTGTGGTGGGGTTTGGAGAGGGACAAAGATGAGTTAGTATTTGCTAAATGATGAAGGGAGCCAGGTAGAGTTTGGAATTGAGCCTCTTGCCTCAAGCACAGGGCTCATTAGGCAGAGCTGAGCCCATGAGGGCTTGGCCTGGCTCTGAAATGCTGGGACAGGGCCCTCCCAGCTCCTTCCCTCATGGCTAGCTCTAGAGTGGGATGTCTTGTCTCTGGATGCCAGTGGTGGCTGCAGGTCCTGTCCTGTATTTGTTTGCAGTGTCTGCGCTGTACCACAAGCCAGAGATGCTGATGGAATGTGAGAATTAGCAATGCTGTTGCCATCCAACAGCAAGTTTATTGGGTGTTGTTGGAGCAGCCCCTTTCCCTGTGCAAGGCAAGTGCTAGCTTTGCCTGGAATGAGAGCTCTGTCTCATATGAGACCAGACCTGTTAGCATGGGAGCACAGCCCAAAGTGAGGTGCCCTAAGGCTGGGAGCAAGACCCCAACTCTGGCTGTGGATCTCCACAGAACAGATGGAGGCAGCCAGCCTGGGGCCAGGCAGGGTCACCACTTGCTGACAGTCCAACTGTCACAGGTTCATCCTGCCTGCAGCTGCCCATGGATATCCACTGCCACACAGGGATAGTGATGTGAGGAGTAGGAACTGCCTTAGCACCCAGCCCAGAGCAGGGCTGGGGGGCTTCTCTCTCTGCAGCTGCTCCGGGAGCTGTGCAGAGACTTTGGGGGCTCCTGTTGTGCTCCCCACACCCTCCCAATACTCACTCATAGATCTCCACTCCCCACTGGGGCACAGCATGACCTCCCCCCCATCCTGCACTCACTCAAGGTTGGACCAACAGCAGAGGAGACACAGAGGTGGGATGAACTGGGACAAGCCTCTGGCATAGGGCTGCTTTAGGAGAAAAGCTCTTAAAATTTGGGTATTAGGATGCACCCCTGAGAGCAAGAGCTCCAGGAGCAGCAGCTGCAGCAGCTGGGATTTCTCTGGCTGGGTGAAGTACTAGGATTTAAATTAATTTCTAGCGTGCAGCTTCCCCTGGCCCTGTGTGTTGCCAGGCCCTGCCAACACCACACCCCCCAGCCCCAGGGATTAGTGGTATTTATAGCAAACGCTCCATTTCAGTTTTTCCCCACTGAGGCCAATTCCTGCTGGCCAAGGGAGAGCAGAAAGTGCTGCTGGCCGTGGCTGTCAGCCCAGTGACCCACAGTGGAGCCTGGTTGCCAGCAGCTCCCAGCTTGGGTTGATTAATTGTGTTTTCCTTTTCCTTGTGCAACTCATCTTGTGCCTGCTCTTGGCTCCAGCTCACTGAGCCTGGAGTTGAACAGAAGAAGACGGAGCTGGAGCAGCCCCTGGCACTTGCTGCCCTGGCCCTGCCTGCAGGT
Organism: Thryothorus ludovicianus; assembly: GCA_013397245.1. Lineage (NCBI taxonomy): Eukaryota > Metazoa > Chordata > Aves > Passeriformes > Certhiidae > Thryothorus > Thryothorus ludovicianus. The sequence continues at coordinate 98,874 of VZTB01001213.1, forward strand.
AGGACCTAAAAATAGCCTACTCCTGCTTGGTCCATGTGTTCACCTCGGAACCAGAGCTGACTAGCTCTGTCCTACCATGCCTCTGCTCCTGCTCTGTAATCTTCTGGGAGTCCCAGAGCTGGCACAGGGGTTGGCAGCACCAGACTGGAGCCAGGGGCTGCCCATTGAAGCTGGGGCTCTGGCCCCACATGGCCTGAGAGGAAATGCACTGGAGCAGAGGAGAGAGCTGGGCATATCCCCATGGGTCAGGTATCATGCTCCTCTGCTCTCTCCCTTGGCAGCTGTGATTTTCCTCTTAGAGAGATGATGCCTTCCAGCCTCTTACCTTGGTCACAGGCAGCCAGAGTCCCCCCCAGCCCAGGCTGCATCCTGTTCTCTCAGGCCCACAGAGCACAGTGTAGGATGAAATGACACCAGATGGAACTAGCCTGGTCCTGTGTGAGTATTTATTGGTTTGCAGGGGCTGCCTGAGCCCAGTACCCAGCTCTCTGGCCCTGGGACTGGCCATTCCCCATGCTATTTGGAGGTGGGGGTGCCCTGGCCAAGCTGCAGCAGGGAGTTGGTGGTGTAGTTCTGGAAGAGGGGCTGCAGGAACATGCCAACGGTGCCAAAGACACAGACGAAGACGAAGATCCACAAGAAGAGGCGGTCGATGACCATGGCCACGTACTTCCAGTCCTCGCTCACCTGCACGGGGCCGGGAAAAATGCTGGGTCAGGCTGGGGCCTCAGGTACTGCCTGACACTGCCCCGACTGGGAATTTGGCATATCCTCAGAGCCTTGAATCTGCTCCCTCAGCACTGCAGCTCCTGGGGCTGCCTGCCAGCCTGCTGTGGGCCTCATGGGACTCACTCCCCCTGCTGTCACCCGCACTGCTGAGCCCAGGAAACATTTCTCCAGCGAGCAGAGTCAGAGGGCCTCTGCAAAATCTGCAGCCTGACAGTGCCGTGCAGGGCCAGGCCTCCTGAGATCCTCTTGGGTTTCTAGAGCAGCTGCTTCAGCCTGGGACTGCAGTGGTGGGTCAGGGATCAGTGCTGGACCCTCTCTACCCAGACAGGAGCTGCAGAACCTCACGGGGCATGAGGCAAGGCAGGTACCCCTTGGTGCTCATGCACATCACTTCCTCTGGTGCAGCCATGAACCAGAACACACTCTGCACCCCCCAGCTCTGGCCACTCCTGAGCACTGCCCACCCCCAGATCCACACCACCCAGCCCAACTTACACTCTGATCATCATCCTCACTGCGCATGTGGTCAGCAATGAAGCGCACTCCATCCACCGCTTCCTCCAGCCCGCAGCTGCAGCCAGCTGCAGGGGCCGGTGCCTGCCCCTGTCGCTCCCGGTAGCCGTTGAGCCCCTCGGCCTTGGAAGCACCAGGGTTGGAATAGCAGGTGCAGGTGTGGGCACCAGCCTGGACGAAGAGAGCGGTGGCGGCAGCGCGTTCCTGGGTGTGCCGGCGCTGGCGCAGGCGCTGGCGTGCACAGTTCTGCCGCGGCTGCTTCATGAACAGCAGCGCTGGGAGCTTCTGGAGGAAGAGGGTGCGGACCCAGGGCGGCATGGTGTGCGTGGTGGGTGAGCGGTGGTGCACATTGAGGACACAGACGCTGGTGACAATGGAGAAGGTCACCAGCACCATGGTGAACATAAGATACTTGCCCACCAGTGGTACATCCAGTGACGTGGGTGGCACGATCTTGGAGATGAGCAGGAGAAAGACAGTGAGGGCGAGCAGGACAGAGATGCAGAGTGTCATCTTCTCGCCACAGTCAGACGGGAGGTAAAACACAAGGATGGCCAGGGAGGTAATGAGGATGCAGGGTATGATGAGGTTGATGGTGTAGAAGAGTGGCTTACGCCGAATGATGAAGTCATATGTGATGTCCACATAGGTGGAGTCATCAGGGTTCTCGTTGCGCCGCCCTGGCAGCGCCACGATATCCCACTCGCCACTGGGTGTGAAGTCATCCAGGCTGGCCACCTCGCTCTTCAGCACCAGGTCAATCTCGGTGCGGTCGTAGGTCCAGGAACGGAACTTCATGGTGCAGTTCTGCTGATCAAAGGGGAAGTGCTTCACCTCGATCTTGCACGCGCTCTTGTAGATGGCCGGCGGCAGCCAGAAGATGCTGCCATCGTAGGAGATCACCGCATTGGAGTAAAAGGAGACCTCATACATCCCATCGGCACTGGGATGAAGAGAGACACTGTCAGTCCTGGTGTTGTCAGCCTCAGCAGTACAACGACACGGCCCCCTGCCCTGGGTGGACTTGGGGAATACCTAGCCCCCCCCCAGAAATGACCTACTTGTTGTAGAGCACCACATCAGGGAGCCAGATGTGCTTGGAGGGCAGGCGGACCTTCTTCATGTTGTCAAAGTCCTCAGGCTTCCACGTGAGGCGATAGTCCTCCCACTCCTGAGGACAGGTGGGATCAGCCCAGCCACAGGATGGGGGCCTGGGGCAAGGGGGTGGGTCAGGACAGGGGGGACACAGGGGTCCCAAACAGGCATTATGGGGGGCTATGAACAGGGCAGGGTGGACAGTAGGGTCCCACACAGGATGTGTGGGGGGTTCCCATGATAGGGATGTCTCAAGGCAGGAGCTGGGGAGTCCTGAGACAGGGTGGACACAGGGGTCTCAGGGCCACATCAGAGTCCAGGGTGCCCACCTGGGTCAGCCAGACGTTCGTGGTCATGATCTGCTCCCGCTCATGCTGCAGAGAGAGAGGGGCCAGTCACTCAGGGTGCTGGGAGGGTTTGGGGCCCCCTCGCTTGCCCGGTAGGTTGGGGAGTAGAGTCCTGGCCAACTCACCACGCTGATGAGCTGCGCCAGTGACACCATCAGCTGCACGGTCACCAGCTCAGAGCCATTGGTCGCTGGCCGGATCAGCTTGTTATAGCGTGCAGGGTCCAGCAGATACTCAACCAGTCGCTCCTCCGTGTCTGTGCCCAGGCTCCCTGGGGCATGGTGGAGCCTGAGTCCCACGGTGGTGGGCAGGGTCCCCCACGAGGGTCGGGAGACCCCCCAGGATAGAGCCCGTACCCAGCCCGGGGCTCTGCGCCTGGCAGCCCGAGAGCAGGAATAATGGGGTGCATGGTGACGGGTGTGGGTGTCATAGCCGAGCACAGAGCCGGGAGGGCCGGGGAGAGAACGGGCAGTCTGAAGGGCTCCATGATTCGGGACGAGATCTGGGCAGGAGTGGGGGTTCCTCTCTCTCCTCCCCTGCCTATCCCCGCGATTCCCTGCTCATTCATGACACCCCCTCCCCTGTCCCTGTCGGTCCCTGCCCACCCTTGGCACCGCCTGGGAGAGCTGGAGCCCACGGCGGCCGCACAGCCCCGAGGGTGTCGAGGGGCACTGGCACCGCAGAGGGGCCGGTACCGGCTCCACTCCGGATCTGTCCCGTGCAACAGGCGCAGCCCCCGGGCCCGGTCCGGTCCCCTCCCCGCGTGTGCCGGTGCCATCCCCCACAGCCCCCGACACTTACGTCTGAGGGCAGCGAGAAGGCAGAGGACGCGCAGCAGCGCCATGGGGCCGGCCCGGTGCCGCCACCGGTACCCGGCGCTGTCCGCGGTTCTGACCGGGCGCTGTCCGAGGTTCTGGAGCCGGCGGCGGCGGCCCGGGCGGGGCGGCCCCGGGNGTCTGAGCTCCCCCAGCCCGCCGCTCCACCGGGGTCCTTGCACGGTGCCAGCGAGGCGGCGGAGCCCCGGGCGGGGATCAGAGCAGGAGGGCGGAGCAGTGGGAGAGTTCCCGGGCGGTAACCCGGGACCGGAGCCCCCGCGGCTCCGCCATACGCCAGTGGAGGGTCTCAGAGCCGGGGCTGCCGGGCCCTGGGCTGCCCCGTCCCCGCCGGGCTCCGGCCGTGCCCGGTGCCCCTTCCGTGACCCCACGTGACCCCCACGGGCTGGGGGCGGGGCTCGCCCCTCGCTGGCCCCGCCCTGCTCCCCCGGGGCTTACCGAGCGTCACTTCCGGTGTGTCGCGAGACGCTTCCGGAGGGGCGTCCCCGCCCGTTCCGGCGACGGCACTTCCGGGAGCGGGGCCGTCCCGCCGCCATCTTGGGCGGGCTCCGGGGCTGCGGCGGCGGCGGCGGCGGAGCGGGTCCCTCCATGGGAAGATGCAGCGGGCGGGGCCGGAGGAGGCGGNTCCGCATCGGCAGCGCCTGCCCGGACGAGATCAGCTGCGAGTTCGTCCCGGGGGCCGGGGCCCGCGCCGGCGCCTCCGCCTCCCGGGGGCCGCCGCCGGGACCCGTCCGCATTCACTGCAACATCACGGTGAGGCCCAGGGGGTGCGGCGGGCCCAGGCTCTGCGGGGGCACCGCAGGGCGCTCCCGGTACCGAGTGGCCTCTCCTTCGCGCGTACGGGGCTGCCGCCTTTGAGGCCCAGGGTGAGCTGGGCCCCAACGTCCCTGGTTGTGGCTGCGGGGCGCGAGGGGTCGCTGGCCCCGCGCCTCTCCTCCGAGGGGCCTGCGGGAGCGCCGTACGAGCCACCGCGAGCTCCGAGGGGCAGCGGCTCACGCAGAGAAAAACCAGGGGGCAGTGCCTGGCAACACTCCCGCCGTCCCAGTGTACGAGAACTGGCCATTCCCCGTGGCATTTGGAATTCCCAGTCCCGTCCAGCTGCTCTTCCTCAGTCATGGAGCCCCTCAGGCCGCCCCGTGTATGAGACTGTCCCCGGTATTGTTTTGGAGGGTTTCCCAGGTGCCCTGGCTGCTCTCTGCTCTGGTTCATCCACACCAGCGTTTTTGGGGTCCTGGTGCTGGATGGCTTGACGCTGCTGTTCTGATGCCCTCTTTGATCACAAGTTACAACTGGTTTGTGTCTCCAGGCAAGGAGGGTCAGCAGAGCCAGCATAGCCCCTGGTGCAGATTCTGAACGTGACTAATGACCAGGATTTTCTGGCGGGGCATGTTGGGAGTGTTGCCAGAGGCTTTATCCTGTATTAAAAGTGCTTGCTTGGCCTCTGCCCTGCATGGGTGCTTGCAGGTTCTCCTTCTACAACTGCTAGTGCAGAGCTGTAAGTGTAGTGGCCCGTGGGCAACATAGGATGCTCTCAGTGTCCTGCCTCTACTGCCTCCCACCCCCAATGGCCCCACGGCCAGAGGAGTGGCCAAAATGCCACTGCCCACCCTTTGTGTTCAGCCCCAGGCCGGGGGGACACAGCATAGAGCCAGCTTGGCATGGTCAGAGTAGGTCAGAGTTTGCATTGCCCTCAGCCCCAGGTTTATGCTGGAGGGTGGATCATACATGGCCTGATCTGTGTGGTCCAGAGGGATCTGTTTGCAGAAGACTCAAGGCTTCTGTCTGGCTCACTGCTCCATGCACCGCAGCAGCCTCCATCCCACCAACACCACCTTCTCCCCCTCTGCAGGAATCTTATCCAGCTGTCCCCCCAATATGGTCTGTGGAGTCAGATGATCCCAACCTGGCAGCTATCCTGGAGAGGCTGGTGGAAGTCAGGAAAGGAAATACGTTGGTGAGATATGCTCTGCTGCCCGGGAGAGGGGAGGGCTGGCTGCTTCGGGGGAATTCCCTGCTTGCATGTCCCCAGCTGCCTGAAGTGGGGATTGCCTGTGGTCTCATAAATGTTCCAGATGTTTGAGATGAGCTTCTCTGACATTGTTCATTGGTGGGGTGGGATTTTGCACCTGTGTCTACTGCTGCTTGGAGCAGGAAGGGGAAGCCCTGGGGCCTTTGCTTACTGGCTGCAGTGCTGAGGCTCAGCTTGGCACAGAGGTCCCCACACTTCGCTGACCTTCTCTTCTCTGGACAGCTTTTGCAGCACCTGAAGCGAATAATCTCTGACCTGTGCAAACTCTACAACCTCCCCCAGCATCCAGATGTTGAAATGCTGGACCAGCCTCTGCCGGCAGAACAGGTGAGCTGCTCAGGAAAAGGCTTCCAAAGCTCAGAAAACAAGTTCCCTGATGTTTGCTCTGGAGGCTTCCAGAGGAGGAACACAGTGGATGAGGGGTTGGTTTCCTGTCCTGGGTGATGCCTGCCTGCTCTGCTGGGCCTTGGTGCTATTTTCTGTAAAGGCTCTCAGCTACTCTTTGCTTTTACTTTGGTTCTGCTTGTATATCCGTGTTTGACATCACCGTGGAAGTATCTGGGAAGAGCATTTTCCCAGGATTCTGACCACACAATCTTCATGCCTATCTTTCTGTCTCCACAGAGCACCCAGGAAGATGTGTCCTCTGAAGAGGAAGATGAAGAGATGCCAGAGGTAAGTGCCAGCTTAGTGTGTAAGGAAGTATGCCAGAGAGCTGAGCACAGGGAGAAAGGTGCTGAAAGGTGTGTGGGTACAGGGGTCTTGCCCAGGAGAAGCTTGTGGCCTCCAGACAGGGAAGTTTGGATCAACGGCTAGACAGTTCTCAGCATTTTGTTGCTGAGGATTCTGAGGCACAGCTTGGTGCCACATATTCACAAACCCCAGGAGAGCACAGAGGCTGAGCAGTGTAGCCATGGCCTCTGAAGGCAGGTGGATGAGCTGTGAGCAGAGCTGTTTGGACAATATGTGCGCTAAAGCCTGAAATTTCTGCAAGAGAGATGGATTTCTGGGTTGCTGTTGCTGGCAGGGAAGTCACTGTTGCACAGGACTCCCACAGAGAGGATGAGGTCTGGTGGCTGAGTGTGCAAGTGAGCTAATTGCCAGGAGTGGTGGAGGCAGCCACACTTCACTGCAGGCTGAGGGCACCTTGCTGCAGAACCCACAGGCTCTGGTTGTTTGGTTTGCAGTTTAGAGATCTGTGGAAGTGGGTGGAATAATCTTGAATCTCCATGGTGACGTTTAGCAATGCCTCACACACAAGTGCAGCACGGGCACTGAGTCAGCAGTGCCATGGAGCCTGGGGGCAGGTCACTGAGAAGCAGCACCCTAGCAGTTGGGGGGTTCTAGCAGAGTTAATTGCTTGCTAAATTAAGGCTGGGCTTTGCCAGGGTCCACGGGGGAAAGGGGGAGGGTTAAACTGGCACCAGCATAACCTTGTGAATCTGCAAATCTGCTGCTTCATGGCGAATCAGTGTGTGCAAGGCCTCCAGTCCTGTAGGCTGCAAAATAAATCCCCAGGAGCTGAGCATTCTCCCTTGTGCTTTTTGCTAACGCCGTGTGTTGTGGAGGGAGAATGCTCTCATGTAGAGCAAAGGTTTTGTGCTGAGCAGTGGGATTTTTTCAGCTGTGTGGAGGTGTGGAGCCGCAGAACTGTGCCCTGGCACAGAGATTCATTATGCAGGTTAATCTACTCGAGAGATTTTCTAGGAGGATCTATTTTCTTCCGTGAGTCTAAAAATGTCAAATCCCTTCCAAAAACACTGCTGAATAGCCACAACCAGCCCAGAGAGGCCAGGGTAAATGCTTGTTCAGAGGATTTAGTGCCAGCGCTGGAGCTGTGCATGCTCATTGCCATTTCAAGGCAGCTGAACCCTGTGTGCACATTTCTGAAGTGGGCCCAGATGGCTGCAACTGTTTTTTCCCATCAGGGTCTTGCATTGCCACGTGTTATTGTGGGAAACAGCGAGGAGCAAAAGCTCTTCTGGATCAGGTGCTACACATGGGGTGTGCTGAGCTGATCTACAGAGAGACATGCTGTGAAATACCCACTCTTGTTGAGGGAATATCATCCCATGCCGCTGGATTTGGGTGCAAGGGTCTGTTCTTCTTGTGATGCCAGTGATCTGTGTCGCTGTGGGGGTTTGGCTAGCCCAGGTGGCCTGGCAGCAGTGCACCTTTCCAACCATCCAGCAGCATGGCACAGCTGCTGAAGCCATAGGTGTGCCAAGATCCAGGGTCACTTGGTTACATGGGGCTTGTTGAGGAGTGAGAGATTAATGGCTCGTTATAAACAGGCATGGAACATGGCAGGGGAGAGTCAGCAAAGCTTGCATGAGCCAAATTGAATGCCCAGACCTTGTGTCTTGCATGTATTTGTACCTCAGATCAGGAGCTAGGGCTTCCTGGGGTGAAAGAGTTGCACTAGGAATCCTTCCTGGATCAGGGCAGCTCAGTACTCAGAGCAGGGAGTAGCAAAGGCACATCTCTTTGAGCTTTCCTCTTCCTTTCCCAGGATACTGAGGACTTGGACCACTATGAGATGAAAGAGGAAGAGCCAACAGATGGGAGAAAGACAGAGGATGAAGGCATTGGGAAAGAAAACCTGGCCATTTTAGAGAAAATAAAAAAGAACCAGAGGCAAGATTACTTAAATGTACGTGTCGCCCAGTGGGGAGGTGGGCTGGGGAAGCAGAGGGATGAGGCAAGGGCAAGAGTGATGGAGGCCCTTGCCAACCCTGCAGCCTTAAATCAGAGGGGCTGTCCCCAGCCAAAGGTACAGCAGTACCAGTTCTCTAGGGCTGAGGCTGAAGCAGAGAAGTTTGTGAACTGCCTCTGCAGCTCGGGGAGAGCATTGGGCACCCCAGGGCATTGTTGCCTCGTGAGGCAGACCTGCAGCAAGATGTGGGGCTCCCTTCTGCCCCAGGAGCTGTGCCTCCACAATCACCTGAGGCTGTGGGGGTGGGTTGTGGTTTTGTATCCCTGGGCTGAGATTCTAAGACAATAGAGAGGACCCAGAGGTGTTTCTGCTGCAGCTGTGCTGCCTGAGGTGACATATTTGGAGCAAGGGACAGACTGAGAGGTGATGGGTAGGATATGGTCTGGTGTAGAGGCTGGACCGAGTTGTAGCTGTGGTGTTCACCACGTAAAGCAATAGCCATGGACCCAATGCAGCATAACAATGCAACTTAACCCCTCCCTGTTCCTTGCAGGGTGCAGTGTCTGGGTCTGTGCAGGCCACTGACCGGCTGATGAAGGAGCTCAGGGATATTTACCGATCACCAAGTTTCAAGGGCGGTGAGTGCTGCTAGGAGCTCCATGGAGGAGGATTCCTTGTTCTGCAGGGTATCCAATGGGCCTTGGAGCTGTGCTGCTCAGCTGAGGGGGAGGATCTCCAGCATTTGATAGCTGTGGCTCTTGTCAAGAGTGGACAAAAGCACCTTACTCTCTCTGTTCCCTGCCACTGCTGGGTGGAAGAGAGGAGCATGCTGTGGGTCGGAGAATTATCTGACTTTGAGGGGGATGGTGTTCTTACTGACTTCCTGAGCCCAGGACTTGGAGAAAGAAACTGCTGTCCTCAGGACTGTCCTGGATAGACAGTGCTTTTCATGGAGGGACAGTGCCCAATTGTGCTGCATGGCCCAGGGGATTTGAAATCTGGGTGATGGCTCAACCCCCTCTCAGTGACCACCCCCCCGTTCTCCTTGCAGGATACTATGCAGTTGAACTAGTGAATGACAGCCTGTACGATTGGAACGTCAAACTCCTGAAGTAGGTGGCCCAGCTTGGGATCATGCATTTGTGGTGGGTTTTGGTGATGCGACCAGAAAGTCCCTGTGAGCAGAGGGGTCACGAGCATGGCAGGGGAGTGCCAAGCAGACCTTGAGTTAGCCTCTCTCAGGCAGCTGCCTTGCTGTCTCCACAACAAAAAGGAGATGATATCTCCAGACAAGATGAGGTAATTGGAGGACTCTGCAAGTCTCTGCTGTTCCTAGAGTCCGGAAAGAGGTGCAGCAGGCAAACTCTGAGCTTTCACACCCTCCAGACACCAGTGCTGCCTTTTCCTTGGGTCAGGCAGCCTTTATTTTTAAGCTGGCAGCATGGAAAAGGGGTGTGATGGTCTTCTCTGCAAACCCGAAGCAGCATGCTGGCAGCCCGTGCTGTCGCTGCCCTCAGCGAGAGCCTGAGGGCCCGTGTGACTGCCCAGCTGTGCAGGTACGGCAGCTCTGGGGGGTGGTGGCAGTGGTGAGCACGGCTGGCCTGAGGTACCTGGCCTTGACTGACCCTCTGGGGTTTTCCTGTCACAGAGTTGACGAGGACAGCGCTTTGCACAACGATCTCCAAATCCTCAAAGAGAAAGAAGGAACAGATTTCATCCTCCTCAACTTTTCTTTTAAAGTAAGGCTCCCCCTCCTAGAGAGATGCCTGATTTGGCAAGGTATCAGAGAGCACCTTTCTCAGTGTTTCTCAGTGTTCAAGGCTCTGCTTCCCTTCTCTCATTCCAGGATAACTTTCCTTTTGATCCACCATTTGTAAGGGTTGTATCTCCGGTGCTGTCAGGGGGGTGAGTAACTATCTGTCTCTCTCTGCTCTGCAGTGCTGCTTTCTGCAGTTTTTCACTGTGTTTATCCAGTGCTGTGCAATCCTGTGACTTCCTTGACATGGATTTGCCATTGGGAAGCAGACAGTGATGGAGTTTTTAGCATACTTTTTCCATCAGAAATCTAATCAGAGAAAAGGTTTCACCTCTGGAGCAGTGGGTGGGTATGATCACATCTATCTGTGCAGTAACTGTCTGATTCCTTCCCAGGTATGTTTTGGGTGGCGGTGCCATCTGCATGGAGCTGCTTACGAAACAGGTGGGTGCTGGTCCCTGCAGGAACTGGGGGAGCTGTTCTGCCTACCACACTCTGTATTCCTGACAGCTCCTGCTGTACCACTGGCTGCCAGAGCTGGGGGGGAAGGCCCTCTGGTTGCACTGGGAGCACAGTCTCTGGGGTGGCCTCACCATGTGTTTCATCCCTCAGGGCTGGAGCAGTGCTTATTCCATCGAGTCAGTGATCATGCAGATCAGTGCAACGCTGGTGAAAGGGAAAGCACGAGTACAATTTGGAGCCAACAAGGTAGGGCCTTGGCAGTGTAGGAGAATGAGAGGTGGCAGATGGGGGCACAGCCAGCTCTGGCTGCCCAGGGAAGGTGTGTGGCATGGCTTCCCCAGGGTTCCTGCTGGACTGACTGATGGTCTCTGTGCCTTCCCTTGCAGAACCAGTACAGCCTGACAAGAGCACAGCAGTCCTACAAGTCCCTGGTTCAGATCCACGAGAAGAATGGTAAGGGCTGAGGGAGAGGGCCTGCATTTTCCTTTGCTTATTTGGGCTCCCCAGACAAGCCACTCAAGTTTTATCCTGCCTCAAGTGTGGAGGTGACAGTGGCAGTGGCAGCTCTGTGTGGCTGCAGAGTGCTGCTGCCCTCTCTACTGCCCAGTGCTGGGCTCCAGTGGCTGTAGCTAGAGACAGCACCTTGCTGATTGCTTGGACTTGATGCTCTGAGAGGTCTTTTCCAAGCTGAATGATTCCATGATTGCCTATGTGGTATTGGGAAGTAAGCCAGAGGGAAAGCCTCCCAGTAATCAGGGAAATGGCCCTTTGGAAGTGGGACTTGACTGCTTTTGGCAGCTCTTCCCAGTGCAGATTCTTGTTGCCCATGCAGTTTCCTCTCTGACAGATCTCTCCTTATTTCAGGCTGGTATACACCACCCAAGGAGGATGGCTAGTGTGGATGCTGCAGGACCAATCTGAATATCTTCTGGATGCTCTACTTGGATCTTAGTGATGCCTCTTGGCTTTCTCCCAGGATGTAATAGCTCTGCCTGTTGCAGGACAATACTGGCTATTCAAAACTCTAAATAACCATTTAAGGAGTTGGACTGACCCAGAACACTTGCTGGGCCCATGCTAGCAGGCGTTCTTGTTAAAACAAACTATTGAGCCTCTTGTATTGCTGGAAACTTTTGACTCTGCTCCAGTCTAGAGCATCCTCCTTACCTATGCTATGGATTTAATTTATTTTCTTATTTCATGTACACTGCTTTTTTTTGTTACGGTGTATGATGGATGTGTATGGAAAATGTATCTTTGGAGAAAAATTACAGTTTGTTAGTTTGAGAATGCTGGTCTAACTAATTTTTTCCAAGCTCCTACTGGGTGAGTTGTGCCCTGCAAACCCTGCTGCAGCCCAGGGTGGGGCGGTTGATGGAGCTGTGGTGGACCCAAGCCCTGCTGGAAGACTTGGCACAACTGCCATGGAAAAAGAAAAGCCCTTTTCTTTTTTGGCTTGAAGGGAGCAGAGTTTCTGCCCCATCTCCTCTGGGCAAGTCCAGCTTTTCTCTATATGAACTGCAGATTTGCAATTCAAAGCACAGAGGGGAAGATCTGTGAGGCTGTCCTCTCCCCTGCAATGGAGGAAGGGTTTGTGGATGTATCCCATGGCTGCCAGCTCCCACCCCACACTTCTCCCTGTCCTCTTGCCAAGCAGTAAGATGAGCTGAGGCCTGTGTTCTGTCCTGTTTCTCCCCACTAGCCACGCATGGAGGCTGTGCCCCTTGTCCCCATTCCTGCTGAGCCGTGGCTGCAAGCTGCTGCAGGGAGTGGAGTGTGGGCACTGCTCTGTCCTGCCACTGCTCCCGTCCCTGGCCAGGACCTCTTCCAGCAGGGAACACCCCGTTCTATGGGGTTTTATTTTACTTTCCTTAAGCTCTTGCTCCTGCTCGCCTTTGTACTCCAGCCCTCCATGGATGGGGTTGCTGCAGTTGTGGCCTGTTGTCTTGAATCCCTACGGCCCTGTTTTGAGTCTGCTGGAAGGAGATTTGACTATTGGAGCTCCTCTAACTTGGGCCATGTCCTCGTCTGGAGGACAGAACTGACGCACTAGTGTCAAAGATGGAACCATGCGTATTAATTCACTGTGTTTGAATAAAAGTCATTAGAAAATCAAAGAGCCTCAGAACTCCATTATCTGCTTCAGCAGCTGCTTCCCTGTCCTGCTCAGAGCTTTGGAATAAAAAGATGCTGTTAGGAGAGGGATTACTGACAGCTGCAGGAGTGGCTCTGGCTTCAGCTTGGGGACTATTTTTAAGTGCTTTGCTGGAGGACCAGAGGATTTGTGAAGTTGTGGAGCTCTGTGCTGCTTTGACCCAGACCAGCACCTCTTGGAGTTCTGGGTCCTCTCCAACCAGGGCAGGGGGAGCAGAGGTAGCTACACTCAGCTCCCACCTTTAGCTCAGGAACATGCTAGGTAGCAGGTTAAGTCAGTTTAATGAAGGTTTAAAACACTTGTGGGGCTTTCTCTTTGGTGAAGTAGGGGCTACTCTGCTGAGCCCAGCGATAAGGTTGGGTTGGGATTGGGTGCACCAAGTTGGCTGGGAGAGCTCATGGCACACACTCCCAAGTCATGGCAGCTTTACAGGCTGGGATGAGCAGAATTGAAGAGGGCCCTGAAAGACACTGTCACTGGGATGCTGACCTGACAAGCATCAAGGCTGAAAGTGCAGCAGGAGCAGTGTCTAGCAGGCCACCTGCCAGTCCTGTCTGTTCACACCTGCCCAGTGAGACCCATCCCACTCCGAGCTGAGCTTGGCCTTCATTGCCACCAGGCTGGCTCAGGGAAGCTTGTCCTCTCAGGGAAGCAGGTGTGCTGTGCCATCTGTCACCACTGCCAAAAGCGCTCCCAAAGCCTTCTCCTGTGGGAGCTGGCAGAGAACAAGGATGGGGGAAGATTTCCCAAAGGAGACATGTGGCACATTGGTGTGAACACCACTTGCAGCACAAAGCGACTGAGACAGTTCTGCCTGCATGTCTGTCCTACTAAGGCCCCATAAAAGTTGAAGGGGACTGAAGTCTGCCTTCTGAAGGAAAGAAAATGAACCAGCACCTAAGTTTACTGGTAGGAAAGTAGAGTTTTCCTAGGCTTCAAAAAGGCAAAGCTAAAGCCAGATGAGATCCCACTGGCAGTTCGGGCACCAGCCTGCCAGCGGCATTGCACCACTGCAAGGCACATCCTGCCCAGCAGCACCAGCAAGGAAATTGCCATCACTTCCTACAGCGCTGCCAGCACCCAGCACCTCCCCCCTGTACAGAAGAGGAGCCCGTATTTTCCCATCATGGGAGCAATTTTGCCACAAAACCCTCTCCTCTTCCCGTGCAGTTACAAAGGGGAGGCGTTGCTATTATAAGGGGCCCCCGGCGCTGCAGCCCGACAGGAAACCAAAGCACTGGGCTCTGCCGCGCTTTTCCGGCAAGGTGACAGCACAGGCAGACGTAGGACTTGGCTGGTGTGGTGTGAAGCACGGCCGTGGCGGCAGAGAGTGCACTGGCTGCACACAGCGCTTGTGCCCGGTCAGGCTGCGCACAGGGGGCTGTGCACGGGGTCCCTGTAAAGGTGGCTGTGCACGGGGTCCCTGTAAAGGTGGCTGTGCACAGGGGGCTGTGCACGGGGTCCCTGTAAAGGTGGCTGTGCACGGGGGGCTGTGCGCAATCTCCATCCGTAGGGAGCACGGAGTCCACGCCCAGGCTCAATCCTTAGGGTCCATGCCCGGGGTCTGTGGACGGGGCCCACGCACGTGGGTCTGCGCTGTTCTTGGAGTCTCAGCCCAGGGGTGCTCGTACAGTCCGTCCGAGGGATCCATGTGCAGGGTCGTCCCATCAGCCAGGAGGGGTCACGAAGTCTCTCAGCCCCACCGGGACGGGACCCCCACCGAAGCTTCCCCGCGTTTCCGCGGCTCCCCGGGGCCGCGGCTGCCGGCTCGGCTGATGCAGCGCCGTTCCCGAGGCCGCCCCCTCCGGATCTGGGCGGGGAGCGCCGGACTTGCCACCCCCTCCGGCCCCTCTGGCCCCTGTCCGGCCCGGCCCCGGCCCATCCCGTCGCCGCCGCATGGGGCCCCCCGGGCCGGCCTGACCCCTCGCCGAAGCCCCTCTGCCCCCGGAGACAGGCCCCACCGAGGAGCCGCGACGGGACCCCCCAGCTGCCCGTTCCCGGCCGGGCCCTCCGGAGCTCGGAGAGACCCCCCCGGGCCCCGTCCCCAGGGGCAGCGGACCCCTGGAACCTCAGCGGGACTGTCCCGGCCGGACTTCTCCGACACCCGGCAAGACCCCCCGACTCAACCCATTGCTGGAGCAGATACCCCGACCCCCTCCGAGACCCTTCCCCGAGGCAAGGGACCTCCGAGGACACTCGGTTCCCTCCCCGGGCCCCAGGAGCCGGCACCCCTGGGGACCCATCAGCTGTCCCCGCCGGGGCGAAGGACGCCTGGAGCCCCCCACGAAGGCCCCGGTCCCCCGGCCCGCATCCCCGCTCCCGGGCTGGCCCCAGTCCTCAGAGGATCCCGTTTCCAGGGCTGGGGGCAGCCAGGCTGCCCAGGGCCCCCCGGCTGACTCGACCCTGAGCCGGTGGGGCAGCCCTGGGGTGTCGAGGAGCCCCAGGGGAGCTCTGGCACCCTACATCTCCACAGCTCCATGGCGGCCAAGTGGTTCAAGGAGTTCCCATCCAACCTGAAGACGGTATCAGAGAGGGCTCGGCCGGGAAGCGGGAGCCTTGGGAAGAGCCGCAAGAATTCAACGGCTGAGCTGGGGGGATACCGGGCAGCTGGGGGTGGCAAGGAAGGGGGCAGCCGGCTGTCACGGGACAACCTGCAAGGTCTGCTCCAGGCTGCCACCGGGAAGATGCGGAAGAACTCCCGAGTGGAGGGAGCCGCACCAGAGGGACCCTCCAAAACCTACATCAACCGCCTCATCAAGGTGGAGGCTTCCGAGAAGAACGGGAAGGGGCAGCCTGGCTCCCTGCCTGCCGCCCTGCCTGCTCCCGAGCAGGACAAGGGGAAGCCCCCCAAGACAGAGACGGTAAGGCAGGGACTGGGAGCTGGGGGCAGAGGGGAAGATGGGAGTGCAAAGCACTGGTGGTTTTAACTGCTTTGGTCTCCGACTCATTAGCCTGGCTGACTTCATCCTTTCATCCTGCCCAGCTCCACTGCCTTTAAATTCCTTCAAAGCTGCCTTCATCGAAGCTGCCCTTCATCACTCCTGTGGGGGTGGGGGGGTCATCAGGCAGCCTTATCATGACCCGTGTGTCCCATGCCAGCCTGACCCCAGAGCTCAGCTGCTGGTTAAACAAAGGCTAATGTAAAGCTTTTCTGGAAAGCTGGTCTTTCACCTCTGCACAGCCTTGGAAAGACTGGAACTCAGTTCGGGGGGGTTGCTGTCACCCAAAAGGGTCCCAGAGCTCCCCCCAGGCTCCTCACCACCACTGAGATGCACAGGAATTGTCTGGACTGTCCCGACCCAAGGGTGCCACTGGGTGCCTCCTCTGAGGTTGTGGCACGGCTCCATCTACCCCAGAGAAGCTGCCATCCTTCCCTGGGGATTCCAGTGTGCCTGTTCCCTGCCTGGCTCTGTGCTGATGGCATGTCTGCCACCCCTGCTGGGACCCCTGCAGCCTCCCAAAGCCAGCAATGCCTATTCTCTGCTCAGGTCATCATCCTGGAGGATTATGCAGACCCTTACGATGCCAAGCGGACCAAGGGGCAGCGGGATGCCGAGCGCCTAGGGGAGAATGATGGGTACATGGAGCCCTATGATGCCCAGCAGATGATCACAGGTATGTGCCGTGTTGAGCCATGCCACAGCACCGCAGCTGGCACTGCTCCCCAGCCAGGAGTCTATGGCTGCCCTTGGAGCCACCCAGTGCGGGAGGCTCCGGGAACAGGAAAGCTGCTTGCCGCTTCCTGCGGCTGCGCGGGGCCAGATAAGGAGTGGGAGGAAGGCCGGACACTGACCCGTGCTGGCCAGCCTCTCAGCCATTGCCATGACCTGCTGCCATCATCCAACGGGCACATGTGGCCAGTGCAAAGCCCTCAATGCTCCCCAGTCATCCCAGGGTACCACCCCCCAAGAGTTCCCAATGGTTGTGCCCCCCAGCCAGCGACACCCCGGCTGGCGTGGCAACTGTCCAGCTGGCCACAACAACAGGAACTGACTGGGCCGGAAGCTGGAAATAAAAGATTTGCTGCTGATGCTTTTTTTCCGTGCAGGGCAGCCCATGCTGTTAGGCAAAGACTGGCGCCGTGGGGAGAAGCAGGGGGCTGGGAGGGGCGAGCCCCTGGGGCGGCCTCCTGCACAGCTGATCTCCAGCTTGGGGTGTAGCATCCTGCTGCCCTGGAGCCCAGCTGGCCCCACTGGCGTGGGTCTGTGCCTGTGGCGCCAGCGGCCTCAGGGCTACACAGCAGAGCAGGCGCCATGAGGATGGGCCCCTTCCTGCTCCAGCTCCTCCCAAGCTGGTTCCCAATGGGGCGTTGCCAGCATGGGGTCCCCAGTGCACATCCCTTACTGAGGGCTGGGAGTGGGAATGGGGGGGGGGTCTCAGGGGACACACAGATCCACCTCTGATCCATCATCCCTCTTCCCCACAGAAATCCGTCGTCGTGGCTCCAAGGACCCCCTGGTCAAAGCCATCCTGCTGCTGGACAGTCCTGGAGAGCCTGGGGAGGGGGGTGCCAAATTGGATCTTGCCAAACGGCTGGGGGGCAAGGAGATGGCAGGAAAGGGGCCACAGCTCTATGACATCCCTTATGAGCCTGGGGAGGGGGTGGCTGGGGGAACCCCAGAGCGCAGGGTGAGGGCTGGTGATGGGCGCCTGCCTGAGAACGACGAGCGCCCGGCGGGGGAATATGAGCAGCCCTGGGAGTGGAAGAAGGAGCAAATTGTCAAAGCACTGTCAGGTAGGGGACAGGGACGTGATGGGAATGAGGATGGGGGGAAGGGACAGGCATGGGATGGGAATGGGGATGGCAACAGGGATAGGGGTGGGGACAGGCTTTCTAGCAGGGCTTGTCACGAGAAATGGTTTTTAACTATAAGTGGGCATTTTAAATATGAGAATTTTCTTGGGATGAGGATGGCAAGGCACTGGCACAGGTTGCCCAGAGAGGTGATGCCTGCCAGGTCAAGTTGGATGGGAATCTGAACAACCTGATGTAACTGAAGATGTCCCTTTTCATGGTGGGGTATTGGACCAGATGGGGACAGGCACATGGTTGGAGAAGGGGTTATAGGACTGGCAATGGGGAAGGTGCTGGGACTGAGGACAGGGATGGAGCTAGGGATGGGAATTGGAAGTGGAGGTGGGGCTTTGGGGACTCACATCTTGTCCCTCCCAGTCCAGTTTGAGGGCTCGGAGCGTCCCAAGGAGGAGCCACTGCGGCAGCACCTACGCCAGAAGAGCTGGACCCCCAAGATGCTGAAGCCGGCGGGCACTGAGCACAGTGAGGGGGAGCGGGTGGACCCTGCCCTGGCACTGGAGAAACAGCCGTGAGTCAAGAGGCCGATCCACGTGTGGGAAACGGGGCGAGGAGGCCTGGAGCGCCCAGTGTTTTGCCACGGCTCAGCGTGCCCGCCCTGTGTCCCCCCATAGGTGGTACCACGGGGCCATCACGAGGGCTGAGGCGGAGAGCCGGCTGCAGACGTGCAGGGAGGCCGGCTACCTGGTGCGCACCAGCGAGACTGGCAGCGGCAAGTACTCCATCGCGCTCAAGTGAGTGTCGGGGTGGCCACAGAATGGGGGGGCCCCAGGGGTTCCCACCCTGGGGAGATGGGGCGAGTCCTCACCCTGGGGCGATGCCGCGGCAGGAGTTCCCCCTAATTGTTCACATCAAAACCCTAACGGGGAGGAAGCACTCAGATCCCGAGGGATGGCACCCCCTGATCCACGGGGGAGCCCAGGCATCCTGGTGTGGAGCTGGGGCGGAGGGGGGGGTTACGGCGTGTCCCCCTCCCCGGCACATTGTCGGGAGCGCCCGTGGCGTTTCCTTCCTGAGGAAGTGCAGCCCCTGGAGCCGAAACAATCAGAGCGGGACGGGAACAAACAGGGGTGGATACGGCCGCGGGGCAGGCGGGCGCCGGGGGGGCTGGCGGCAACACTGATGCCTGCTGGCCGCCCAGGACCAGCCAGGGCTGCGTCCACATCATCGTGGCCCAGACCAAGGACAACAAGTACACGCTCAGCCAGGCCAGCGGCGTCTTCGCCAGCATCCCTGAAGTTGTGCACTACTACTCCACTGAGAAGCTGCCCTTCAAGGGGGCTGAGCACATGGCCCTGCTGCACCCCGTCCACTGCAAGCTGCATTAGTGTCTGCTGATGCCGCCTCCGAGTGGTCTGCAGCCCCCACCCCTGTGGCATGAGACAGGCGCGGCCACAGCGATGGGCACGTACCGCGGGAAGGGTCCAATGAGAATCCCTTTGTCTCCAGTCCTGAAGGGACTCCACTCATGGACTCCAGCAGGGCTATCCCCCTTTTGCTGGGATAAACCCTGACCATCCTATGCGAGAATCGACTTGTCACAGAGCTGCCCACGTGCCCGAGGTGGGGACACGTTGTGAGACGGGGATATGTAATGATCTAGTAAAATAAACTTGTTGGCTGAGAGGAGCAGTAGTCCTGGGAGTCTGGGATGGGTGTTGTGCTGGCAGGAGTCACCAGTTTTGGGGGCCGGGGGTACTGGGACTCCCCCAACAGCACATCTGCATCCTAGCAGGCTTTTTATAGCGAGGGGCCAGCAGAAGGGAAGGGGAACACTGTCCCCAGGGTGCCTGAGCACCCTCTCTCCTCCTCCTGTGGTTTCCTGCCCGGGTGCAGCTGCAGCTCCACAAGATGTTGCACAACCCAGCACAGAGTGGGGCAGTGCTCGACAGAGGAGGCACGGCCTGGGGATGCAGGGCAGGGGATTTGTGGCATGAAGGTGTGTTGCACAGCACGGGGGGTACAGCCTGGGAGGCACCAGTGAATCAGGGAGCGCAGCATGGAGTACACAGCAGGGGGGCATAGTTAGGGGGCACAAGGGAGGGGGTGAATGAAGTGGGGGTGCGACCCCACTGGAGCTACTCCTAGACAACAGATGGGCTGCAGCGACCCCTCTGTCACCCTGCTCCCAGCAGCCATCCAGTATAAATCCAAAGCATTTATTTGAGCCACATTGTCCTGTTTCCCCAACATGTGCTTTAAAAAGGAGCCCTGAGCGGGCTGGAGCAGAGGCATGGGGCTGATCCAGCCAGGCCCTCCCTCCCTCCCTGACCCCCATGGCACTGTAGTGACTAGGCCTTTTCCTGTGGGACCCCTAAACCTGGGCCAGCTCTCATGCTCTGGTGCAGCCATGCTTCCAGCGCTGTCACTCCAGGCCATCCCAGCTTGGCCGTAGTGCTGAAGGTGTCCCCCAGGACCCAGTTTGGGGCATTTCCCAGCTGCTTCTCCATGGGGGGTGGCACTGATCCCCCTCCTCAGTCTTGTCCCAGCCACAGAGCTGTTGGATAATGGGGGGGGAACAGCTCCCAGAGCCACAACGAAGCCCTGGGAGGGACCCCTCATCCAGTCCCCAAATGTCTACCAGTGTATTTAGCCCATGGCTACTGCCCTGAGGAGGAATAATCTGCGTGAGTGGTGTGGAGCATTCCAGGGGCTGAGGGGGCAGGATGTGAGAGAAGAGGGGTATCACTGAGCGTGGGCGGGGGTAGGCCTAGGGGGACCAGCATGTGCTGCCCCTCGCCCTCTGGCTTGGTCGTCTCCTGCCCACTTGTCGACCACATCTGCCTGTACCTGCAGGGGAGAAGAGCGGCTCCAGGTCAGGGAGGGGCAGACAGAGCCCCCTGGACCAGCCCCCCGGCACTCACCTGACCACAATGCCAACAAACAGGGCGATGCCAAGGAGCAGACTCCCCCCGATGACCAGGAAGGCATAGGGGGATGACACAGGATGGGTGCTGGATTCCATGACAGACCCTGACACAGACAGAATGGATGGGCTCATTGTGAGGATAAGGGACCTGGGTGTCCCTGCCCCCCACCTCCAGTCTAGGACCCCTTCCTCACCACCAGCATCATTAGTATCATCCTCCCCAAAGAGCTTGGGGGACAGTGTCATCCCATAGGTACCATCTTCCATGGGGACCTGCAAAAGGTGGTGGGGCACAATGGAACAGCTCAGCCCTCTTGCCCTGGTGTGCCCTTGTCCCACACAGGGACAGGAGACCAGTTCAGGAGTGTGTGATGCTTCCCAGGGCTGAGACCATTGTTACCTGTGAGCTGAAAGGCTCCATTTCAGAGGTGAGGTCCCAGGGGTCTGCACAGTGAGGGGGTAGTATGAGACTGGAAGACCCCATGCTGAGCCCCCCAGTCTCAGGGCCCCATGTTTCCCTCCTACCTGTCCAGGGGGTACCCACAGCCTCCTGGCTCCACTCGCTCCATGCGCCATGGCCGAACTCATCCTTCGCCCTCACCTGCACCACGTGCCTCGTCCTGCGCCACGCATCACGAATGTCGAGCCAAGTTGCTGTCACTTGATCCACCTGGAGGGGACGCAAGGCTGAGGACACTCTGGCCAGGGACAAGCAACACGCCAGCAAGCAGAGTCTCACCTCCACGAAGGTTGGGGCAGGCTCAGGGCGGTAGCGGACCTGGAAGCGGAGCCAGTAGAAACGGGGGTCCCAGGAGGGGGGGTAGGACCAGTTCACCAGCAGCCGCTGCGGTGCCTTCTCCAGTGCCCCCACTGTCACATTGACTGGGGGGTCTGGCTTCACTGCTGGGAAAGGGGGGGCTTAGGGCCTTGCACTGCACCCTCAGCCACCCCAGCTCCCAGCAACAGGGGCAGCACTCACGGACACTGCTGAGCGTGATGATCTTGTCTTTGCCAGCTGAGCCACCAGCAATGTTTCTGATGCACGTGGACACCACCAGGTGTTTGGTGTCATCTGTGCCAGGTGGCACCTTCACCCGGCAAACGAACTTCCGTGCCTTGGAGAAGTAGCGGCACTGCTGCTCTGTGGCATTCTCTGCCACAAACCTGTGGGGTCACAGCTCAGGAGAGGCTGCAGCATGCTCTAGGCACAGGGCAGGTTTGGGGGACATGTCCTATGCTATGGGGTCCCCAGCAGTTTTAGGGAAAGGGTCTGTGAGGAGGGATACATTCTGGGCCATGGGGTTCCAGGCAGCACTGTGGAATGGGGCCATAGGGAAGAAAAACATCAAATGCTGTGGACTCTCAGCTACCTGTAGCTGCTAGGGAAAGGGTCTGCAGGGAGGCAAGCATCTCAAGCCATAGATTCCCAGATGGCACCAGGGAAAGGGTCCATGAAGAGGGTCCATGTCCTATTTAGGTCCCAGTCCATGGTGGATGCATGACAGCACTCACCTCCGCCTCACCCAGAGCATCGCTCGTGTCCCTGGGGATGGCTTCTTCTGCTGTGGCCACTCACACAGGACATCCTTGTCATGGCTCCGGCGGTAGCAGGAGACCTGCGGAGTTTCAGGGGGCTCTGCAAGGCAGGGAGGCGCTGGGGGACAGGGACTATCACAGGCAACGCTGCCAAGGACATTCCCACCCCAGCGTGGACCCACCTGCTACCAGCAGCCGCAGGGAGCGCAGCAGGCGGCTCCCCACAGAGCAGCTGTAGCGCCCAGAGTCCTCGTAGCGCAGCCACCGCAGGAGCAGCGTGTTACCCTCTGCCAGCTGCCGTCCCCAGACCCCTGCTGGCCCCTGCTCCTCCACCTGCCACAGCACCGTGGCATTTGCAGGCACCTCATCCTGGCAGGTCAGCGTGATGTTGGCTCCCAGGCGGCCCAACACCGTCTCCTTTGGCAGTCCTGGAGGGACAAGAGGGGACCAGGCGATGAAGATGAGATCCAGGTCCAGTGGGTGTCCCTGGAGATGGAAGGTCCCCATCATCTGCTCCCCATGTCCAGTGACTGCTGGGGGTCAGGGAACTGAGCTGGAGAGTGGCAGTGGCTCCTCATATAGTGGGGTACTGGACTCCTTGCACTGCAATAGGGACAGGCACCATAGCACTCGGTAGGCTGCATTTTGAGGGGTCTGGGGAGCACAGCTCAGGGACAGTGGCAGACTGGGACTGGTGGTCCCGGGAGTCCCTAGGCAGGGGTCCAGTGCCAGAGGGGTTAAGTGACTGCGCTGGCTGGTGGCCCAGGTCAGGCCTGGGCAGCGCTCCCGGCTCCCTCCAAAGGTCAACGGCCAGAGTGAACCTGCTGTTCGCTTTGGCTCTGGCTGCTGGGAATGCACCCAGCACCCAGCCAGCACCCCGGACACAGTAACCAGTACCCAGAACAGAGCACCCAGCACCCATCCAGCACCCCGGACACAGTAACCAGGACCCAGCACCCAGCACCCAACTACCCTCCGGAACGCCGCACCCCCAGCCCCG
>VZTB01001213.1:123242-134467 GCA_013397245.1 Thryothorus ludovicianus
CATCCATCCATCCATCCATCCATCCATCCATCCATCCATCCATCCATCCATCCATCTATTTTCTGGCTAGAAGGCAACAGTCCAGATACCTCCAAACCTTAGTACTGGCCTCCACATCACCTCCGCTCCTACCATGGGACCCTGCTGACATGGGTGCCCTCCCCAGGGCAGGGGCAGAGGAGGGGAGCCCCCAGCTGCACTGGAGGGGGTGTGACCCCTTCCAGCCTCAGATCTTGAGAGTCTTGTCAGCTGTGCCACCGGGGCTGCCAGCACTGCTGCCCTCGCAGCCCTTCTTCTTCCGCAGGGTCTCAATCCAGCTGGTGCTGGGACGGGGGGCAAAGCTGGAGAGTGCCAAGGAGCTAAGCCGCATGTTCTTGCCAGACATGATGAGCTCCCCAAAACCCTCCTGATGAGAGAAGGCATAGCCAGAGCGGCGTGAGCCCGCTCGCCCTGCGTGCCGCATGCACCGGTGCTGCACCTTCTGCTTCTTCCGTACCAGCTGAGTGTAGCGCACCTGGGGATGCAGGGCCAGGGTCAGGGACCTCTGGAACCACCTCTCCTCAGGGCTAGGACCCTGTGACTGCTCCCACAGCCACGTACTCTCACCGTATCTGAGAGCTCTGGTTTCAGGTCCAGCTTAAGGAAGCGAAAGGCCACAACAGGCACGATGCAGACTACGGTGGTGAGGGCGATGGTCAGCCAGACCGTGGGCTGGGCCAGCGTGTTCTGCGCGTTACCTGAGGGGAAAGAAGGAATCCAGTGAGGGCGAGGCTGAGGCAGCACCCTGATGGGGTGGGGAGCATAGGGCACTACAGGGACTCACCCACAAAGCGGAACTGGTTGGGGAACATCCGGAAGAGGCCATCACTGTGCATGGTGAAGAGAATGGTGAAGTAGGCAGCCAGGCTGCCCCAGATGAAGAAGTGGTTGATGGCTGTCCAGAATCCTGTGTCTAACCCGATCTAGTGGGGGGCGTGCAGGAGGAGACAGGGTTCAGGGGATGCCTGAGGTGCCCAGAGGGTCTGGGGCCGAATAGCCACATCCCTACCTGCACACTGACCACAATCACAAGGGAGGTGGCCACAGTGACAGCGAAGGACTGGTAGTCTGCCAGCTGGGCACCATCATCACGGGTGGCATCAGTGAAGACACGGTAGGGGATGAAGAACATGAAGATAGAGGTGTAGATGCCCTGGGCAATGCAGATGAAGAACTCCCGCTTGTTGAAGAGCAGGTTCAGTTGCCCAGGCTCATACAGTTTGGGGTATTCCATGCTCCGCTGCTCTGGCACATCCTGGGGGCACGGGAATCTCCCTTTAGCCCTGGGCAGGAGCAGCCTCCACCACAGCCCACAGAATGACAAGGACAGCCCAACTCAGGCACCCAGGCAGCCTTTCTGCCAAAAGGGTGGGCATGAAGGGAGGTAGTACAGGCGCCTCACATACCCAGGGACCTCTCACTACTCCCTGCCATACCTGGTCAAAGACACCCATAGCGAGCACAGGCAGCGACGTGTAGACAATGTTGTACAGAGTGATGAAGTACTGGTCATACACTGTCTGTATGGAATAGAGCACTCAGCAGGGCACAAGACCTGACTGCCCTGTGCCCCAGACAGCCCTCAAGTCCCTCTGCCCACAGCTGTAGGGATAGGAAAGCTGTCTCCAGCCCCCCAGGACTGCCCACCCTGAGCACAGGCTCCTCACACACTGCATGCTGAATGCCAGGCTTTGCCTTCTGGCTCAGGATGAGTCCCCATAGGGAGTCTATGGACCAGGACACGCTTCAGAGCCGAGAAGCCCTGAAGGAAAACCCTCCCCAGCTCTCAGTGAGAAAAACCACCAACCCACCTGTGCTGAGAAGCCGCAGAAGAAGCCAAACCAGAAGTGGACCATAGTGAAGGCGAAGTTCTTGTAGAAGAAATAGCAAAGAAACTTGCACATGCGCAGGTAGGACCAGCGCCCGTGCACCAGGAGCAGGCGCTGTAGGAACTTGAACTGGGAGAAGGAGTAGTCGGAGGCCAGCACAGCCTGGATGCCTTCCTGCCCACTGATGCCCACCCCAATGTGGGCAGCTGTGGAGGGAAAGAGAGAAGGGTAAAGAGACGGCTGCCAAGAGCACAGGGGATGAGTGCAGTACCCCCAGCACAGGCACTTTATTCCTGTGGGGCACAGAGGGTGAGCACACAGGCTCAGGATGGTGCAGGGGAGTGGCCTGTCTCTCCTGTGGTCCCCCAGATCCCAGGCCTTACTTTTGATCATGCTGACATCGTTGGCCCCATCCCCAATGGCCAAAGTGACTGCTTTCTTGTACTTCTTCACCAGCTCCACCACCTGGGCTTTCTGCAGGGGTGTGACACGGCAGCAGATAACAGCCTTGCAGGCACACGCTGTCTCCAGGAATTCCACCTCCATGTCTGCCTCCAGTGCATGGGCCTGCAAGAACAGCAAGGGACAGCCGGGGTCATGGTACATAGCCAAGCACAGAAACTTGTCCTGCCTGGCACTCCTAGGGCCCTACCAGGCTGTGCCCATTGATGACCAGGGCATATTCGCCCGCAATGGCTTCCAGCACAGAGGTAAGATTGGAGGAGAGTTTCTCCTGGTAGGAAAAGCCATTGCACACAGAACGTGATGCATCCACCATCTTCTCCCGGGCTTTCCTGAGGAGAGAGTGGGCACAGGATTCCATCTCAGGGCCATTCCACATTTCTAGCACCCCCAGTTGCAGCTGTGCCCAACACTGGCACTGTTCTGTGTACTCTGCCTCCCAACCCTCACCTGAGCTCCTCTCGCACCTCCAGCACAGTGTGGCCTGTGACAACAAACACCTCTGTCATGTCATCTGTCAGCATCTTGCAGGAGTAGCCAATGTTCACAGCTGTTTCTGGGGACAGGAAACCAGGGGCTGAGCCAGTGTCCATTCAGGAGAGAGCAGTAGGGATCCCAGGCAGCTGGAATCCAGCCCACAGACATCTCCATCCAGCACCTCAGCCACGCCTCACCCTGCTTGTCCCCTGTCAGCACCCAGATCTTGATGTTGGCTAGTGTCAGGATGGCAATGGTTTCGGGGACCCCTTGCTGCAGCTTGTCCTCAACAGCTGTGGCTCCAAGCAGCTTGGGGACCCAAAGAGGCAGGAGGTCAGCAGGGGATGCCCCCAGCCACCACCAGCCTCAGCCTACAACCCACCTACCATCATATCATGCTCCACCTCATCATAGAGCCGAGCCAGGTGATCCTCACGGGCCTCAGGGGCACTGCCAGCTCGATGCAGCCGCTCAGACCAGTCCTTGTAGTAGCTTTCCTCCAGGTCTTTGTAGGCCAGCATCAGCGTCCGCAGCCCCTCGCCAGCGTACTCCTGCAAGTGGTCAGAGCTGGGTGTGCTGGCAGACCCTGATGGGGTCCACAGACCCCAGTGGTGTTCCTAGGACAGGGCACACGCTCAGCTCAGGCTCCTAGGCAGCCATTCTTTCCTCTGCACCCTGCCTGCAGGACCCTGTCCCACGCACATTGAGGTGGTCGGTGGTGATGCTGGTCAGGTCCTGGTTGACAGGATGCAGCCGCTCCAGCAGGATGGTGTCAGCACCTTTGCAGTACAGCCGGATCTTGCCCTCAGGGCTGCGGACTGCGGGGAGGAGGGGACTGGCATAGGGGTGCAGGAGCAGGTCCCACTCTGACCCCCCGCCATCAACCCGCCAATGCCTCCACAGTCACATCCCCATCAGCGTTAGACTGATCCCCCAACACACTACAATGAGCCTCATGCTGCAGCCCTACATGGCCTTCCCAGCCCCACAGAGCCTGTGCTATGCCCAGGACCTTACCGATGACAGACATGCGCTTGCGGATGTTGTTGAAGTCCAGGATGGCCAGCAGCTGGTAGGTGACAGCTTGACCCAGCTCTTGCACTGTGATGGTCTTGGGTGTGCGGGACCGGAACACAAAGCCGAAGTTTCTGGCAGCTGTGACCAGTGCTCCCTCATCTGGGGACTGTGCCTTGTACAACAACTCCCCTGTGGACAGCACGGGGGTCAGTGACAGTGTCTTGTGACCCACAGGGATCCTGCCCCATGCCTACCTTCACTCTTCTCCTCGGACATGACGGTGTGACAGAGCGAGAGCAGACGGAAGAACTCATGCACGTGGAGGTGTCCCAGCTTGACGGCTTCCAGCAGGCTGGGGTCCCAGAACTGGAACCGTGGGTCGGCCAGTGGGTTGAAGGAGAAGTCCACTGGCTCTGGCCTCTGGCAGGGGCAAAGTTGGGGTTAGCCTCCTGTGGCACTTGGCGTGGGCAGGCACCAAACTGACAGCACCCTTTACCTTTCCCAGCTCTGCCTTGTGACCCAGCATGTCCTGCACATCACCTGCAAAACAAGATATGGAGTTAACCACAACAGAGACCCAATGCCACGGCAGGTGCTGCTGCCCCACAATGCTCTAGCTAAGCCCCCTTGTCCCTTGATTGCCCCAAATGGAGGTGGGGAGTCAGTGTACCCCCATCCTGTGGGCAGCCCCAGCCTGGCTCTGGCAGCTGGCGCTCACCATAGCTGTGCCCGTTCACAGAGCACTTGCTGAAGACCATGATATTCTGGGTGAGGGTGCCAGTCTTGTCAGAGAAGATGTACTCCACCTGCCCCAGCTCCTCATTGAGGGTGGTGGTGCGGGCTTCAGCTGGTGTCTGGCGCTTGGCACAGTACATCTTCTTGTCCCAGTTGATGAAGTAGCTGTGCCCAAGCCGGATCACCTCAACGCTGCAAGGAGGATGTCTGGGTGTCACTGGGGCAGGGCAGCATGCTCTGCTGAGACAGTGACAGGCATACACATGCCCATCCCAGACCCTCAGTGCCCTGGGCACTCCAGCACCCCGGGTGCCCCCCATTGCTTGCTAGCTCCCACACCCTTCCCAGGGGCTGGCCTGCAACCCATTCCTGCTGACAGCCACCGCTAAGCCAGGGCTGGGGACCGAGGCAAGGCACCCAGAGGGCAGTCCATGGGGCTCCTCAGGCATCTCACACACCTACAAACCCTGAATCCCTCCCCAGCCCCCAGGGCAGACAGCAATGAGCTAGTGGGAGGGATGGGGGTGACACATTCTTACCTCGGGGCTAAGGGTGACAGAACCCATGCTGGGGAACGAAAAGAGAGAAAAATTAAAAGAGAGAGAGAAGGGGACAGTGCAGGAGCCTGGGAGCTGTAGGAGGGCAGAGCAAAATAGCCAGCATGCAGCCAGGGCAGGGAGAGATGAGCAGCCACGGACACAGCTGGTGGGACCCTGAGGGACCTGTGGGGTCCTCGGGTCTTGGGGAGTGCCTGAAGGCAGACATGGCCTGTCACCAAGAGAGCAGCCCACACCCACCCACAGAACACACCATTCTGCCTGTGGATCTCCATCCCTGTCTCCCCTCCCCAGAGGGTATCCCTAATTTCTCATACAACCCCTGCTCAACCCCTCTGCCTCCTGCCCTACCTCACATAGAGCGAAATGGGCACCACAGTGTTGAGGATGATGATGTAGGACCAGAAGGAGAGGAAGCCAGAGAAGAAGGCACTGTGCACCCCCTCGTCCCAGGGCAAGTAGATCTGGAAGAAGACGCCCACCTCATGCTCCCAGATGGCATTGCCAATGGCCAGGATCACTCCCATGCACACCAGGAACCCAAAGATCTGGGGACAGGACAGTACATGAGAGCCCTGACTGGATCAGAGCCAGGGCTCCCAGGACCTCCCCTCTGCATACCCAGAGCACCAGCGTGTTCATCAGCCGGTCGATGCTTGTCCGCTTAAATTTGGTGCGGCCGCTGTTCTGCATCAGTTTCGTGTCGGGTCCTGGGGAGCAGGAAGGCATCAGGGGGTGTCTTTCCCTCCCCTGTGTGCAGCACAGTAGCAGCTGCTGCCTCAGCCCACCTGCAAAGATGACGAGGCCAAAGCACCACTCAGTGTTGCGAAGGACGCAGCCCCGCAGCAGCATGTTCTGGTTGTTTAGGGGGTACTTGTTGTCCTTCCAGTACAGTGTCCCACCAAACTTGTCCAGCTTGTTGTTGGGGGGTTCACAGATCACCTCACCTGGGTGCACAGTACCACTCAGCTGGGATTTGCCTTCTCCACATGGCCAGCTCCATCCCAGTGCTCCCAGCATCATCCCTGGCTCCCCAGAGATCCATTTCGAGCCACAGAATGACAATGCCACGTGGCTGGTCCTTATCTACCCAGGGTGATGGAGGAAGAACGTGGGGGCTGCCCCGTGGCAGAAGGCTGGTTGTAGGCACTCACCATCAAAGAGAGCCAGCTGGCTGGTGTCCCCCAGGTCTGCGGTGACGGGGATGGCCTGACGCACCTTCATGTTGGTCTCTCTGCAGGCAAAAAGGCACCACGTGTGAGTTAGAGACAGCCTGCCAGGGAAGACCTTCACAGGTGCTGCCCAGCAGCTCCTGCCCTGCCTGCAGCCCACTCTCACTCCCACCTCCTGCCTTCTATGGCCCCTCAAGGCGAGCAGGGGCACCTACCCATCCAGCTCTGCAGTCTCTATGTAGCATAACCCATGGGGTTCACTGCTGGAGAGGAGGAGGAGGTCAGCCTGCTGGGAGAGACTTGTGAAGGGTTATGCCAACACTGGGGCTCCCTGATGCCCTCCCCAGGGAAGCTCCTGGCCCTTGGATGTCCCTAGAACTCCCTGGAGCATCTGCAAAGGCCAGTCCTAACCCCATGTGTCCTTTGCACCTGAGCCTAGCCACCATCGCTCCAAGTGTCCAGATCCTCAGAGTTCAAAACATGATTCCACCACGGCTCCAACTCTCTAACCCAAATACAACTTCCAGGTTGGAAGTCCCTAATGTCCCCACCCTGGGTAGTGATGGAGGAGCACAAAAGCAAAGTGGAAGCGAGACCACAGGCTTCCATGGTCCCTGTATGCCACCCACCCTGCTGGAACCGTTCCTGTCTCAGGGCTGCACTCACCGCCACAAACTGGTTGTTCTCCAACTTGATGATGTCTCCAACACGGACATTCATCCACTGCTCCTGCTGAAGGCTGTAGAGGGACAGCAAACTGTAGTCAGGCAGGAGTCCTGCCCACTGCCCAGTGCCACATCCCGCAGGGTCCTTGGCTCCCTCTCCACTGCTCTGTGCCCATGACACTCACACTCCACCGATCAGGACCTGAGACTGCCGGTTGTTCACCTGGTTGTCACTTTTATGGCGGAACTGGGAGCAGGGGGAAGAGACAGCAGTGTCAGCCTCTTGGGGATGGGGTCCTACACTCCCCCACCATCTCAAATACCATGGCCTGGATGCTGCACCCCTGCACAGCATCCCAACCCCCTGCCCAGTGGGCAGAAGGGTGCAGGGGAACCCACTCACATAGTCATCAGTGGCATCTTTGACAGCTGTGATGGTTAAGACAAGAACCAAAGGCACGATGGTGGTAAACCAGGAGAGCGAAGAGATCTGAGGAATCAGCTGTGGACAGGGAACAGGAATTACATGGGAACCAGTCAGCCTCAGGCCCATGCTGCCCCTGCTCCAAAATGTCAAATCACCCCAATTCCAAAGTATGGGACTACTCGGAGCCCTCCTCTATGCCCAAGCAGGGAAGGACTGCACTCACCTGCAGGATGAGAAGGAAGAGGAAGTAAGTGTTGGCCACTTCCTGGAACTGCTCGAAGAGGTTGACAGGCAGGAAGGTGATAATATTGTACTTGGAGGTCTTGATGCAGTTGCTCTGGGGATGGATGGGCAAGAAGGGGATTTACAGGCTGCTGAGACCCCATAGCCCCCCAAGATCAGATCACTCTGGCAGAGGCTGTGGCTCACCATGCTCTTTTGGGGGGATCAGGCTCCTGCTCCTGTGTTACCTCTGGCAGCTTCCTTGGGAAGCCAATTCCTCAGTCTCAGTCATCAGCCAGTACCCTGGGACCAGCCTCCTTCAGCAGCAGTACCTGGCCCCCTCAGGGGTGACCCCAACCCAGACCCCCTTCTTCCCTTTCTCCAGCCAGCTCTGGAGCAGCCAGGGATAACCTCCACCGTGGAGGGAGGTCAAGGTGAGCACTGCTCCCCCCTGGCACCTTTAGAAGCTGACCCATGATCCACACTGGGATGTGGGACCAGGCTGGGATCTGGGCAGAGCCAGAGGGTTCTGGGCCTTGGCCAGGGCTGGTGGGAGTGCACTGTTCCCATCCAGCCCCACAGCTATATTGGCATTAATGTCATCAGCACCATTTTTTCAGGACAAACATCTATTTTGTAGTCATAACACCTCCCACCTCTTCCCGTGCTCCCACTGAGGTGTGGGTGATTCAGACTCCAGCCCCAGAAACCTGCCCAAGGACCCCAGGAAGTGGTTCAGTTCCCCTCACTCACTGCGTACTGGAACTTCTCGTTGTACTCCCGTGCATTGGCTCGCACTCGACGCTCTTCCTCTGCAACACAGTGCCCTGTCAGCCCCATGCACCCCGACACCCCTACATCTGCAGCTGGAAAGCCCCAAGACCCTGAACCCTGACACCTCAATCTCCTCTCCATTGTGAGAGCCGAGCTAGCCCCAGAATCCCAAAAGGCAGGGAACGAGGAGTTTCCCCAGTCGTGTCATGTGGCCCCGTGCTCCTCCATGTCAGGACTTGTACCCCTGCACACCTAGAACCCCAGCCTTGCTTAGCTGTACCTCTACCCTCGAATTCTGCATCCCCAGATCCCCTCAAGCCCACAGTGCTAGACCCTCATCTCTACTTACCGGTACTCCCAGATCTCCAGATTCTGGATCCCCCATCGCTGGCTTATCTGCTCCCCCAGCTTGGCACCCTGAGGTCACCAGATCCTTCCAGCCCTGCACCCCAGATACTGCATCCCCAAATCACAGCTCTGCTCCCTCAGGACTGCTTTGCTGCAATCCTGGATCCCCAGTCCCGCACCCTCCAGCCCTGCATGCCCAGCCCCGCTTAGCTGCAGCCCTGCACCCCCACCTCTGCAGCCCCCGGTCCCCATTTCTCCTCCGCCGTGCCCACTCCGCACCCACCCGCCCCGCCGGGGTTGTGGACCCTCTGCCACTTCTCGGACATCTCCCGGGGCACGGCCCGGGCCCTCCCGGCCCGCCCCATCCCGCCGCGTTACTGGGGCAACGGCCGCACTGGGGCCCGCCCGGGACCCACCCGGGCCTCACCCGGGCCCACCGCGGGCCTTACCCGGGGCTCGGCGGGCCGCGCACCGCTCCATGTCCCGCGGCCCCGCAGCCCATGGGGAGCGGNGACAGCCAGCCCCAGGGGTTGCCAGGGAGCAGTGTCGGGGGTCCCGGGGACAGCCCTAGAGCCCAGTGTTGCCAGCCCACACGTGTCCCCCAGGCTGGGGTGTCCCTGCAGCCAGGCCTGGCTGGTCTTCCCCCTGAGGACTGAGGGCCACGGCCGCCACCGCATCCCTGCATCCCCATGTCCATAGACAAGACACGCCGTGCCCTCAGGACTCTTTTAATGGTGTGACAGGGACTGTGGGGGAGACTGTGTTGCTGGCGCGGGGTGGAGCGGGATAACCGGCAGGCACTGTCTCCCCAGAGTCCTTCTCCTTGGGCGGTATCCTCATATCTGGGTCGATGTTGGTGTTCACTAGAACGATGCTGCCCTTCTCTGCCAGGGCTTCGTTGTCCTCCTCCGGGTAGTGGAAAGCCACAAAGAGCTGGTACAGGGATGTGCCCACGGCGGCCCCCAGCAGTGGTGCTACCAGTGGCACCCACCACCACCCATTGCCCCTGCTGAGCACAGGACAGGGTGGGCTGAGGATCATCCCTGCCATCCCCACCTCGCCCCCTTCCCTCTACCCACCTGAAGACCTCCGGGCCCCAACCTGCCACATAGGTGAAGAGCCGGGGCCCCAAGTCCCGTGCAGGGTTCAGGGGGCAGCCACAGTTAGCCCCCATGGAGCACTCAATGGAGAGCACCAAGAGAGCCACAACCACTGGTTCCAGGCCCTTGGGGACAGCCTTGTTGCGGGTGTCCATGAGGCCCATTACACCCACAATCAGCACCCCTGTGCCAATCACCTGCAAGGACAACGCAGCAGCTCAGTACCATGGGGACTGAGGGGGCTGGGGGAGCAGACAGTGGCACCCACCTGGTCCAAGAAGCCATTGGCAATGGAGACACAGTCAGCTGGGTAGGTAGCGAAGATGGAGGCAGTTTCTCGGGGGCCAGAGACAGTAAGAGTCCCATTGCTGTAGTGCCAGATGGCATCTGGGGGCAGAGGCAGAGCATGTCCACAAGCCTGGCTATCCTAGCATCACTGTTCCCTTACCCAATGCTGCTCCCCCATACCGTAGTAAAGGATGTAAACAGCTCCAGCAGATATGAAAGATGCC
Source organism: Thryothorus ludovicianus (assembly GCA_013397245.1). Classification (NCBI taxonomy): domain Eukaryota; kingdom Metazoa; phylum Chordata; class Aves; order Passeriformes; family Certhiidae; genus Thryothorus; species Thryothorus ludovicianus. Next base: position 133,579 of record VZTB01001213.1, read on the forward strand.
AAGGTCTGCACAACCACAAAGATAGGAAACTTCCACCAGGGGAACTGCTTTATCAGGCACATGGCTAAGGAGAATGCTGGGTTCATGTGGGCCCCTGCAATGGAGTAGAAAGGGCTGGGAGTGGAGGGTCCTGAGGGACACAGAGCCAGGGGACAGCAAGAGCTGGGACCCCTTCCTCTGTCTCACCAGAGATTCCCCCTGCTGTGTAGACGCCCACCATGACAGCCAGGGCACCTCCCAGGTAGCTGGTGAGGATGTTCCCCTTCGTCTCAAAGAAAGCGACCTTCTGTGCAGCACTGCTCAGGGTGATTATCTGGAGAAGAGGGATATAGCCCCACCTCAGCCCTGGTGGCCTTATGCTGAGACCCTCCCACCACAGATACTGCAGGGCAGCAAGGCAAGGGCAATGCTGGTGCTGCCCCCCTAGTTTTGCCCCCCAGTACTTGGACACCAGACAGGGACTGGCAGGGAGGTGGTTACTGCCCTTGCTTGTGGTTTTGATGGCAAAGCCACCAAATTACAAGCAATTAAGTAAACTGCTTTCTGTAGTGAGGTGTTGGGGAAGAGGTGCCTCAACATAGCCCCAGGGACACCATTTGCCATCGTGGGATGCAGCCCAAATGCTGACAACAGCACCAGAGCCCAAACATTTGCCCGCTCTGAGGCACACACTGCCCAGCACCACACCCTGATTACACCAGAGCCATGGCACAGGGCGGACCATGCTGTGGGAACAGGGTCCAAGTGGGAGGACAGGCAGTGCTGAGTTGCACATTTGAGTGTGGCGGGGCCCCAAACCCCTCCAACCCCAAGGGACAAACAGCAGAGCTCCGGGATCCCTGGCACCTGCCACCACCCCACCGTCAGCCCTGTCCCACCCACACGAAAC
>VZTB01001215.1:0-61918 GCA_013397245.1 Thryothorus ludovicianus
AAATCTTGTTGCATGCAAACTTCTCACTCCTTTTTACTCTGCAGGAGCTGTTTTCATCCTATTTGCTCAGTTGGCCTTATTATTGTTTACCTTATCTTGGTGGTTCTGCTAGGTGTCCTTACGGCCTGAAAATTGGGCATCCTTTGTGTCCACTATCAGTGGGCATCCTTCTCCCGAAGCATTGTCACCCTCCCTCTGGGTCTGAGATCAGTGAAGTGTACGCAGGCTTGAAAATGTGTAAAAAAGCTCAAGAATTAAAGCACATCCTCTCTCCAGGCAATCGCACGGTTTGGAGCAGGCGCGCGCCCGCGCCTCCCTGAGCGCCAGAGCGTTCCCGGCGCCATTGCGGGGCTCAGGGCTCTCCCTCGCGGGCCAGAGCCGCCATGGCAGCGCGGCCGCTGCGCGCCGGGGGCTGGCGGGCGGGAAGGCGAGGGCAGCTCTGAGGGCCGGGGCGGCTCCTGCCCAGAGCCGAGCCCGCGCTGCTCCCCCCGCGCGATCCCGCCGCGCTCTCGGGAGCGGGGCAGGCGCTCCTCGGGCTCTGGGAGAGGCGTGCGGCCGCTGCTGGGTCCCAGCCCGCAGATCTGGCTACTGGGCGAGGCTGCAATGACAGAGCTGCCGTGCACCGTGGCACTGCCAGTGCCCACACCTGAGGGAAACCCGGCCACGGCACCGCCGGGGCCGCTCAGCAGAGCTGGGCTGCCAGTGCCCACACCTGAGGGAATCTCAACACATCAAGACTGCGGTACCTCAAGATGGCAAAACACTATAAATAGCTGACTTAAAACACGAGAGGGAAACTACAGAAATGACAGGAAAATGAAGGTGTGCCAAAAGATAAAGGTCATGAAAGGGAAGACTGAAAACATATTGAATATTAATTTTTGCATTAATCTCAACTATATCAGGAGAATCATAATGGTGAATAAACTTATTAAAGTATAGAAGTGTTTTGACACTGATAAAGGGCCACCTTCATAATTTTGCAGGTCCATTAACCTCTTTAAAAGCAGTCTGGTAGTCCTGTGTTCAATTTAATAGTGGGATTTGATACAGATGTCCCTCATATAGTCCATGTAAGGGGAGCTGAGCCCTTAGATTCCAGGGAAGCCATGAGTCGGTAAAAGAAGTCTGCCATTCTGTAGTAGTAAAGTGTGGGATATGAACTGGCTGGGATGGACAGTGGGCCAGCCTCAGCTGCTAATGCATCAGCTGATAGCAACATCTTGGGAGAAACAGGGGCCTGGCTGTGGCTTCTGGCACAGAGTAAAACAGCACAGAAGCACCCAGGAGTGGCATAGGCAGAGAGGAGTGAAAAGGTTTTGGCAAAATCCATAGCACGTTTTCCTTATTAGAGCCAGGCTTGGGTAGTCAAGATGAGAAAGAGCCTTTAAGAAAAGAATTTAATTTCCTGTGTTGTGGGTTGTGGTATAAGAGGGTACCTCAGTGGCAAGAGCAAAATTTTTTAGGAGTGTGTTGTGTATTAAAGCAAGAATTTCTCCCTGTACATGGACCAGAGATATAAGAAAAGATCATAGAAAATTTTGAATGGGAAGGGACCTTAAAGCTCACCCAGATCCACCCCCTGTCATGGGCAGGGACATCTTCCACTGTCCCAGGGTGCTCCAAGCCCTCTCCAGGGATCCAGGGGCAGCCACAGATGCCAGGGTGTCACCACCCTCGAAGGGAACAATTCCTTCCTAATATCCCATCCAGCCCTGCCCTCTGGCAGTGGGAAGCCATTCCCTGTGTCCTGTTCCTCCATGCCTTGTTCCCAGTCCCTCTCCAGCTCTCCTGGAGCCCCCTTAGTCCCTGGAAGGGCTCTGAGCTCTCCCTGGAGCCTTCTCCAGATGAACACTCCCAGCCTATCTCCAGAACAGAGGAGTCCAGCCCTTTCATCACTTTTTTGTCCTCCTTCTGACTTATTCCCACAGCATCCTTTTTGTGTTGGAGGCCCCAGATCTGAACACTCCAGGCACCCAGAAGAGCATAAAATCATAAAATCAGAGCACAAAAGATCGCTGGGGGAGAGAGCACTGGCTATATCCTATACTAGGGTATTTCAATTCAGCTGCTGGAAGATGCAGTTCCCCTCCCCGTGGCACCTCCCTCCAACACCAGCATCTGTTTGGACAGGGAGCTGGTGGCACTGAGAGCTTGGGTTGGGAAGGGTTTTCATTTTTCATCCCCAGCAGCTCCTGAAGCCATTCCCTGCACACCTCTGACTTTGCCAGCAACACAAAGGGGCCCCAACAAAATCAGCCATGAGTGTGAGAGAAGGGGCAGCAACAGGTTAATGGTGGCTGGTCTGCACTTTATTTATATTTATATTTATATTATTTAATCTTTATATTTATATTTGAATTTACTTATGCTTTATATTTTTATCTATATTTATTTTTGTCTATATTTTATATTTTTGTCCATATTTTATATGTTTGTATTTAATAACAGTGACATGAAGTTTTGAACCCAGGGAACTTCTGTTTCTCTTAGCCACAGATTTGCTGCATGATCTCAAACAAGTTGCTAAACCTCCTCCTGTTTCTCAGTTCCCCACTTCATCTCAAGGGACATTAGTCTGCTCTGCCCGGATAGCTGTGATTATTTAATTCATTAGGGGAGTGTCATGTAAAGTACATCAATATAAACTAAAATACACAGGATAGGGTTTGCCCATTTCCTTTAATTTTTGAGAACAAAGTAAGTAGATGAAATCTTGTGCCCTTCAAAACCAAACAAAATCTTTCTTTCGGTAAAATGTTACATAATGGTTGTTCATTTTTATTGTATTATTCTTTAATAATTCTGCAAATATTTCAGAAAAGGGCAATTTGTTCCTACTGCATAAAAAAATCATCACCACAGAGCTGAGTTTTTTACATTTCCCCCTCATATAGTTTCCAAAAATACCCCAAACACAATTAGGAAATTTACCCTCCCACTTCCCCCCCCCCAAAAAAAGAAAACAACAAAAAAAAATCTGTTTGTTTGTTTGTTTGTTTTAAATCAGTAAAGTGTTAAACAAGTCAACTATTAGGAGCACACAGAGCACAGCACACAGGAGCACTGAGGATGCTTTAGACCGCGCCAAGCACTGCAGAAAGCACAGGTGAAATGTTCATAGCAGCAGGGGGAGGCAGCTCCTGGACACAGCCCAGCCTTCCTGGAGAGCCTGGGACCAGGACAGAGCTCCAAAGGACTCAGACAAGCCCCAGGGCACCTCTTTCTCCTACAGCAGTGTCTATCCCCATCCCAATGTTGCCTTAGGATTTAGCTTTTATATTTTTCAGTTCCTGTACTGCATTAGTGTGTAACTCTAAACTCCACACAGAGTGCCAGCTAACTGTCTTCACATTTTATCCTGATACAACAATTCCTCCAGGCCTGGAACTCAGGGATACCTCACTGCCTCAGGCCCCAAAATGCACAAACAAAAGTGAATTGAGGGGAGCAAACTGGGGGTAAATGACTTTATTACCTGCAGCTGTAATGGGAGGATTAACCCCTGACAGGGAAATGGACCAAACTTACAATGGTGTGAAAAACTCGTAACCATTGTCCACGTTGGGTGTAGCCTGGGAGGCTTTGGCTGCCCAAGGTGTCCCTGGTGAAGACCTTTCATAAATCCCCACTTTATTCCTTTAACCTTGCCCAGCCTCTGTTCCAGGGAGCCCCTCCAAAACAGCAGTTTCCTGTCCCATCTGGGGTGCCAAAAATCCCGAGCCATCACCAAGGGCTGTCCTGGCCTGTCTGGGGTCACTCTGTGCCCATGGATGGCCCCAGGAGCAGGGGCTGCCCCTCATGGGACTTCTGAGTACTGATCACTGAGGAAATGACACCAAAATCCTGCCCAAGCACAACCTTAATGTTCTCAGGAGCCCTGAAATCCAGCCCAAGCACAACCTAAAGATGCATCTCCCTTCACTGATCAGAAAATATCTTCACATTCTCCCTGGAAGAGACAATAACCCACCCCAAAGCCCAGGTGTGGATTTGGGGCCTTAGTTCTGCAGCCTGGGTGGGTGGAGAGAAAGTCCAGGAAGGGACACTGGGTCACAAATATTCCTGATTTGTTGGGACTTCCAAAAATGTGAATTCCTAGTTTTTTTGAATGTCAATGTCAATTCAGTTTCTTCATTGTATATAAATCAATCCATGGTTTCAACTCTGGGAACATTTCTCTCCCAGTGTCGTTTTCCCACGGGTCTGAGTTTTGGCTCCCTCTGAAGGAGGCCAGCAGGCACAAAATGATGGTTCTGTGCCTTCCTAAATCCAAGTTTCTTCCAAATGTCCTTCCCCAAGCACCTCACAACGGAGACATGCAAACAGGACTTACAGGATTTGAAGTCTGCTGCTAAAGTTCCACTTTGCGACATGCAAAATAAACCCCTACAAATAAGATCAAGTAAAAATCAAATGGCTCTATTAGATTTAATGAAGTGAATTGAGAAAAAGTAGTTCCATAAAAATGCTTTTTTTTAAGAAGTAACAGCAAGAGTTCAGAGAAGTGCTGACTGCAGGTACAGTTCTAGCCAATATTAAGATATATTCAGTGATTTCTAGGGAAATATTTCCTTGGGAGAAGGTCAGGAGCCATTTCTGTTGCTAACTCCAGGTGCTGTGTCTGATCTCCAGTGGGTTGGAGTTGCAGAGAAGGCAGCAGGTTTTATGACATTTCTTCTGGACTGTCTCTTGTTTCTCCCCACAAATGCTGTGCAGTGCAGGATGCTGTTCCTCCACGGGTTTCTCACACAACCATCAAATAACAAAAACAGGCCAAGAAAAAATTGTCCAAAACAAATAATAGCGTTTGGAATATTACCAGATAAAAAATCCACATCTTAAGACAGAGTTTAGGGGTTTTGCTACTGGGGCATCTGCACACCTCCTGGAACAACTATCCAGCAGCTGGATCCATGTACAAACCCAGCTTTAAACCCAGGGAGTCAGTCCAGACCAAGGCCTGAGGTGACAAACATGACACTGCTCCCTCTGTACCACCGAGGGCTCACAACACCCCTCTGCGAATGCCTTCCCCTGCCCCACACAGAAATGACCTCCTGGGACTCCTGCAGAGACAAAGGACATCAGCCCAACCTTCTGCTAAAGAAATTCCTGCTCTGACTTCGGCCCAAGCCTTGATGCCACGCAGGCCAGAGAGATCAGTGTCTGATCTGAGGGGATCTGGCAAGGACCTTGAAGAGGAATCAGAACGCCCTGAGTTGGAGGGATCATCCAGTCCAACTCCTGGCCCTGCACAGGACACCCCAAAACCCCACCCTGTGCCAGCAGAGGAGCTGTGTAGTGCTACACATTGGCACTGTAGGATCCTGGATCCCTTTGGAGGGGAATGAGTTGTTGTACAGACAGAGGGAGCCCTCAGCCTGCTTTTTTCCCCTCAGAACATCTCCAGCCCTACAAAATAACCTTAGCCTCCTGTTGGAGGAGTACAGACAAACACTGGTCACTCCAGGGGGTGGGAAATGCCAGCCAAAATTCAGGAGCAGCCACCCACAGAGGACAACGGAAAGATTTGGGATGTCTCCTGAGGAGCACATCCTCTCAGAGACCAGGAACTTACAGCAGCAAAATTCAGAGCCCTTCAGAACCAGTCTCTGTCCAATCTCCAGGGAAACAGTGACTCAGGATGGGCCCATCCCATATTTCCAGCCCTGTTGAAGCCAGTGGATGGTGGAGGGAAGGAGGTGGGAGCAGCTGAGGTGCCATCAACATCACCAAACTCACCCTGAAAGGAGATTCCTTCCCAAGCAAACCACAGGACAGGCTGGTCCCTTTTATAGACACACATGGACAGCTGGAATGGTCTGGAATGCTTACAGGTTAGAAGGTCTATACAACATTACACCTGCCACAAATCAAAGTAGAAAAGTTTTACAGCACATTATACAGGTCCCTCTAAAGTCTAAAAAAAAAAAAAACATTGACTGGAATCACCATATTACAAGAAGTCATCACTAACAGACTGTATAATACTATTTCTTTTTCTTTTACAGAATCATTACAGATAGAGTAATTTTTAAAAAATCACTTTTTAAACAAGTATACAATTTTCACTTTAAAATTAACTGGTTAATAAAATTCTGTGCAAAACAAGCCAGCCTCTATAATTAAGTGAATTTATTTATTTCTTTATACAAAAAAAAAATAAAACAACAAAAAAAAGTTCTTTCAGAAATGTGTCTCCTTTTCTGTGATGGTGGAAATGGTGCCATCTCCTTTCAGTTTGGCATCGCAGTCATTTATTGCTGCAATGTAGGCTCCTCCTCCGAGCTTGCCCCGCATTTTCAGGTCTGAGCTGGGTGTAATCAACTTCCTGAATTTCTAGAAAATTGGAGAAATTGGAAATCATTACGTTTTTCTTGGTCACAGACACCTCTCTCTTTAACAGATCGATCATAAAAGGCTTTTTTCCTGCATGTCTGCTTCTCATTTACTCCTCTGTCGTGGGCACATCCTCAGACCTGCAGGCTGCACAATTCTAGATTAATCCCACCAGACCAAAGAAGGCAAAGCTCCAAACATAGAGAATTTTTATGCTGATTTATTCATCCCATTTCGTGAAGACACTCAGCACTGTGTCTGTTCTACAGGTACATTTTGTTCCCCATTTTATCACCAATGATGTCTGCTGGACAAAGCAAATAAACCAGAGACAGCCAAGGTGTTAAAGCTGTGATAAAGCAAAATACACTTTCTCTTTTCTAGCAGTGACATCCACAGCAAGGTTGCTGCTCACAGCAGGAAGTTGGCTCCCCAAGAAGCTCCCAGCTGTGATTAAAACAATCCTCTTATCATCCTGGCAGGGAAAAGATAACGAGCTGTCTGCAGTGCTGCAGCTCCAGCCGGGTCTGCTCACCTCCAGGGGCAGGTGGGGCTGGTGCATTGCGGAAATATTTATTGTTTAGATTTGTGTGCAGACTTCCTTTTTTGACTCTCTGAGACAAATAAATCATGGACAATTCACTTTTAGTTTACATACCCAGTAAAGATTTCCTAGGCAGTCTCCAGGCTGTGTTTAATCAGCTGAATGGAGTCTTTGCAGTATGGACAAAATGAGGCTTTTCTGCAATGTTGAAATCCCAAATGGCTGAATAAGGTTTGTATTTTTGTTTCTTCCTCTATTGCTTCCTTCAGTGCCTTTCTCTGGAGCTCCCACAGAAACCAGAAACCTTCCAAGCTTAAATTTGATAATTACCTCAGCCTAGACCTGAGCTAACCTGACACCAAATATCAGAAAATTCTACTGAATCTGTCATTTAGAGAACTGAAATTAGGAAAACTGTCCAGAAAATGGGAATGTGGGCAACCCAGCTCCTGGAGAAAATCCTGGCAGCGCAAACCAAAACCATGGAAAAGGACAGCTGACCTGAGGGAATGGCAGGACAAACCTTGAGGGATTTGGGTGATGTTACAGATGTTTTAAGCTACAAATTTAGCTGGGGCAGAGCACCTTAAATCAGTCATTTTTGTTAGTTTACCACTGCGAGCAAAAACCCAAGAGGAATTCAGAACAAACCAGAGAAAGTTCAAAACTCTCATTCCAGCAGCGGCTGAGAGCCCTAACCTGGGGAACAGGGATGTGGCACGGCTGCTGTGATTAAATGATGCAGGTGAGGATCCCACCCCCTTACCAGCCCTTTTCCAGCATCACTGATCTGCAGTTATCTCTCACCTCCATGAAGGTTCCTTCTGTCTTCCAGAGCTTGATGCAGATCCACAGAGGGATGCAGACCATGGAGGAGAGTGCCATCATCCAGCCGATGCCGTAGCCCCAGTCAGGGTAGATGTACACATTATTGTATTTCAGGGGCTTGTATTTCACCAGGAAAAAGATGAAGATGCCCTGAAATGAGCAGAGATATTATCAGAGGTATTTGGGCAAACCCCGCACGTGTAACAAGGATTTGGTTGAGTGTTGAGGCCAGGCCAGGCTCCATGAGGAGGGAGAGCAGGGGGAAGCTCCTTCCTCAGAGAAAAAAAAAAGCCACAAACATCCTCTTTTCTGTACAGCTTAATAACACATCTCAGAGGCTCCTGCAGAAACGAGTAACCTTTCAAGTTTAATCCTATTTACCTCTTGATCACAATAAACCCTGCACTTTGATGGCAAACAGCACCTAGGCAGGGAAGATTAAGTTTTGCTACAGTGAACCAGATGTGATTAAGTAACATGAGCTGGGTTCTCTCCAACCTGTCAGGATGAAAAATGAAAGCCAACATTTTTGAGTTGCTTTAATCCACTGTGTGTATCTGCAGTTTTGCAGGCCAATGCTTTCATCCTGCCAAAAACCCTAAAAAATCTGTCTAAATTTCTAGTCAAGCAGCTTGGACCATTTCAATGTATGAAATAGAGAAAAGCTACCATGTAATTTTCTCCAAAGTGGTGAAGCGAGTGCACAAGAGCAAATGGTATAGATGGCATTCCAGATTTGGGGCAAATGAGTCAGAAATTTTCCTAAGTTTGCAAATGGGAACCTGGATCTCAAAGTACCCATCTCCTGTGGTTTGCAGTTGCCATCATTGGAATGTTACACAGCTGGAAGGGGTGTTAGCATCTAGTCCTCAATTTTAAGGGCAATCAGATCATGCTGCTTTTGGAAATTTGTCCCTGTGACACTGCCACAGATCTGCAGAGCTGTCACCAACTTCCTTCCCCTCTTTCATGCCTGTGGACTTTTGGCCTCTCCTACTGCTTTTAAAAGTAAAAAGTATCTCCTTTGGAAAATGTCCCTCAAAAATTCCTTCCCCAAAGAGAGAGGAGAAAGGAGGAGGAAGCAGCAAAGGACCCAGCGCAAGTCTGGAGGAGCTCAGGTGTGTGTTGGCACACAAGGTGCACTAACTACAGGGAAAAACATCTCCCTTGTTCTGGCAGATGTTCGTTTAGGACCCTGGCATTATTTTTGTTCCTGTGAACTTGCATACTAAGATTTTTCACAAAATATTTAACAACTTTTACAGATCCTACAAAGTGGGCTTTATTTGAAATACATGCCACAAATCAATAGGCATTTTTCTCCACTATTAGCAGCAGCAAAATTATTAAAAAAACATGTACAGAAACCTCTTTTTCTATCTAAAACAAGTTATTTGGACTTTCTGTACTTACTGCACAAATACCTGGAGTTAGGACCATCCAGCACCACTTAATCAATGACACAGGTTTGTACCCAATCATGTCTTCAATGTTCTCATAAAAGCGATTGCTGCCTGCCCAAAAAGCAAAAGAAAAGCAGATTTAGCACATGGAAGGGGTTGTCCAGGTCAGGATTTAAAGCAGTGAAGAGAAAGCATAGGCAGAGGTGGGAAGGCTCGAGCTGCTCCTCTTTCCCTGGAAAACTCCTCCCTGCCATCTGCCCTGTGCCCGTGGCAGGGGCTGATATAAAATTCCTGCTGCTATAAAACTTCTAGTGCTATAAAATATTTATTTCACACAGATCATCGTATGTCTTATCAGGGAGGGAGATTTGATTAGTGTGGCACAAGCTGTGACAAAAATATTAACATTTCTTTTAGCCCTACTTTCCTTTTTCCTCCACACCTTGTGCTTGGCTTTCCTTCAAAGCATGCACAAACCTAATATATTCTGCTTAGTTGGTTTATTCTCTTAGTTCTGGAATCAGGTTGTGAACAACCCCAGTCAAAGAGTATATATTTTATATATAAAATATATATATATGTATAGATGCTACAAGCTCATGTGTGAACCCAAAGATAGCTGGGCACATGTGATCTGCAGTTCTGAGTTGTCCTATAAAGTGAAATTATCCAGAGTGTGCATCTTTGTGGAGATAAAGGCATTTATAACTTTTTTTTTTGGTATGAGGATGTGGAGGGTCCCATTCCATAAGGGTACAAGGTTCTCACTTTGCTTTTAAGCAAACTGGAAATGTTGATAAGAAAAATAGAGTAAATTTTATCACTCACCATACACCCAGCCTATGCAGACGCACTCAAATATGGCAACAAAGAGCAGACACATGCCACTGGCTGCATAGGAGTCAAAGAGCTGAAAGACATACATCCCACCCTGGAGGAGAAAATAGCAAAGGGGAAAAAATATTGGGTTGGCACCGGCAGGAATATTTCATTGCAAATCTGTTCTAATTACACCGTCAAGCTGTTGGCTCCCTGGCAACTTTCCTGCTCAAGTTGGTCCTTCTTGAACAAAGAATATTAATTTATTGGTTTTTTGGTTGTTTTTTTTGTTTTTTTTTTAACTCTGCACTTGCTTCAGGGTGGTAAATCTGGAGTGGAGAGAAATAAATCTGATTTTTTTCCAAAAACGCTCTCCCACCTCCCTGCTTCTCCCACCTCCCTGCTTTTCCCTCCATTTGTTATCACATCAAGCTGTAGATATTCCCTGGTGCTTCTGACCTTCAGATGCTGGTTCTGTGTCTGTGTTATTAAAATGTAAAATAATCAGTGAAAATATGGGGAAAGAATGTAAAACCTGTAGCTACCAAAATCCCTCTCTGATGGTGTAGGGACCACAAAATGAATAAAGTGATCTAAAAAGTGTGAATGCAGCTCAAAGACTTTAAGCCACATGACTGAAACAAGTCTTTATTTTTTGTCACAAAGAAAAAGAAATAAGAATCATCCAATCAATAACATTATGGTTAAAATAATTAAAATTAAATGGATAATATTACACTACTTTCTATGTGAGGTACTTGCTCATTTATCACATCTGAATTTAATATTGAAATAATGAGGAGGAGGAGTTCACAAGAGAGTATTTCTATGGAAAGGAGTTCTAAGGAAAGAAATAAGGGCTTGAGATGAGCTCCTCATTTGGAATTAAATTGTACCTGGTGGGCTCATGTGATCCATCACATCTCAGACAACTTTCTGCAGATAGAAGAGAATCCCAAAAACAGGAAGAAAACTCAATTTCTACTGCAAAGTCATCATGGTGAGGCTCAGCAAATACCTTAGCAAAATCAACCAACTAAGACAAGTACAAGATGAGGACAGCAAAACTCCCTCTTGGATATTCCTGCAGTTTGGAGAATTTGCTTTCCCTTCACTCTTGAGGTTTCTATTTCTTTTAGCCTGTATATTTTAATATCTCTCAGTCCTCTGCTCAACACTGTGGAGGGGTTATTCCAAGATTTCCCGTTTTGCATAGCAAAGTTGATTTATTTCACTGAAAAGAAGAGTGATTGACAGGTAGATATAAAATATATAAGTATATAAAATTTCTGTTCAATGCATTATTTCACACAGAGCATCATGTCTCTTATCAGAGAGGAAGTAATTAAATCAGTGTAATTAAATATTAATGTTCCAAGTTCCAGATTATTCCAAGTTGGAAGGGAAACAAAAAATTTCTGCTCAGAGATTGGCTGCACTGATTGACATGGCCTGGTGATCTGGAAACCAAAGCTTGCTTAATTTTCTCTTTTCATTTTACTTCATCTTCTTTATTGATCTTTCCATCCAAAATGTGGTTGTTCCTGCAACCACAAGCAAGCAGAAACCATGATCAGTGTGTGTGGTTGGCTGGTGCAAAGCAGCTGGAACTTCCTTGGCTGTGCTGCGTATTTCTGATTAAAACATTTCCTGAGCTCAGCCGATAAAACAAGGCCACTTTTCCCACTTCAGATGCCCCACAGGAGCTGAGAGCAGTCTCTCAGGTGTTTCGTTGTCACATTCCTGACAGGGAAATTTGTCTGTGGCAAAGATTCTTGTGCTTTACCCGTTGTGATGATAAATTCTTTCCCTCTGAGCAAGGCAGCTCTTACCTCAGTGAGCATGATGAGGCCGAGGAAGTAGGACACGATGGAGAGGCCGAGGATGAGCAGCTCCCTCCTGTAGCCCCTGCGGAACACCTTGGGGTACATGTCCACCACAGCTGTCACGATGCTTTCCACACACACAAACTGCAACAAAGGACAGCAAAGAGCCACTGAAATCTGGCTCCTCTGCTGCTGGGATTGGGATTTGCCACCTAACTCTTCAAATATCCTCCTGTGTTTTCATCACAGAGGGTGGGGTGATGCCTGGGGATGCTCCACAAGTAGAAGCTCAAACTGAGAGGAACATCTCCAAATGAAAAAGTCCAAAGTTATGGATTTCCACCAAATTCAAACAGTGGGATTCTCCAATATTATCCCAGACTGCATTTGCCCTGTAGCAGGTAGACTAAACAAAAATGAAACCTTTCAAATGTGGCTTAAATGACAAACCCTTCATGGGATCGTGTCACTCCAGGCCCTTTTGCCAATTTTGCCATGCATCCTCCAACTTGCTAAAAAAGTAGCAAGCCTTTGGAGAAGTTCTCTCTATTTACCAGGAGAGAGAAGTTCCCCAGAGCTGCTGAGTGCCCAAGCCAGGTACTTCTAACAAAGGAGGGCAGGACTATGTTCAGTGTCCTTAAACAAAAAAAAAAAAAAGCAAAAGGCCTGAGCTTCTAACTCAGGGCTCTGGAGCTAGGTTCCTCAAAAAGGCCCCCAATTTAAGGCCCCAAAATAGACATTGGAATAGTCAAGAGCAGAATCCAGGAATTGCTCAAGTTTAAAAAAAAAAACTTTTAAGAAGTTAGATCATTAAAAAGAGCAGTTATTAAAACATTAAGTTTAATGATTGGAAATGGCATGCAGAACAAGCCCTGATGAGCTTTAGAATCACAAACTTTCTGAAGCCAGTCATGCCAAGGGCTGAGCTGCATGCTAAAAATCCAAGGCACTTCACATTTTTCTTCAAGCAGCTTTTGCAATTTTTGCAGTCACATAGGGACAGTGGCTCCTCTGCTGCCCCTTTGCTGCAGGATATGACTACACATTCCTTGCTATGATATCTGGCATAGAAAATTACATTATCACTATCTGATATTGAGCTTCAAAATTCATTGCAAGTGCTTTAAAAACAAGCTGGTATTTTATTGAAGCATGAATTTTAATCAGCCTTGTTGAAGTTCAGACTGATTTCCAGGTTAATAATGAAAGCTGGAGTCAGGCTGAACCAGCCTTTGCAGTGAATCATGAAGGAATACCCAGCATCACAACTAAGGTTTAAAATAGCAAAGAATTAAGTTAGGGTTCAGTCTTTCATCAGGCTGGTGCTGTTTAGGTGTGATTTCCACCACCCACAACGGGTTTGTTTCATACCTGACTGTCCAAGCCCAGGAAGATGAGCATCATGAAGAACAGAGCTGCCCACAGAGGAGACAGAGGCATCATAGTGACAGCTTTAGGGTAAGCAATGAATGCAAGCCCTGGTCCTGAAAAGAAATAAAGAAATGAAAACTTTATACTTGTGTGAGAGTTTGAGATGGAGTTCAGCTCCTCCAGAGCAGCCTGAGCTGTGGGAGAGCAGCATTGCTGACACCAAAAGTGTGGCTCCGGCTGAGCAGGGCTCACTCAGCATCACTCCTCACTGTTTTATCTGGTCATACCCATTTTGTCACTTTTCCTCCTCCTGCTCCCTTCCCCATCCCATGTGGAAGCTGAGTGACTGAACAGCAGTGTGGATGCTCAGCTGCTGGCCAGGGTCAGCCCACCACAACCTGATTCTTCTGGCAGGGCAGGTAAGAGGAACTAAACTCAAGACTGAACACCTTGACAAACTCTACATCTCTCATAGTATAAACAATTGGTGATGAGGCTTATCAGAAGTGGCACAGCCCTGCCCTGCATGGCCAAAGGATGCTCAGCTCCTGTTCAGACATCCCAGTGCTCTTTGTTCCCCTTTCTTTGTGGGGATGTGCAGCACTACAGACATCCCTGAATAAATCACAGTGTCTGCTCCTGTGATTGCATTATATAACTTGGGAACAAATCTTGGAGCCTTTATCTTTTCCCTAACCTGGTGCAAGGCAAATGTTGGTTCCCATCTTGCTCTGTGTCTGGGTGCTGCTGCTGCTGTGTGACATTGGCTACATATTTAGAGAAATCTTCAAAATAGAACATTTTTGTAGCAGCACTGATAACTTCTCAGATCTGCTAAGATACCTTCTCACCTGGCTCATGTTTTTGCTGTTTTTATTTATCAGCTGCCTTTTATGAAGCCAGCCAGCTTTCAAAGCAGGGTCACAAGGGCCCTCTCCCAGCTAACAAAGGAGAACTCTGTGCTCCTGCTGCAATAACTTCAGTGCATAACTTCAGACTTGTCACACACTTCTGCTTCTTCATTTAAAGCAGCATTTTCAGGCTCCTATAATGAATTGCAAGCCAGCTGTATTGAGGGATTTAGGAGAATTTCAATATTTTCCATGAGAGCATCAGTGAAACCCTGCTTGTTTTGCAGTTTTCCTGGGATTAACTTCATGAGAGTCCTCAACAGCTCAACATTGCATTGGTGTTTTATTTTGGGCAGTCTCCTGTTTTTCTTCTGCTTGAGGATATTACAGCCACAAAGATGTGGAGTAACTTCCATCAGATGCACACCAGTTGTGGATGGTTAATTTTTCATAAATCTAGGCCTGTGTGCCTGTCTGATTTCTCATTTTAACAGCTGCAGTTGTTTTTTTTCTTCAATGTCCTTTTCCTTTTTTTTTTTCGGGAAGAACAAAGATTTGTGGATTTCAGTCTGTCTCATTGAAAGAAGGTGGAATACAGATGAGGATAAACACTCACAACTGAGTTTATCTCTGCTAAACAATATACTGGATGCTCAGCTGGGGTAAATTTGTGTAGCAGGGGCTTCTTGAATCCATGAATTTGGTTTTATGCACAGCAACATTCATATTTTTCACATACAAACATATGGCCACAAAAACCGTTCAGAACACTTCCTGCAGCAGTTATTCCATTATCTCATGCACAGGCCGTGGCACAGACTATGAACTCTGACCACATCCTCTGGGAATTTTTTGTTAACTCAGAAATCTGCTTTTAGAACTTACCTGATTCTGCAACTTCTGCAATGGGCACGCCTTGTTCATAAGCCATAAATCCAAGAACTGAAAAGATAGCAAAACCAGCAACAAAGCTTGTGCCACTGTTCAAGCAGCAGAGCATGATGCAGTCTCTGAAAATATAAATAAAAAACACTGCAGTTGATCTCCAGAGCTGGGGTTTCTTTCATCCGCTGAGCCAGAGGATTGACAGAACCCTGCGCTGCAGGAATGGAAAGCAAGTTGTTCATTAACAGTAAGGCCCCAACTCAAATTATTCCTGAGAGCAACCAGGAATCAGCACGTGCAGGAGGACACCATCCCAATATCCTCGCTTGTGTTTTAACTGCTGGAGTTGCAAACCTGTTGCAAGTCCCTGTTTTCCAGTAAAATCTTTAAAAACATGTAAAACTATGTAAAATATGTCATAATTGTTAAGAACAATTTCTCCATAATAATGATACTACTAGATTCCAGAGGTATGAACTCATTAATAAATTCTATAAAAATGGTAACACTTGTTTCATGGGGAAAAAGAAATCCAGTGGTCATATCTTAGCTCCTTCTATCCCTGTTAGAGCAGTGGCAAAATATATCCATGCAAAATACAGCTGCAGTTTGGTTTCTAGACACATTTAAGAGGCTGTGGGAATGAAAAGCCTTGTACATAATCTGGAAGTGTGTGCATGCCTAAAAAAGTGTCTAAAAAGAGGCAAAGGCAGTGCAGGGACAGAGATCTCTCAGACAAACACATCCCACATTTCAAACCCAGACAAGGACAAGGCCAAGGTGAAGAAGGATTTCTTTGCCCAGACTGCAAACATCACAGGAGTAAATCACATTAAAGAAAGGGAAGATCCTCTTGCAGGAAGGTGTGATTTCCCCCAGAGCCCAGAGAAATCTTGTTGTTCATGCTGCTCTGACAGCTCTCCAGGCGTGACAGATGATGAGGCAGTGATGATTTATGCTGACAGTCGCCCCTTGAAGACTCTTTGCCACGAGACTCTTTGCTCTTCTTGAAGACTCTTTGCTGTGTACTTGAGAAAGTAATAATCTAACCCAGATGTCTGAGGTAAATTAGGGTCCTAACCCACTGAAACACAAGGCAAGCTTGGAGCTGTCTCAAGCCCATCCCTTAATCTGCTTTACCCCATCCTCCTGTGGCTCTGAAGCAAGTTTTTGTGCAAGTTAACAATAAGAAGAAAGGACCCTGCAAAATCCAACAGGTTCCGAATTCACAGCTTCAATAATTCAGATCACATCTTTGTTACAGATTTGCTGTTGAGAAACAGAGACAATTCCTACTTCAAAGTCCTGGCAATTATTCCCTCAAAACTCCTCTGCTAATCTCCCTGCTTTGCTATTTGTCTCACTTAGTTTTTTTATCCTGTAACATCATCTCATCGTTTTTTGGAGCTCAGAGTGAGGTGAGCAGTTCCAGCATCTTGTTCCTTCATTGATGAGCCCTGCAGTGTCTCCCAAATCTGTCCAAAGCTCTTCTGATGCCCCTGGGACTTACCTGAGCACCAGGCACACACATCCCCTGCCAGGGAGCACCTTGACATTCCTGAGCTGCAAAGCCAAGGATTGGCTCAGCCTCTGGGCCAGGGGAGGCTTTGGCTCCCTCTCATCACCTCAGCTACATTTAATTTTAACTCTGATTTTGGGAAGGTTTTATATTTCCACAATAATTTCAGAGTAAAAATATTCTCTGTGGCATAACATCTACAAATTGCTAAAATATGCCCAGCAATGGAAAATAATGAATATTCCCAATTGTAATGGAGACTCAGACATGGACAGGTGCAGTGATGTTCAAACTTTTCATTCCTGGACTCTTGTTCATTTGCAGTGAAATACTTGCTGAAAATACAATTCTAACCTTTATTTATTTGCTTTTCATTTGAAATTCCCCCTATGGTTATGCCCAGCCAGGCCAGTTCTACACTTTGGACATTTTAAAGCAAAATAGCAATCCAAAATAAAAGGCTGAGGGGCAGAGAAGCTTTGCTTTGTACTTTATAGAGAGATATAAAGCAATGAAAAATCAGCTCCTTCATGACCTTCTCAGTGAATTTCAGCTCTAAAGAGCTTTGTAGGGGCTCTCACCTCACCTCTGTCCCATCAGGAACTGGTGAGTTCAACACCGAGAAATGAAAGCTGAGTGTGAGGAAGCCCTGTCGATAAGAGTGGTCAGGAAGATGAATTTCACAATCCTCTGGGGGAAAGAGAGATCCTGCTTTGGGGAGGGATACAGCCAGGTGCTGCCTCCACTGGGCACAGGCTGTTTTATTCAGATAGGATTTGGTTTAGATAATTCCCTGCTTCGAATGCAGTCTGTACAAGGTGGTTCCTTCTGAGCAGTGCTGTGGCACAGGATATTTGAGAGCTGCTGGTTCCTGAGCAGGAGATAAAGGCTGGAGCCCCTGGCAGGGTCTGCTGCTCCCTCCTGGAGCAGGGGCAGAGCCTGGCTGGACAGTCCCAAAGAACAAGAGGATCCCAGCTCTCAGGGAAGTCTGGCAAACCACAGCACTGTGGTACAAATTATCTGAAGAAGTGCACATTTCTCCAAGGAAATGGGAAAAAGTGGATTTTCATCCCCTCCAGCCAGTGAGGCTCCTGTTCTTTTCAGATTACACCACCCCAGTTGAATTGTTTCATCCCCAGAGAGGCAGTCACAGACTGAACACAGCTTCTCAGGGGACCCTCATAAAAATAGAGCCTCCAATTTGCCTTCCCTTGGCTTTGCAGGAATTGTACCAACCCCTCAGCTCCTGGTTTTTATCCCATAGGCAGAAGTCACCTGTAGTTCAGGGGTATTTTTCTGCTAGGGGAAGAAAAACTGGAACAGGAATCCAGATCCATTGATTGTGAAACCAGAGTTTTAAAACCAAGTGGTCAGGAACCATTGGAAGGGTAACATGAATTTTTTATGTGCACCCTTGGCAGGAGGACATCAGAGCCTGACTGAAGCCCAGGCTGGTTTTAAGTGAAAGGAAAGCTTCAAATTTTTATGAAAGCATCATATTCTTCCAAATTAAACTCCTGCCAATCACCTGAATAATTCAAGATGTGCATCACCTCCTCTGCCTGCTTCACAGGCAGGGCACTTCTGAAAATTCATCCTGCCTTCCTTAAAGAGCTTCTCTGAGCCCACAGAACCCCTGGCATTCCTCCAGTCCCTTCCTTGCCTTTGTGGGTTCCTCAAGACCCAGTTGAGAAATTCCCATTTCTCTTTTCCTCCTAGACCAGAAACTTGGCAAAGGACAAATCTTCCGGTGTTAAAAGTTTGGTCCATGTGTGAAATCACTCCTTTATCTCCTGCTCCATGGTGGGAACAGGGGAGCTGACCCTGGGCTTGTGCCTGGGAATGGATTTGGGATTCTGAGGTTGATAAAACTCAGAGGAAACATCAGTACTCCTGTCTGTTATCCCTGTGGGGAAACACTGCCTGCTGTGGCACTGCCAGTGCTTTCACCTCCTCAGAGAAGCCACTTGGGATAAAAACTCTGAGATATCCAGGGAGGAGAGGAGCTGGGTTTATGTTTTCCAGTGAAAGACACGTAAGGATGATAAAAACTCATTTCCTATTCAGAAACATGAAGTGACTTTGTAATTAATTTATCACGTTAATAAATAAAATCAGGTTTAAATCTTAAATCCACAAAGCCCACGTGCAGTTCAGGCTTTCCCATTTCCCACTGAAATACCTCTTGCCATTATTTTCCACTGCAATTTTCCCTTAAGTTAAAAAAAAATGGAGTAAAACAGAGCAGAAAATGTTGACGATACGATCAGACTGTGGAGATTGCAGGAGGGAAACCCTCAGCTTTATTCCATTTTTATAAAGTGCTGGTTAGAACTCAAAATTCTGGTTTATGTCTTGCCCTGCCTGGCTCAGCCACGTTCTGCTCCTCGCTGCTGTCCTGCCCCTTGCCTCAGACTCATTAAAAATCACACAGCAGGACACATGAACATCTATTTCCTAGCTGGAAAATTTGGGAAACGTTTTGGGAGGGGAATTGTGGAGCCTGGATGAAGTAAATGGTATTTGGCTGCTGCCTCCTGTTTGGGAGCTTCAGAGCAGAATTTTACCAGCTGGGGTCAGTGGGAAGAAAGGAAAATTCCATAAATACAAAATCAAGCTTTTTGCAGTGGTTACAAAACCTCAGGAAAAACATTCCTGCACTCCTTGAGGCACTGACAGTTTCTAGTTGGGATACAACTGGAAAGAAATATAAATAAAGCTGAAAAAGAGAGGAAAGGAGTGGTGCCTTTGCTAAAAGATTGCTTGTGCACTAGCACAAGGAATTATAATAAAAATTATATATTATACTTTATATATTATTAATATACTATACTATACTATACTATAATATATTTATTATAAAATAAATATATATTTTATATTATATAATATATTTATNNNATAATATATTTATTATAAATTAAATATATATTATATATAATAATTAAGGAAAAGGCTCATTACCAGCAGCTCTGAAGGTTGTAGGGGACTCACACCACTTTCTGCAGCAAAATATTTTGTCTTGCTAAGACATGGAAAGTAGGAGCATTTCCTAAAACTGCCTCCTGAGCTCTCCAAGTAAAACTGTAATTTAGAATTTGAATAAATTTGAGGGGCTGGGCTCCTTTTTGGAGTTCTTTCACTTTTGGACCTTGTTATTCCCTTTACAGAAAAATGGAATTTCAGTTCTCTCTCTGGATATCTTAATGGAGTCACTACAACCAAACTGTCCTTGTAGGAATTTTAGGAAAACTAATTCAATACTGATGGATTCTAGAAGAAAAGAGCAGTGTTCATATTGCTGCCCATGCCAGTAACATGGAACGGGGATTTTGTGCAAATCATTACCTTTGGGCATTGACTCAGGAGAAATTAAAACCTCCTGAAGTCATTGGCAACTCCCTCCTTGGAAATATAGAGCTAAGCTGTGAAATGTTCCCCATTGCCTCTGGGCTGGGGCCTGCAAACTTCCCAAAAAATGGAGAAAAGTGGCAGTCAGAGCATAGACCAAGCTGAGGTAATTTTTAATGACAATTGTTGGCAGTACTTTTTAAAAAGCAGTTTAAGTAATGCACACGCATTCAATTAGACCTGTCTGAAATCCTGTCTTGTGACAAGAAATTACCATCTCTGTGTGTATTGAGGGGTTGTGGAAGGCTCAGATTTGACCAAAAGGGATGAAAATGCCACATTTTGGAGAAGAGTTCCTCTGGAGCAGTTCCAAGAAATATTAGATCTCTGTCCTATGTGTGTGTGCTTATGGTTATCCATGGAAAAAGGGAAAGGGAAGTGATTCCAGATCTCATCCCAGCAGCAGAATTGCAGCGTGGGAGGTGTTACCTGTAGCAGTTGTTGTTGTAGTTGTTGTAACTCCCCAGAGCTGTCAGGCACCCCAAGCAGATGGCGTAGGAGAAGAAGATCTGTGTGCCAGCATCCACCCACACCTGGAGGCAGAGAGCAGGGAGAGCTTCAGAAAAGGAGCCAGGAGAAACCAATCAGCCTCCTGCAAAATATTGCCTGCAAATCTGCACGGGCGGCTCTGCAGGTTAAGAGGGTCTGGCAAAGCTTTCACAAATCACAGCCTTAAAAAGAAAATGTGCTCAGAGGGAAATTCCCCTCCCCACTCCAGCTGGTCATTACAGGCTCAGCCTAAGGTAGAAAGGAAGACTGAATTCTTAGAGAAGAATCTCACCCATTAAATTCTTTAATTGCTTTTACATAGTTTTAGTAATTGCAGCCTAAATAGAATCACCTGCATTTATCTCACTCCTGCAGGACAGTTATTTATTCAAATTTTAAAATTTAGTGTGAATAAATGCTCTAAAGATAAAATGTCCCATTCCTAGATAACACATAAATGAAGCTGGGGAAAGAAGGGATAACCTATCCAGGGAAAGGATGTTTTTAGCAAAATTTAATGGATTCAACAGGCACAAAGGTGCAGTTCTGGTCACTGTACAATCAACACGTAAAAGTTCTGTAGAATTTAATGAGTCAGTAGTTTTGTAATGTCATTGTGGGAACATTCATATCCCAAAGTGTGCAAACAATTTTAAATCAGAGAAAAGGAAAAGGAAGTGTGAGTTGATACAGTGAGATTCTTCTCCTCAGAGCAACCTCAGAGCATTAATGAGCAGGTTCATTTTACTATAAAAGTATTGCAACAAAGCAGTTCCTTTCACTTGACCAGCGTGGGTGTGTTCCCACCGGAGCTGAAGGCATCCCTTGAGGTCCTGGTTTTAACATGACAGTGATATGGAGGACCCAAACCCACACAGCTGCAACCCAATAAAGTCTTGCTCCTGTTTTCCTGGGATAAATGATGTCTTTAAATCCTTTGTTAAAGCAGACCAACCAAAACACCAAACCCTGAGAGATAATCAGAGGCAGTGGCTGTGCAGCCATTTCCAGCTGAAGCTGGAGCCAGGGAAGAAGGGACATAGGGAAGGATTTCAGGACTAATAACAGCCATCAAATCCTCCTCAACACACAAAGGGGATGTGTTTGTTTTACATCTGATCAAGTGAGACCTTGCTATCTGGAGCTGTTGAGTGTTTCTGTTTAGAAATAACATTAAGATCACATTAGATTTACATCAGAGCCTTAAAGGGTTTCGTTGCTGTCACCCTGAATAAGACACAGCTGGTTACATCCCAGAGCTTCACCGTGGCTGAGGAAAAGCTGCACACAGAGAGGCTTTTGACAGACAGGCTTTTTAACAAGACTGGAAACTCCCAAAAAGCTGTGAGGAGCATGGGTCAGCTGAAAATGCACCATCTGCTGGGGCCCAGACAAAAGCTGGGAAAGGGGATCAGCACACGGATCAGATCCTTCCCTTCCTGCCCTGCAGGGCAGAGCACCCAGAAGAGCAGCAGCCCTTCCTGCTGGCACAGCTCTGAGCATCCCTGGAATGCCAGTCCTGCTGGATGTGGGGGCAGAGGAGAGCAGTGCTGGGAGGAGAAGGGAGCACATCCCTCTGGAACTCCTGCGCCCAGCAGATCAAAGTCTGGCCACAAGTGATGCTATTTCCTCCAAAGGAAACAAAGACTATCACAGGGATTCAGCCAAAAAGATGGCAAACACTCTATGAGAAACATCTTCTGCAAGGACACATTCACATATTCTGTAAAATTGGAATCAGACTGAAGAAGGTTTTTGTTGTACTCTACGTTATCAGTCTAGCAATTCCCTCAGAACTTAGGGCTGAAGTTTAAATAAGAAGGGAGAAACAATTTTATTTGCTGAATGGAATTATACAATCTGTATAGCTCCTTTTGGGTTGTATACTCAGAATACGACCAACATTTAATATGTATGTTCAGGTTTCCAAAATGACCAAAAGTGATCAGCAAAGTGGCAAACAGGAACATAAATTAAGAAACCACACGTAGATTTTCCATGGCTGAAAATTCTCAAGAGCTGGACTAGCCCTGGTGTGTATTGCCAGACAAGCCAACACTTTAAAGCCTTGGAGGTGACATTTCAGAGCAGTTCTCCATCTCCTTGCCCCAACAGCCAGGGAGCAGCTGACATTTAGCCTCAGACTGCAGTGCTCAGTTCGTGGCTGGAGAATTTGGTGAGGTCTCAAATTGTTCATTAGTTTATGTCACCCCACTTTGGTCATTCACAAAGGGCGCCTCAGGGGAAGCTCTTCTCATTCCAACTTGTGATGGGTACAGATGGGCTCTTGTAGACACCAATCCCAAATCCAGGTGCCACTCATGGTCACAGAACCATTATGGGATGTTTCTGAGAGTGCTGAGTGTGGTTTAAACCAGGAGCTGTTCCCCTTTCCGTGCAGAACAATGACATTCTGAAGGGCAGGGGCACAGAGACAAACCTGGGGCAGCAGCTGAGATGAAAGAGGACATTTGTCTGAAAGGTGACACAGCTCAGTACTTTGCTGCCCTGAATAAAGTCCAGAGGAAAGGACCTGCACCCTGTTGGTGCTTTATGAACTTTGGACCTGGCAAACCCTTAAGTCAGTGATAATTAATTCAATTTAGCACTCACAAACTTGGGATTGGAACTGTTTTATAGCTTCTATCAGCTCCTACCTTAAAGGTGGGAACCAGACTTTTTTTAGCTTTTTTCATCTCATAGAAAAAGTTTCCATGCCCAAACAAGATTAAAATTAAGACACAAAAACTTTGACAACCAACCCTGATATTTGAAAAATTCCAATTTCAAAGGACAGAACGTTACAAAACAATAAACAAGAGCATTTTCTGCTGAAAAATGGAACGTGCTGCTTTGCAACATCCAGCTCTCAAGTTTTAAGTCTGTCTGGGTAACCTCAATTTGGCCTTCTTGTGGCAGGTCTAGGACACAATCTCCATTTCCATGAGTGTTTCCTCTGCCCAGGGAGATGAATTGAGCTGGCCAAGCACAGGATGCTGCTCTCTGGAGGATGCTTCGTCCCCTTTGTAGCTCATGCAGTGAAAGCAGCAGAAGGAAGAAAGAAGGGGGATGTGCTGTAGTGCAGACAACAGAACCCTGCCCTGGAGAATTAGGTTCTTTTCAGGCTCCTGCCATAAAGTTTCCATGGGGTGTTATGTCCATAAATCACTTCAAGCAACCTTTTCTCATGTTCCTTGGCTTGGCTATCTCCTAATGGGTGTCCAAAGGAAAGGACAAAGTTACTGAGCCCTCACTGCTGCAGATAAAGTGAATTAAAGTCACTTCTTGAACAACTAAAAAACCCCACAGTTTAACAAACCAACTTCAATTTGAAAATCCCCAGAAGAGTGACAGCCCCTCATTTTAGACTCAATAAAATTATCTTTCTGTCAGTAAGATGGGGTCATGCCATACACTGAAAATAAAATGAAATAAAATAAAATAAAATGAAATAAAATAAAATGAAATGAATAAAATAAAATAAAATAAAATAAAATAAAATAAAATAAAATAAAATTTAAATTAAATTAAAGAAGTGTCCAAAGAAATGTCCCTTTGTGAGGCTGAGCCTTTTTTTTTTGTGGTGATCAAGCCTTATGCAGTAAGTTTAGAGGGGCAAGCAAGGAGTGACAGGGATAAAACAAAATATTGCATAATTATCCTGAGATGAGCTCAGTGCCTGAACTGAGCAGAGGCTTCGGCGACAACCTGTGATATGTTGATGTTGATTATTTCCATCATGCATGGGATAAAAGGCAATGGTGCTCACCTGAAGGAATATCTCAAATTCCAGGGATTTCTCTAACTTTGTACCTACCCTTTACTTTCTGTACTCTCTGGATATGTTTTGAACGAGCTGCAGTGCAGCTGTTATGAAATCTTTCTGTGGATGCAGGCAGCATCTCCCAGGACACTCTGACTTTAACTGGCCCTTCCTCCCTGACAAGCGGCTGAATAACTCAAAAACCTTTTGTAGTTGTGTAAAAAAATAAAAATTAGTGTAAAATTATTCTATGTCTGGACAACACAGGAAAATCAGGCAGCTATTTTCAGTCTGATCCTCCCAAAAGATAGGCAGGGCTTTTTTAAAAAGAAAATATCCTCTGCTGTCACCTGGGAAGGTTCATTTCACAGCCCAGGGGCTGATGTGCAGCTTCTCTCGTGTGGGTTAAGCAGCACTCACGTCCTCCCTTCTCTTTTGGCAGCATTCTAAATTCCATTTCCCAGGTTTCTCAGTGGCACCAGATCCCTTGGAACTGCTCAGGTGGCAGCCTGGGGTTCCAGAGTAATGCTGAGCTCAAGGAGCTGCCACATCCAAGGGTGTCCGTACAAACAGGAGCAACAACGGAGCACTGGGAGGATTCTCTCAGTGAATAAAATGAATATATTGTTTTTTCTGTCTGTCCCTGGCCTTTCCTGCAGCCCACACAGCTCTGTTTGCTCCCGTGAGAATTCCTGTCAAAATCAAAGGCATTAATTTCACATTGAAGCCCAAGCACTGGCTGGAATCTGCATCTCAGGGGTGTAGCATCAAAAATAGCCACTTTTTTTTTTTCTTGTTCTTAACAGTGATGTTGAACACCAAAGCTCAAAGCATCCTTAATTCCAGAGTGTTAATGACAATCCCATCGTGAGGCACTGCCCGAGAATATGGGAGAGCTCCCAGGGCAGTTAAAACCTGTGCTTGCTCTTTAAAACACGATGTTCCAAATGTTGACAGTCATTTATTTCCCATTTCGTTATCAGAGAATGAGCAATCACTCCAGGTTTTCTTTTAATTTAAATTATTCATTACTTTTTGATGAATCTCAGCAGTGTTTGTATTTTGAAAAGCAGTTTGCAGTCTGTGTCAAATGAGAATTTTAAAAATAAAGCTGTGGCTGTCAGGAGATAATAAATGAAATTTCAAGGTTAGGGCATAGAATAACTGCAGAATTTTATCACAAATGCCTGAATCAAACAACCTGTTGCCAGATAGGTTTAGGTGTGACAGGACTGTAGGAAACCATCAAAATGTGAGGCCTTGCCCTTGAGGTAACACCTGCACTTCAGGAGTACCCCACATCAGACACGAGGCAATTAGCAACAGGTTTAATTATGAGCACTAATAGAAACTTTTGGAGAATCAAAACGTTTCAGAAGTGCCTGCCAGATCTCTCCCATACCAAGGCTTCCTTCCTCTCCTCTGGAATGAGGTGGGAGAGGTTCAGGAAGTGCTGCCTCTGGCAGCTCCAAGCACTGCTGGAAGAGTTCAGAAGAATTTCTGACATAAACTATAGGAAACCCCCAAAATAAATGTTAAAAAAAAAAATAGGATAAAAAAAATGCAATTTCCAATAGCTTTGGTAAGAAGGCAAAGTCCCAACTTCACCCTGTGCTTTCATCTCCAGTATCCTGGAAGTTCTTTTCTAGCAGTGGATCATTCAAGCTGCTTTCAGCCCAGCTGGAACACCTGGCTGGGGGAGCTGCAAACCAGGGGGATTTCTGTTTTCATCCCACAGAAAACATCAGGTGCTCGTGCTGTGAACCTTCCCAGAAATTCAAGGTTCACTCACATGGAGAAACAGATCCCACCATGGTGTTCTGACCATTCTGAAGCTCCCCACATTGTAAACTTTAATATTTTCTATTTACAACACTTCTTTATCCAGTCTTAGATCCCAGGTCTCTCTAAGAAAGGACAATTTTAGCCCCAAGATGAACTTTTGGTGACACCACGGAACTAAAAATTATTCTGCTGTAATGTGAATGAAAAATGTAATTCCCTAAATTGCATTTTATTACAGTCCTCTGCTACAAGTCCCATCTTTATGTATATATATATATAAAAGTGTTTCCGGGAATAATACTAAAATAGGTAGTAATGGGGAGCTGAGCATTTTGCCTCTGATCTTATTCCAATAAAGTGATTTTTTTTTTCAGTCTTTTTCTTTATAAAGAACATTCAACCACATCACAGCCTCCTCTGTTGGGCCTGTGTGGCAGCAGGGGGGGTGTGGGATGAGAAATAGGCTGCAGGGAGGGAGGCAACAGATCTACACCTGGCTGCTCCTTTTAACACTTCCCCTGTTCCTCAAGTTGAAAAATGGTCTATATTCACATGACACCCCCCCCAGAAAGGCAGGCAGACAGGCAATTTTGGTATTTTCAGTGCAGAATGCTGTGGGGAATGGATGGGGAGGAGGCTGGGGCAGCAGATCTGCCCAGCCACGCTGAGCAGGAAGGTGCAGCACCTTGGGACCCTGCACAAAGTGCAAAACACAATTCACAGCTGAGAGGAATGAGGGATTTTTCTTTCCAAACAAACTGTGGGTCTGCTGGTAGATAAAATTAGCACTGAAAGATGAAGAAAGCAATGAAGATATCACCAATTGATGACTGGAAAAAAGACATTTGCCTTACAAACCAAATGGTGGGTTTGCTGATAATTAAAGTGGATATTGAAAGATGAAAGAAACAATGGGGAGAAACCATCAATTCCATAAGAATTAAAAAATTAAAAAGGAGGGTTGAACGTTACAGGGAAATCAGGTATCACACGTTCGGGAAGTCTGTACCTCTCAAGTACCTCAGCCAATGGGGAATGAGAGGGGGGAATGTGGCTGGGAAATTGGGATAAAAGAGAGTCTGTGTCCTCCAAAAATTAAAGAGACCCCAGGAGAAATGCCCCATGGCCTCTCCCTTTATTGGAATAATATAAAAGGACTCCTCTGTCTCCTTTATGGACATAAACCTCTGGTGTTTGTGGGTTAATTTTCCTGGCACTGCCATACACCCAAATCCTTGGGCAAAGGAAGGGAAAATAAAACCAACCAGTCTGCATTTACTCTCCAGTCACTCTCTTGCAATCAAGTGAAATTTTTCCTTAAATAGCAGCGAACACAGAAATCAGCTGAGTGTCTGGGCTGTGCAGCTGCCAAAATACAGAATTCAGAGGTCAAGGTTCTGTTCTATTTGCAAAACAACCCAAACACTTGGAGGATGCAGACATTCAGAGGGAATAAATCCTTTCCTTGCGTGCATCCTGCTGTTCCCTGACTAGCAGAACACCGATTGTATCTCATTCCTATCTGTCCTGCAGGCAAAATCAAACAGGGAAGAAGAAACTTTATTATCTTCATTTTCCCACATTGTCAACACAGTTGTTGTATAGTTTTTCACATTTGACTTAAAAATAGTCACATGTGAAAATTTATTGGACTACAAAATAGTCTTGGTGTATGTTTAGTTCTTTTTTTAAAAAAAACCACTACAAATCTTCTGAACAGAGTTAATTTAAAAGACATTTTGTGTTTAAAAATCAGACAAAAGAAGTTATTTCATAAAATTAAACCAGTTAATCCCTGAGGTCCCAATGAAAACCTTTTTGCTGAGTATGAAAATACAGTTTTCCACTTGGAACTAGAATCTTGGAGCAATCAGTAAGTAAAACAGACTGTTATAATACAATTTTAAAGCAGAATATTACTTTAGCTACAGACACAGATTAAAGCTCTGAGAATTTTTAGGATGTTCTTCACAATTAACAACTCTGGATGTCACTGCCTCGACAAATACAGTCTCTGATACAACTTACTTCTGATATATTTATTTTCCAATGAGCATAGACCTTTAAACGTCAGCTTTCAATACCTTTTATCCTCTCTGCATTTATTAAACCTCTGCTAGGAGTGGGAATATATAAAAATAAGGTTATAAATCCGACTGTCCACTGAAGACATGCCTCGGGCTGCTTGCAGTGGCAGCGCTGGTGACAGCCATTGATGTAAAAGTGTTTGGTGTGATGTTGGCCAAGTGAAGCTCAGCTCCTCCAGGCTCCTCCAGATGGCAAAAATAGCACAAAAATATCCCTCAGTTATCTCCAAGCAGCCTCAGCTCCAACGAGTTGTGGCTGAGGGCAAAACTGGGGTGCCTGGCTGAAGAAAATTAAAGAAAAAAACCTACTGATCCAAGCAGCCTGGCACCAACCACGTTACCTAAAATAAATAAGCTCTTTAACCCCTGCCCCCTGTCCCCAAACGCCTTCTTGGAAAAAAAAAAAAAAAAATCTCTCCCAAGTCAGTGGGAAATGTCATTAAATGGTGAACTAAACCCAGACAAAATATGAGCTGTGCATTGTGGGGAAGCAGCAGCAGAAATGGTGCATTTTGGATGCAGGAGTAAGTTTGTGGCTGAAGTTTACTACCCAGGGCTTTCTAAACAACACAGCTTCTGAAAGCAGAGCCTTCATTAGAGCAGGAAAACACCACTTAAACGGCCAGGCAGAAAATGGCTGAATTAAGCTCTTTTTCCCTCTCTTTAATGGTAGTGATTCTCAAAAGATTCAAAGTAGGTTAGGGGAAGAATAAAACAGCTATGTTTCCAGTGTCTACCTGACAACAGCTTTTGTAGGGGTGAATAATTACATAAAAATCACTTCCTTTCCACCTCTCTTTGGGATCTCTGTAGGTTGCTAGGCAGTCTCTCTGCTACCTTCTGCTAATGTCACTTCCAGAGGGCTGAATACAGTAAATCCATTGGGAGAATGGAAACTCGGGAGAAGAAGGACCTAAATACTCGGAGTTTTGTTTATTCATTGCTGCCTTTGGAGCCCAGCACTATGGCTGGGATCACTTTACAGGTATTGAAATGCTAATTTTCCCGGGGGCTGCTGTCAGCCAAGTAGCACCCAGTTAAAATGGGACAGGACCTTCCTCCGTACTGGAGCCACACCAGTTGCATGTTCTGTGGCAGCATCCGATGTGGAAAACCAAGAGCTGGAGCAAAGCAGGCTGAGGATCCTTCAGGGACTTACAGGAGCAATTCTTATCCTCCCTCTCACTGCTTTTCATGAGTAAAATATTCCTACACTCCTTAATCCAAAATTTAGGGGTATCTTGATTGCCTTTCTGTGATTCCAAGAGGACCAGCCACAAGGTGCAATTGTACTTCCCTGAGTAAATCATGAGGATGTTCACAGAAAGGAGAGGGCAGAAAATCCTGGCACAGGGTGCCCAGAGCAGCTGTGGCTGCCCCTGGATCCCTGGCAGTGCCCAAGGCCAGGCTGGATGAGTTTTGGAGCAGCCTGGGACAGCAGAAGGTGTCCCTACCATGGCAGGGGTGGCACTGGAGGATCTCTAAGATCCTTTCCAACCCAACACACTCTGCGATTGTGCATAGGTTTAAAAAAAAGACATAAACTTAATCCAAACATCCCTCTCCACTGCAGAGTGCTGGCTGAGAAAACTGGGGCTGCAATGCTCGCTCCAGAGAGCAGGGATGAGTGGCTGTGGGAAGGGCAGCAGCCAAACCCAGAGCAGGGTTCTGAGAGGTCTAAAAGTGCCTTTGATTTCCAGGTTCAGCCTCCTGAGCCTGGGATTCTCTTTGATTCTGACCTTACCTGTTTCCATCCTCAAAGTTACCTCACTCAGCCCAGCACAACGGGAGACAGGGAAATCCAGAGGCTTTGAATTCCCTTCCCTGTCAGCATTTTCTGAGGGCAGGATTCAAATCCCCTGAAATATGTATCAGCTTTCCATTAATTCAGTTCTGGAGCATATGGAAGGAGATTCATGGCAGTATAACGTACATAGAATATTCCAGAGATATCATTCATATTAAATGATTTAAATCCTTATGATAACGTGATTTTAAGGGTGGGAGGCAAGGTATCTGGAACAATTTTATGTCTGAGTGATAGGAAACAAAAATTGTCTTCAGTGGATTGATAGCTTAACTTCGGAAAACTGGCAAGCTGAAAACATTTTTAGAAAGGCATTGATATTTAATCACAATATTTCCTTTTAAATGTATCGATAAGAGGCAAAGTGTCATTAAGTCTCAATATCTCTTGGGAGCAGCACCTTTTTCTTCACTCATTCATTTCTCTTGAGTGCAGAAGTTCTGGGCAAGAGGATGCTCTGCATTGTTCTTCTGGGATGTTCTTGGGTATGGAAAATCATCCTGCCCTCTGAGGAGATAAAATCACTGACTGCTGAGCATCCCCATAGTCTGGAGAGGCCTCTTGCCTTAAAAGCATCAACATTTTTGCCTTATCCTACTTTTTTACTGAGCTTCAAGAATTTAGAAATATTTTTTTTTGTTTTTCATTCTGTGTATGGTATGGAAAGAGGACAAAGAATAACCATTGCCATTCTTTCTCTTTTCATGTTTCATATATTCCCACATGTATTTCCTATATTCTCAGTGTCCCAGAGACACCAGAATTTACCAGGTCTTTAAAGCAGCCTGTTAATGTCATTTCCTATAAATAATAAATAAAGATGCTCAAGTTTTTAAAATAAATGCAGAAAGTGCAGTCAACTAATTTTTAAAATGAGGGTGTTGATTAGAGTTCCACTTTAGAGAAACACAACCAACAAGTGCTCTCAGGATGGCAGATCTGGCAGCTCCCACATCCACCAGAATGCACTCACAGGGGTTTCAAAATATTTGCACTTAATTCAGCTGAGGCACTGATGGGAGAGGTGACCCTGAGTAAGTTCTGTTCTGCTCTGAATCCAAACCAAGATGGTTATAAGATCTTTTTCCTTCAAATATTCCATTTGTGTTCCTTTTGCCAGAAATCGGGGCTCTGGGGTGGGTTTGGCTTTTAGGTTTTCAGGGGGATTCAGGAGATTTAGCAAAAGCAGTGGGATTCCATCTCATCTCACCAAGGTGATCACTTCAAAATGTCCAACTTTTATTACAGAGCTGCTCATTTGTAATAACCCAGTGACAAAAACCCTTCTCCAGTGGCTTTTTTTTATTAACTCCTCTTACTCTCTTTAGTGTTTCCTTCAGCCTGAGGAGCAGCGGAGATGACAAACACAGCATCCAGCCCTGATATCTGAAGTATTTGCAAAGAGCAAATGTTCTGGTTCTGATCATTATTCAAAGATTTCATTCAGAAATGAAGAGGAAGATATACTTGGGTTATATAACATCAGGTGAAATGTTATTTAATCTAATTTCTTTAACAATTCTCAAGGATTCTACTTAAGCCGCCTGAAGAATACGTGTCTATAAACTGCACTTCTAATCAAGGATCTAAAAAGAACAATTCAAAACAGAAGAAAATCGAGTTAGAATAGAAGAAATAGAATAGAAAAATGAGGATAGTTTGATCTTAAAATCCTCCTTTTATTGAAAACAAAATAAACCTTGTATAGGTATCTGATACCAAAAGATCCTCCCAGAGTGGGTTCAGTTTGTGTTGGGAAAGCAGATCTGCTGCCTGTAGAACAAACCCTTTGCCCCACCAGAGAAGGTCACACAAGAAAAACATTGTTTTTTCCCCAAAACACTGCAGTTCCCTCCCTCCAGAGGAGCCTTTTCTTTCTGTTTCTTCTGTGAGAAATGAAGACCACTCCAGTGGGGTTTTCCCTGCTCTTCAGGAATCCCCAGTGGTTTTCAGGGAGCCCTAAAGATTCCAGACCACTTCAGGTCCTGGAGGTTCTCCTTGGGCTCTGTATTTCATCTGGAACATCTTTAATGTCTGATTCATCATGTGCAAATGTCTCTGTGTAAGGTAGACTTACATTTAGCACTGTGCAGTTCTGAAAACTAGAGAAAGGGATGTTCAGGAAAGAAATAATCTGCTGCCTCACTATGGAATGCTTAAAAATTTTGCAATTTTTTCACTTCAAATAGGTGAAGCTTCTGCGATGTTAGGGCACAAAATTTGAATGAAATTTTCCCATCAATTTCCATGAGCCTGGATTTTCCCTTGCTAGATTTTGCAGAGTTGGAATCCATGAAAATAAGAAATGTAACTAAAAAATCGCTTTATCAGCTGCTTTTGCTTGCAGAAGTATTTCTAAATATGTGATGAGTTAATATATAGATATATTCTACTACTCTAATGTAGTACTTGGCAAATTATGGGCTGTAGGACACAATATGCAGAGGAAAAATTTTAAAAAAACCCACCTCATCTCCTACATTATAAAGACCTTAAAATTGAGCTGGGTTGGAATAATCAAATGTATGCTATAAGTACTCATCTAAATAAAAAACAGCCTGCAGGGATACATTTAAATTTTCTAAGCAGTAAATAAAAGTTTGTCTCGCCAAAGTTTAACTGTGTTCATTAGAGCTTTGTTCCCCTCAGAAATCCCTTAGAGGACAAAATAATTCCAAATGCCAAAGGAACCCTGAAGGTGGCAGTGGAGTATTAGGCCAGTTGGAGAAAATAGGGGAAAATAAAACTTCTACAGAGACTCTCTCTGTGGATAAACTGTCACAAAGACAGAGAAGTCCCCTGCTGTGATCCCTGCACGACCTTAGGGCACCCGAGGTGTTAATTGTGACTGTGGGTATGCAACAAACACCTCATAAATCCTGATAAAAAGAACTTTCTCGGACTGGACAGTTTTGTCAAGGGATATCTGAGAGTGGTTTGGTTTTGCATACCAATAATACAGTCTTTTCCCCTGGTGTCATCCTGCAGTGAGCTCTAACAGCTCCCCATAATTCCTTGGATGAGGATGTGACAGGCACTGGCAATCCAGAGCAAGACCAGCCCCAGTGGAAACAACTCTCCTGAGATGTGCCCTTCACGGTTGGACATTTCTTTTCTTATCTGTTTGTTCTCCCATTTTCTACAGCAGCAGCTCCAGCACTAAAGGCTGTTTGGGGCAGTGAAAAATTCATTCCCACTTTCTCAGATCAGATCCCTCCCTCAGCAGTTCTTCATAGGGTTTGGGGGAGCTGGGGATGCTCAGCCTTGAGAAAAGGAGATTCAGGGGTGACCTCAGCACTTTCTGCAGCTCCTGAAAGGTTCCTGTGCTCAGGGGGGCTGGGCTCTGCATCCAGGCAGCCCTGACAGAACCAGAGGGCACAGCTCGAGCTGCACCAAGGGAAATTTGAGTTGGATATTAGGAAAAACGATTTTTACGGAGAGTGATAAAGTGCTGGAATGTTTTGCCCAGGCAGGGGGTGGAGTCACCATCCCTGGATGTTTAAAAACAGACTGGATGTGGCACTCAGTGCCATGGTCTGGTTGAGGTGTTGGGGCTGGGTTGGACTCGGTGATCTTGAAGGTCTCTTCCAGCCTGGTGATTCTGTGAATTCTGGGATTCCTCCATACTGGGGAAGATTGCATTGATGCTGAGTTATGTTTTTCCTGCCTGCAGTTTCTGCTCACACCCCTCTGCTGTCAGAGCTTGCAGGCAGCAGGTGATGGTGAGGAGATCTCTGTGTCTCCTGCCTGTGGAAAGCAGAGGAGCACTCCCCAGAGCACAGCTCCCAGCTCCAGCTGCCCCCAAAAGCAACCCAAGCCTGAAGGTGAAATGAGCTGGATTGGGCAGTATCACCCTGCCCGGAGAGCAAGAACAGAATTCCCCTTCTCAGCTAGCCTGGCACAGTACCCTGGGTGGGCACCTCCTCACTGGAGCCTGGCCCAGCTGCTGGAATGGTGCCACTGGCAGCTGCATTCCAAAAATTAAGAAACCAATGGAGTTTCTATAGCACTACCAGTGCAGAATGCACCTCCCTCTCTCTGCACAGCCTGCGCCTTCTGTGCTGTCCATATTGGAATTGGAACCAGGACAGAGGCTGCTGGTAAAGCTTAGAAACTGCAAACAAAAAAGATAAACTCCCCCCAAGAGAGATTATTGTTTTATTTAAGGGAGTTTTTAAGTGGCGAGCAACCACGTGGTTGAAGGTGAAGGAAGCTTGGTTTTATATCCAAAAACACTTTGGAAAAATCTGTCACTAAAAGCTCTTTAGAAACTTGAGCAATTGTGGTTTAAGAAAGTCACTGCTGGAAAAATCTCCAGGGAACAACCTCCTGGAAGGTCCTAGGGGACTGGCTGACCATGAGCCAACAGCGTGCCCTGGAGCACAGACCAGCAGCTCCTGGGCTGAGGATGAGGAAGAGTTACCAGCACCCTGAGGGAGGGGGGTGATCCCTTTCCTCTGCCAGACACCACAGATTCAGTGCTGGGATCCCAGTTCACGAGAAACAGGGA
Source organism: Thryothorus ludovicianus (assembly GCA_013397245.1). Classification (NCBI taxonomy): domain Eukaryota; kingdom Metazoa; phylum Chordata; class Aves; order Passeriformes; family Certhiidae; genus Thryothorus; species Thryothorus ludovicianus. Next base: position 34,241 of record VZTB01001215.1, read on the forward strand.
TTTACCAGAGCCCAGTGAAGGGCTACAGGTATGGCTGAGGGACTGCTGCATTGTGAAAAACGTGAAAGGTTTGAGAGATTGGGACTGCACAGGTTAGAGGAGACTCAGGATTCTTGAGTATCAATAAATGTGTATAAATAAATACCTGATGGGAGGGAGTAAAGTATAGGGTCTTCTCAGATGTCCTGACAGGACAAGAGGAACAAACTGAAACACAGCAAATCCCATTCAAATTTTGGGAAAACTTATGGAGAAAGCAGTAAAACCCTGGAGCAGGTTGCCCAGAGAGAGCTTGTGGAGTCACCATCCTCAGAGAGCTCAGAGCCTGACTGGACATGATCTTGGGTGGGGTTTGCAGTGCTGGATTTATGGCTGGACTCAATGATTTTAAAGATATTTCCCAGCCCAAGTGATCCTGGGGTTGTTCTGGTTGAACCTGCTTTGGGGGGTTCTGTTCAAATAGGAATTTTCTGACCTGCTGCCATTTGCTTCGCTTTAATTTGAACTTTATTTTGCAGCAGGGTCACAGAGGCTGCCCCAGCAGGGTGGACACCCCAGGACAGGGAGTCTCCCAGTGAAACCAGCCAGAACCCCAAGTTAAATCTGGACTCTAGTGTTTAACACTTCACAATTGGCCCATCCGTAATTAATTGAATTAATTGACACTTTCAGCCTCCCACATCCTCCAGCAATGAGTTCCACCATTTAGTCATTCATTGTGTGAAAAAGCACATTCTTTTGTATTTTTCTAAACCCACTACATCTCCATTTTTATAGACTTTTGCCAAAGCCAAGGCAGGGTTCCAGGAGGACCTCCTGAGTTCCTGGCTGAGTGCCACCCAAACAGGGAATGCTGCCTTGGCTGTGGAACCAGGAGGGCTGAGCTCCATTTCCAGGTTTGACAGTGTGTCAAAGCTTTTTCCTTTTTTTTTTTTGCCTTTCCACAGAAAAAAAACCACCAGTGACTGGGTGTATAGTGCCCTACACTGCTATTTAACAAGCATCACAAATAAATACAAATCTCTGAACAGCCACTCCAAGTACAATTTTCTACAATACCACCAAAACCGTGGCCCAGCTTCCAGTTATTATCCACTAAGTAACTCCATTTTATTTGATTTATTTAAAAAACCCAATTTATTGCCTAAAGACCAAAAGGAAGAAAGGGAAAATGTTTTTACTATAACAGAAATGACTCTAGAAAATTCCTCAACTAAACCCAGTGTTTAATAAACCCATTAAAAAGACCAAGTAACAGCTACTGAGCCACCATTGTGTCACATAAAGGAAAACTAAATTGAAGGCAGCATTGATTTCATGCTGCCCACAGTACAGTCTAAATATTGCCCTTCACAAGCAGAATAAAAACTGAGTGTTTAGGCAGAATGGATACTAAAGACACAATTAAAAGTTAATTATCCTTTCCAAAGTAACTTCAAAACAGCAAATTGAAATCTGGGGCAACACATTGCCTCAAATATCAGTAGTGACAATATGGGTCAACAATCCAAAAAGACAGACAAGGAAGCATTTAATTTTATTCTAATTTAATCCCATTTCAGTCACTCAGCCTTCCTCACAGCTACCAATGTGGATAATCCCATGCTAACTCAGCAAAAATTGACCCAGAAAACTCTGAAAATCCATAAAGTTCACCTAGAGCATCAGCCACTTTATTAAAATGTCCTTTTTCACTTGAGAACCATCATTTTCAGTTTAATAAGATTTAATAGAATGGAAAGGATTGAAAGACATGGAAATAAAACTGTTTCTTCACTTTAGCTACAAGGGATACTTATTTAGCTACAAATACATAACAAAAACGTGTTCAGTCAGCACAGAGGGCACACGCTGTCCTTTTTTTATTGTTGCCAAAACCAGATGTGTATGGAGAGATTACGGACACAAATCCCAATTTTAATCCAGGCAGTTTAGATTCCAATGGTTGGAGCACACAGCCATGGGGATGCTCCCAAAGGTGGCTTCCTCTCCCCACAGGAAGCCTGGGAATCCCAGCAGCTCTCCTGCCCTGCCACACGCCCTGGCTGGGAGTCACAGCGGGTCCAGGACACCTCGAGGAGCAGCCAGAGATGGAAAAACAAAATATGTCTGCAAACACTGCTCAGGGGGGATGGACGTGTCCCCTGTGGGCACAGCAAACCCAAATCACTTCCACCATTACTCCTCCCCCTCAGCCAGAGCAATTCCAGGGAGCAAAAGCAGGAATTCACTGAGGCCACCTCCCCACTAAACCCTCAGCAGATCAATTCTGTGGCAGCACAAGCAGTGAATTGTTTCAGGATCCACTGCAGTGACCTCCTCTGAAATGCAGGTCACAAACCTTACATAAATTTATTTACTGCAGCCTCAAAGACTCCAAAATCACAAACACAAACTCTGCTTCTTTTTTTCTGTAGCTTCATCCTCAAATTCCACCAATGATAAAGCATTGAACAAGCAACAGCCATTAACCTTGGCATTGTATAGAGCTGTAGAGTAAATAAATTGGCTTTAAATTCATCTCTCCTCACACTCCCAGCTCTTTTGGTGGGAATTGCACAAGGACAGCTACCAAGAGGGTGGGACACAACCCCCAGGAAGGAATTTGGGGTGATGCCTAAAGGAAACCAGGGATTCTGTGGCTGAATGAGCACAGCTCAGCTCCGACTGCAGAGAAGATAACTCGGGGTGGCCCAGCTGCCCCTGCCTCAGAGTTAATTGCTGGTGAATGGTGGCTGGAATTTGCTTGGAACCAAACCAAGAGCTTGGCATCCACCCAGGATTATGTGCCAAGAATCTCTGAGATTACTCCAGCAAGCTCAGAGCAACAATTTGTCCAATCAATCTCTGATTTTAAGAATTAAGTTGTGGTTTTTTTTAAGAGGTGTTTGGGATTTGTGGTTTTTTCTCAGTTACGAGGCACTGATAGTTCCCCTGACAGTTTTGGACATTTCACATTTAGGTTAAGGAGCTACTGACAGCACCCAGGCAGAAAAATCAGAATGAGCTCCCTGGATAGTTTTTGCAAATAAATACTAGGAGGGATCTGACAAAGCAATAAAGCAAATTTGGTTTAGACCTTCAGGCACAAGCTTGTGTTCTCTTCCCTGTGACAGATTTGTCTGGGTGAAGTTAATTAAGAAAACAGTTTGTTTTCAAGCCTTGTTTTCAAGGCTTATCTGAAGTGTTCAAAGAGCTGATTTAGGGGTGGTTCCAACCCAAAACCATCCTTGGTGTGGGATCTGTCCCTCAGAATCACTCCTTGGATGTTCCCCCTCCATGGGAAGGACCTTTGGCTCCTGTCTGATCCCTCCAACCTGCAGCACTCCCTCCACAGAATGGAAAAAAACAAAAAGGGAATGTGGTTTGCTTTATTTATTTCCCTTTCTCACTTGCTGCCAGTGCTGCCTTCTTCAACTCTGTATTTTGGAAATATGCACTCATCTCTTACTTTTACTTGCATAGGTGTGACCATGGAACTAAAGTAAAAATTTAAATGCACCAAAAAAGTCCAACAAATAAACAAACAAAAACCCAAACAAAAAACCCACAAAAGAAACAAAAAAAAACCACCCAAACAAACTCACAAAGAAAACACAAAAAATCAAAACCCAAACGAACAAAAAAAAAAAAGCCAACAAATAATCCCCACCTAAACAACTTAAAAATCTGCAGGTAAGTGGAGTTATAGAAATACAAAAATACATTTACCAGCAATATACCTGTACTGAAAATCATTGTCTGCTCAGTGTCAAATCTCACAAGGGAATTAAACCTCTTGTTACTTCATTTCTGCCTGATTGACTCAAGCTGAGGCATCTCTGCCCTGGCTCTTGGGCATTCCAAGTGTTCCACAGGACCAGGGCAAAGAGGAATTTGTGGGACAGATGATTTAGAGGAACCAAACCACCAGGACACATTTCCCACCCACGCTGGGAGAACAAGCCCTGCTCGATCCCACCACCCTGGACCACCTCACCTGCTTTCCTGTGAAAAGATTAAGATTATCAAATTAGCAGACAGATAATTTAAATTTGTTAACCCTCCTCCTCTGCCACATTTTCTGCCTTCATAACCAGTAACTCACTGAGAGCTGAAGCCCCAGTATGTAGCAAACCCCTTGGCTTTATCAGGTTCTTCTTCTCAGGGTCAGGATTTAAAAGTGTGAGAGGCAGAATTCTTGTTGGGACTTGGATGTTTATTATTTCTTATTTGAGTCACGGCCTCACTGACCATGAGTGCTTCTNTAGAAGGAGTAGAAGAGGAAGAGGAAGAGAGAAGAAGAGAAGAGGACTATGCCCTAACCCCTCCATCTCATTACATATATATTGCTATATCCCAAACCCCCAAACTCTAAATCTTTCACCCTGTGAGATAACACACTTTGATTCAACTCCACCCTCACAGACTCTGTGCCATCACTCAGCTTTGGAAGCCTTCCCCAAGGCCTCAGGTCAAATGCAGTGAGTCTTTGAGGATCATTCCCTGTCAGCACAGAGAGCCTGAAATTCTCTGTGTCCGGGGTTTCAAACCAAAAGATTTTTTGGTGCTGCCATCATTTCCCACTTCTGTTGTACTCGCCCCCTTCATGGCTGGATAAACAAATTCCCTGAGCCCCCCAGGCTGGGAAGGTACCAGGAGCTTTTTTGTAAGCATCCCCCAGAGTGCCCATGTTGCTTTATTATTTTACACAGAGGGATTTAGAGCGTTTCAAAAGCCTGAGTTGTTTTTAGAGTGGCAGGAGCTGTGTACCCAACTGGTGAATTTTAGTAAACAAGCCACTCAACATTCACTGGAATTCTGCTGTGAGCCTGGGTCTTTTTCAAGAGCTGGGCAGTGAAAAACCTTGCATTTATACCCCAGAGCTGGCAGAAAAAAAAAAGTAAAACTGAGATTAAGACAAAAAAATATTGTAGAATAAAAAGATGCCATTTTGAAACTGTATTCAGGACCTTACTTCTGGATATTTGGGCCTCCTGAAAGCACTGACATTGATCTAATGTTTAATTTTGCAGAAGAGTGAAGATTCAATTTAATTTTATTTGCAAATTTGTGCGAAACATAAAAGCATTTGTCCAAAAACTGGAAGGTTATTTTGAGAAGCCAAACGCTGTTGCTCCATTTTTTAAGTGAAGCATTTGCTTTTTAATTCCTGAACAAGATTTTGTTTCAAAATGTAATAATAAGTAAAAATAAAGAATTCCAAAAATGCTTTTTAAAGCCCTGGTCTGTGTGAAACATTTTCTGTTTGTTCTGCTAAAATATCAGTGAGCAAACAGAACTTGAGTGCAGAATCACCAAGAACCAGATCCCATTTTTTTAGGGTTCTAGCTGCACTTTTTGATTCATGTATTTTCTGGAATTGACCACAAACAAGAAATCAGTGAAGCTTTACCCCAAACTGTACCAATATCTGCAGATTTCCTGCTGAATTTGTATCACATTTTCTAAATGCATTTCATTCCCTCTCTGGTTGTGATACCCCAAAGTTTTCTTCTCTATTCCTGATTTACAGACCTAAATTGCAGCAGCAGTGTGGGGTTGGCACTGGTGGGACAAAGCCCATTTTATTATCTCTGTTCCCCAGGGGCATCAAAAGCTGTTCCTGCAACCAGGAACTTGGGGAAAATTCTAGAAAAAGCTCAGTTTATAGAGACTCAGTTTTTAAAGCAGCTGCCCATAAAAATTCATATAGGAAAATCTGTTTGCATGAGAAACTGAGACTGTGAACAGAGCTAAGGAAGGCTTTCCTTAAAATATTCAGGATCTTTATAGGATTTCCTGCATTACAAAGTTTTCTGGGATTTTATGTTAACACATGAAAAATGATCTCTTTAAAGACTTGTTTCAGAGGAGAGAACATGGAGTCACATAATGCAGCACAGGCAAATGTGGAATCAGGAAATGCTGATTTCCCATCCTGTCAGTTATCCTCACAACATCAGTGTGAACGTGTGGGGGAGAGTTTTACCAAGCAGAAGGGAGAAACAACTGTGCAATGGGAGGTGAAGGACTAAAATTGAGACAAGAATCCAACAAATAATTCAACAGTCTAAGCCAACTCTTTACCAGCACAGAGGAGTTACTTTATCCACAAGGAGGGAAGAGGCAGAAATAAATCTCATATTTAAGCACAAATGTCACACAGATTTTAGCAGATATCAAAATCATGGCAGTAAATCCTGAGGGAAGCACCCTTCCAGCCTCACCCCAGCCCCAGAGCTGGCACCTCTCCCCCCAGGCAGGTTTGGGGGATGCAAACTTTAATTTTCAGCAGATGTTTGCCCAGCCTTCTTTTTGCTGGGCTATTTTGAGAGTTCAAAAGTTATTCCAGTTTTAGGGTTGAAATAAAAAGAGTTTCAGAAATGCCAGGGGGATTAGAAAGCTTTTTTTTGTACAGGTCTTGAAAGAGTAACCTTTAGGAGCACTCAACTTTTTAAAGAGCAAATTCCAGATTTTCTGCAAGCAGCATGGCATTCCACTAGTGTAGTAATCTTATCTTTTCCTTTTTCTCTCATTCCTCTGGAAAAATGGGATTAAGAAAAATCCTACTATTAATTCTTTAAACAGCTCTGTATTTCCAGTGTCTCTATTTATATGGCATCTTAAACCCTCTTGCATCACAGAAATAACATGGAATATTAATTTGCTTCACTTACTGACTCCCCCCACTGTGTGCAAGCTCCCTTTTTATTATTTCTCTATTAATATCCATCTGTCACTTAGCATTTTATTTTACTCGTTCTGAATTTCATCTGAAATATTCTTTTAACAGCAGCTTTTTGTGCTAGAAGACTGGACTTCTAAATTAGCTGACAGTGAAGTCATCAATATTGTTTGTAATCCTTGGAATGTTCCCATTTAGGCAAAAAACACTCTTTAAGTTTCTCCTGTATTTCTTTCCAGGTTCCATCCTGTAAGCTGTGGGAAGTCTCTGGCTGCCATGCCCACACTCTCCGAGTTAATGTGTGGATCCTGTCTCCCTCCAGTGGCAGCTGCACCAGCCATAAAATCTGATATTAAAGCTCAATTAAAGCCTCTCTGAAACCCAGATGATGCCTCTCCACTGCCAAGGATGCTAAGGGGTTGCTGGGACACCTGGAGGAGATTCCACATGGCCCAGAAATCCCAGAGAAATTCCAAAATGAGCCCATTTTGACCACTCTCTTCTCCCTGCCCAAACCTGCTCAGCTTGCTGCTCCTTGTGTAGCAAGAGCAAGAAACCATGGAGACAAGGAGGCAAATTATTTGTTTAGGGCATGAAATAACACCCCAGAGCCATAACTGGAGTTCAGAAAGCACATTTGCCACATAGAATTAACACTCACAACATTGTGCTGTTGAATAAACCAGAGTTGTGTGGTGAGCCATGGAAAGGTGAGTGACGTGCACTGACACACCCCAAAATTTAGTGGATGGAATTTAGATTGAGCCTTTCCCACAGAATACTTCAACTTATCCAAAACCTTCCCACTTGAACACACACAAAACTTTTGCACTTAAGTGTACATAGAACTTTTGCACTTAAATATTCCCCAGACATTTGCACAATATAAAAAACAAAGTGATGAGCAAATACTGAGCTGTTCCAGGCACCACAGAAAGTTATTTCTTGCCCCAGGAGAAGGCCCCGAGTGTCCCCATCCCATCCTTTTGGAATATGTGTTCCCAAGCAGATTCCTGCCAGAGAATGGGATGCAGCTGCCTTGGAGAAGTGAAAATGAAATGTGCTCCCTTCAGAGTTGATTTGGGGAAAATAAGGAATCCATCCCAGAAGGGATTTTTGGCCTTGTTCAACACCTATGCCCTTTCTCTGCATTTGGCATTTGTTGCTCTCCCTACTCTTTAAAGCCACACAATCTGTAGGGCAAAATCTGCAGGACATATTAAATGAAATAATTCTTCATTAATTCCTCATCAACTGGGGAGGTTATAAACTGCATTATAGGAAAATATATCTCTAAGCATCACACTGGGCAGTATCCTCAAATTTAGTTCCTTACAATTTCAGACCTCAGTAATTTGTAATGATGGTGCAATCAGCAGACCTGGAGGAGAACTAATTCTTTTCCCAGTTTAAATTTGAAAAGTTTGGGTGGAGGATTCCTGCCCAACAGCAGCACAGGAGCCTCACCTCCAGCAGCAAAACTTTTTCCTTTCACTGAGAGAATAGTTTGAAGTTTAGATTATTGCTGTTTCAAAGGTCCAGGTAAAGGGGGAGTTAATTACAGTTATACAGGTAATAAATTCAGCTGAGGATTTTCATCGTTGCAACCTTTGTATGGATTTCTGAATTCCACTCTTGTTTTAATTTACTGCAACTCATGGCTGGTTCAGACTATGAATAAATGCTGAGGGAAAAAATCCAGAGAATGGGAGGAGAGTGGGAGGAAAAAGAGCAAATTTCATACCCTTACCAGAACAGGTGTGATAGGAGCTGGACATCCTCCTCTCATTGCTATGATTTTTTCCCAGTTAATTTCCTTTTCTTAAATTGCTGCCCAAACTCTTATAAAAGTCAAAAACGTAGTAAGTCACTGAAGGGTTTACTAACTTCTTGGTGCCAAAATTCTCATAAGATTCAGGAGGTTTGATCTGTCTCTGAACCATTTTTCCAAGTACTGTTCTTAAAAAATCCCCATCCAGTACTGAAGATATCCTATGCAGCAATTTCTCATTCCACTGCGAGTTTTTCACTTAGGGGATCATGGAATCATTAAAGTTGGAAAAGACCTCTAAGGTCCTTGCCGGTCACATTTCATAAAAATAAAAGCATCTTAAAATTCTCCAGCTATCAGAGAGAATTCTGAGACATTCCATTGCTAACATCTGAAAATTCCAAGGTTTCTATTGAATGGATCAGCAGGTTTAAATGCAGAGCAGGTCTGAAATCCACTATTCAGTAACCTGGATTTTCTGAGCATGAAAGCACCCAAAAATGAAATACCAATTTCTTTTACAACCATTTTTGTTTTGTTTTGTTTTGTTGTTTTGTGTTTTTTTTTTGTAGACAAAGCAAAGCCCTGACATTTATGCTTGAATGCAGCAGTTTGCTCCACTCTCAGAGGCAGAGAAGAGGATTTTCCTCTGCCTTAGAAAAAGGCTTCACTGGCCTCGAGGTGGCGATAGGATTGTGGATTCCAGGGCTGCAAATCCTAAAATTGAATCAATCTGCATTATTCCTTCTTCCTACAGCAACTCAGCCTCCCTACGTTTTGCAAATAAAAAGTTAAGGGAAGACACATCCTCAAATGCAGTCTGGGTTTTCAGATGAGGATTTAAGGAAATATCACCTCCACACTGATCCAGTGCTCCCAAATTCCTCTCACTCATGTGTATATTGAAATTAGACTAAATGGAAAGCAGTTGTTTGCAGTTTTATTGAGCAGAATCTTTTTAAAAGAGTATTCTTATTTATGTGCTGAAATAGATTAATATCATGTGTAAGGAGGGAAAAACCACCACAATAGACTCATGCTAATAAAAAAAATTAAGGAAAGATAATGAAAAATTACAATTTCCAGGGGAAAAAAACCCTGTTTTCTCTGAAAGAGATGTACTAAAATGCTCTTTTTCTCTACAACCACACAAGCAAACAGCCTAAATGCTACACAGGAAAAATTTTTGGATCCAGAGGGCTAAGTAAGGAAGAGAGGGATCTTTGCAGCATAAAATCTTTGCAAAGTGGGTTTTCAGGTTAAGCTGATGCTCACTGCTGTGCACTCATGTTTTGGTGCTTATTTTCAAAAAGGAAAATCCAGTGGGCTTCAAGCCAGTCAGCCAAATCTCAGTGCCAGGGAAATTTATGGGAAAACTCCTTCTGGAAGCCATTTCCCAGTTTTCACTTGCACATCCCAGCTGCCTGAAAGTGAATTCCCCTGGCTGAGCTACCAAAGGATTGCAGAAATGTTTCTGCCACCACAAATCTTATTACAATTTTAACATTTTCCCATTGCAAATAAAAGAGCTGAGAAAACCTAAAATCAATTTACCTGCCATGGCTCTGATTTTCCTTCACCTCATTAATTTGGCTTCGTTCCTCAAGCTCAGCATTCACGTGAGAGTTTATCAGAGGTGAGGTATAGCCTGCATTCTTTCCACACAGAGATGGAAATTTGTCCAACATTTTGGGGATCAGCTATTTAGAGCAGTGTGCAATTCTGTCTGTGTTGATAGATGCCCTTGTGAATGCATTTATTAAAACAATTCACGACTTAAAAAAAAAAACAACACAGCAACTTGGCCAATTTTTAGCATACAAACATACAATAAACAAGAAAGCTTTATTCTTATTTTCCTCCCCTCTTTAAAAACCCACAGGAGTCAAATAGATGTGATTTTCCATAGGATTATCCATACTGTTACTTCCTGCTGCATCTGCCACTCCCTAAACTTCACCCAGGCAGGAATGTTTGCAAAATCCTCTTGCAAAGAACAGAATGTTTTGCCCAGGAAGGCTCAGTGAGCACCACACACAAGCACAATCACATATTGAGTGCCTTAAATCTGTCGAGGGACAAGCAGAACCATCTTCTGAGTCAGGCTTGCACACAAACCCCATAACAATCCCATTAACTTGCTGAAGCACTGCTTTTGTGGGAGTTATAACTCAGCAAAGATCCTTTATTTAAGCTATGAACAGCACCTGTATCTCCCAGATTAGAGCAGGGGGATGTATTTCAAGCCAATTTGAGCGTGAAGATTATTGAGACCTTTTTTGTTGATGAAGGAAAACACTTCTGAGGCTTACACAGAGCTCCAGACTGTTCCAGCTCCCACTGATACAACACAAAGTGATTGGTATGAGCTCTGCACATGCTCAGGACAAAAAATGGAATTTCAGAGAGAGTGGGTTGGGTCTGCTGGAGAGATAAAATATAAAAATGAAATGGAGACCACAGCCCTTGGAAGCTGCAAGGATGAATGGCTGCTCACAAAGCTTCAACCCACTTTGCATTTTGGAATGCAAATTGCACAAAGACAAGAGTCAAGAACTTCAAACTGAAGTGAGCCTTGAAGAAAAACTTGATTTATTTAATCCCCAGTAAACATAGCTGGCTGTGGAGCTCAAACACCTCTCTCCTAATGCTGCCCCAGCACCCTCCCTCAAATATTATTGAAACAAGCCTGCAACTGAAGAGGAAAACAAATTCTGCTGGTACGTGTGATTTATGCTTTGGCATTAGGGAGTAAATTCACCGAAATGACTAAACATGGAACCTGGAAGCACGAGTCTCCAGGTGGTTTCAGTTGTGCCCCTTGGCAAAAAGCTCAAAAACCAACTGACAAGTGGTTTATGGAGTGGAGGAGGTTACCCTAATATTTCTGGGTTTGAACATTAATTCTACATTTCCTTTATATGGAGAATGCCTATATATCCATCTTTTTATCATTATAAATTGCACTAAAGGTGAACCAAAGGCTATTTTAAAAATAAAACTAGTTGTACCAAATTCTAGTTTTAAGTATGAAGAACTAAGCTTCCTCTATTTCTTGGGAATAGCTAGAGATTGCACCCCTTAGTCTGAAAGCTTTCTTCAAGTATTGAATTAATTATTCTTAACACTGTATCTCAGTTTTGGTGGAATGACAGTTTTTTTCAACACAAAAATATTTCTCTAAAACCCACAAATACGACAATTCAATTACTTGCATTAGTGTTCACCATCTCTGTTATGGCACATTTCACTTCAGCTTCTTTCTACTAAAAGGTGTTTAAAAGAGGAGAGGAGAGGAGAGGAGAGGAGAGGAGAGGACAGAGAGGCTTTGAGGTGATCAAACTGTGGCCTTGCAGTGCCTGAAGGAGCTCCAGGAAAGATGGAGAGAGACTTTTTACAAGGGATGGAGTGACAGGACAAGAGGAAATGGTTTCACATTGACTGAGGGCAGGGTTGGATGGAATATTGGGCAGGAATTCTTCCCTGTGAGGGTGGGCAGGCCCTGGCACAGGGTGCCCAGAGCAGCTGTGGCTGCCCCTGGATCCCTGGCAGTGCCCAAGGCCAGGCTGGACAGCTTGGAGCAGCCTGGGACAGTGGGAGGTGTCCCTGCCCAGGCAGGGGTGGCTCTGGATGATCTGTAAGGTCTCTCCCGAGCCCAACCATTCCGTGACTCCACTCAGACATTGCAAGTGGAGCCAAGCCCAGGATGTGGCACAAGCTCGGGGCCCTGAGCACTGCTGGGGCAGGCAGGGGCACCTGCAGCCCCCCAGGGGTGAGACAGCAGCTCAGGCTGGGCAGAGCAAGGCTGTGCCACCCCTGTGCCCAGCAGACACGGCTGACAACTCCTTGGCCTGGCCAAAAGGAGTTTGGGCTGCATTTGCTGCAGACTGAGCCTCTTGGACAGTGCAAACAAACAGCTGGAAGTGTGCCAGAGAATCCTGGTTTTCCCTGTGTTCCAGGGCTCATTTCTCAGGTGAATTCCAGCTGAAGGGGCAGCTGGAATTCTGCAGCCAGCACTGACACTGCCTCCACAGCCCTTTCACTTCCCATCCATGCTGGCACACAACACAAACATTGTCAAGTCAAAAGACTTGACATGATCAAATTTTCATCGAAAATTTTCAGTCCTTCAAACTAATATTTTTCTTTCTGGCTTGTTTTTGTTTTGGTTTGGTTTTGTTGTTGTTGTTGTTTTCTTTCTGTAAGAAGTATTACTTGTTTAAAGAAAACATTATGGATATTTCAGATGCCTCAAGGAAATTACCAGGAGGAGCCTCTCTATTGTCTTTTGCAACAAAATTCATGTTTAAATTAAGCCGAGATTTAAAAAAATTATGCTGACACATCTTCAGTAAGCAGATTAAAAAAATTCATTTTGACAAATATTCCCAAATTCCTTTCTGTCTCCTTCTCAGGATCCATTTAATAATGCAATAGCCTCAGGAGAAACACTGTGTAATGTCTTTTACAGTGACAAACCAGATCAGTAAAATGATGTCTGCAACTTGTCAGGTTCTATAGAGATTGTGTCATTTTCCCCCTTCAGTATCACACAAATGATGGACAATAACTGTGTAACTGTAATCCTCTGTCACTGGAAATAAAAAAAAATATCAAAACTTAATCCATTATTTCCATGTTCTGCTCTACATTGCAAAAAACAAAACAGGCAGATTTCCTGGTTCCTCATTCCTCCTCGGTTGCATATTCTGCTGTAAAGACAGCAATCATCTGAATGAACAATTTCTCTGGTAATTCTGCCTGAGATTTCAATTTGGAATGAGCAAAGAACCAAAAAAAATCCCAGTTAAATTTCTCCCCACTGAACTGGTGGCAGCTCTCTTGTCCCTCACTGGCAGAAGCACCAAGAGCAACCGGCTCTGAAAATCCTCCTTTATCAACCAAGGTACTTTTCAATTGAAAAAAACTGAACAATTTCCACATCTTCAAGAAGGAACAGCTCCCTAGCAGTCACCTGTGTTCAGACTTCAAACCCGAGGAACTCTTGCCCTTTTTGCCAGTGGGAAGGCAAAGAAACCTGCAGCCCATGGTCCTACCTGCGGGTCAGAGAGCCGGGAGATGTCGGGGTAAAGGTAGAATTTGATGCCCTCGGAAGCGCCGGGTAACGTCACCCCCCGAATCAGGAGGATCATCAGCATGATGTAGGGGAATGTGGCAGTCACATAAACAACCTGTGGGAGGAAACAAACATCAGGAAAGGATTTTCTGACTTTTTTTTTTTTTCTCTCTCTGCAGCAAAACCACCTTATTTTCACACCTGTGAGAGGAAAAGCACTTTGGATGCCTTTGTGTAGGTGATTTTTGTCCTCCAACCTTCTAAACTCTTTAGGTTTTGTGGGAGAGGTCAGCACTTTTTTATAGGGATTGGGATGTTCTTCGTAAATGTGTTATTTCCAAACACAGGTACTCGTTATAACAAGTAATTAATTGTATTATAGCAATACTAGCAATGGATTCTCAGTCACCCCATAATTACTGAACTGATTTCTCCTCAGACTGCTCTTCCTGCATGTCTGGGTATCAGGAATAAGCATTTCATCAAGCCTGAAGGTTAAATTCTATCCATATCTCCTTGGGATTTGATAGAGAACCCTTATCGTACAAAGAACCTTTAGGCAAAATTTCTGAGGTTCTGAACCCCATCAATTTGTTTTCACATACATGGTCACACTTTTATTTTTTTTCCAGAAATAATTTTTTTCTCTGCTTGGGGAGCCACAGGAAACTTGCAAGAAGTCACTTTGGAAAAAATGGTCCTGTTTCACAATCCCAAACCTGGGAGCTTCACATGGCTACTCAAACTCAGAGAAGGATTAAATGATAAATTCCACGCCACTATCAATATTATCTTTATGTGGCAGCCTCCTCTCTGTAACCCTCTATAATCCTCTATAATTGCCTGTGGCCATTTCCACATGTGAGATGTTACTCTTACACCTGCCTTGCACCAATCAAAATTAGTTAAGCTGCAAGAATGGAAAAAATCATTTGGTGAAAAATACGACCTCAAAAAATATGCAACTCAGGATTCCAATGTCTGTCTCCCATGTAAATAAAAGAGATACATCAAAGAATGGGTCTGTGAAAGGATTCTCAAACATATTTTTGTAATTAATGAACTGAAATTGCATTTTCAGACTATTTAACTCCAAACATTAAATGATCCCATGTGTCTCATCAGGTACCCTCAAAAAATGGAGGAATTTGAATTTCCCAGGAAGTGGAGAGCACTGTTCTATTCCTATAGGTCCCAAAAGCTTGAATTGATGAATTCTTAGGTTAATACAATGCAAAATAGGAAGTTTTCTCCCAGTACATACATTTATTGACTATTAGTGGGAATGCAAACTACTATGTCTGGCTGAGTTCAAATAGACCTTGTCCCTCCTCATTTGGGTTTCAAATAAAAAAGGATCAGCAGCTAATGAGAATTAAAAAATGAACAGATGGGATGGACACAGTCCTGCTCTGAGCCTTAAATCAGGTGGAAAGGATGGAGTAGGCAGCTAATGGTTTTCACTTATTTAGCTCTTTGCCAGTTATTTTTTCTTCCTTGTTTTAAATCAAAAGTGGCATCTAACAGAGAGAAGTGAGCAGACACACCCATTTGATTGCACTGAAGGCCTGGCACCTGAATATCAGTAATATTTTCTTGTCTTTTCTTCTTTCTCTGCACTGCTGTGCAGCACATCCACTGCTTCTTGCACATCCCACACTGCCTGGAACGTTCTCCCTGATCCAACACTGTGATCTGGCAGGGGCAGATTCCTCCCCAGGTTGTGCTGGGAGGATTTCCTCTCTCTTCTCCACCAAGGAAAAGCCAGTTCCCTCTCTGTGGCCAGGAGAGGCCAGGTGAAGGGATCTGTGCAGCCCCACAGCAGCCAGGGCTGCAACCACAACCTCTAATGAATTTTTTGGCCATCAGGGCAGCTCTGCCTCAGCTGCAGAGGAACAAGATCTCTCCCTGCTCTCTGGTTGCCATCAGGAAGGAGATAAAAATAAAGCCCCACTGGCTTATTATTTGTCATGGGTTGCAGTGCACAATATAACCAGAAGTGTGTGTTTTTTCTGTCATCATCTGTTGGAACTGGGGTGACCCTCAGGCCATGGCCCAGCTGTTAAAAACCAGCTGGGGCAGTTTCTTTATCTCCTCCAGGGACAGATCTTTTGCTCATGGCCACTGAGTGTCCCTGATAAAATTCCAGCATCCCATTGGGAAATGCTCCATCCAGGGGAGGAGCCAAGCATCCCTACCTGGATACAATCTGGGATTTGGAACACCAAGCAGCCTTTGCCACTGCATTCCCAGAGGGAGACCAGGCCCATCCATCCCCACTGCACCTTCAGAGGGAACCAACACCTTTGTGCAGGATCCCTGCTCCAGCAGAGCCACCTCTGCCACTGCAGGAGGGCTGCAGCCACCATGGGATGGCACTGCCACCAACCCCTGACCCACAGGGCTCAGCTGGGATTCTGACTCTGTCAGTGAGTTTGGATTTTTGTATTATTGCATTTTTATTTTAGTTCTCCTAATGCAGAACTGTTATTCCTGTTCTCATATCTTTGCCTGAGAACCCCTAATTTCAAAATTTTAATAATTCTGAGGGAGGGGGGTTGCATTCTCCATTCCAAGGGAGGTTCCTGTATTTCTTAGCAGACACCTGGCATTCAAACCAGGACAGTATTTCTGGCAATAAATACCAGGGCAGACATCCAGAGCCACAGTGAAAGGGACACCAAGGAGGTAGGAGTGGGAAAGGTGGGAGATGCTCCTTCTTCCCAAGACCACTGACACTGCTGATAATTGATCACACAGCTCTTGAGGCTGAAAAGCTCCAGCTTCTCTTTTGCTTCAGCAGGTGAGTGCACTGTGCTGGGAGAGAGACATTAATTCCCAATTTCTCCCCCTCCCCAAGAGCTCCTGAGGTGAGCAGGATGGGGAATTTAGGAATCAGTGCCATTATTAGCAGCATCATCATCACATCTGTTGGGCATTAAAAGTTTCCCGAATTGTTTCCTTTTCTTTCAACACATCGAACCTCTCTGAATATCAATGTGAACACAACTGTTTCTAATTACACCACATCCTGTTTTAATTGACTTTAATTGCTTGGTATGTTAATTTGCATCCCAATGCTCAAAATGCTTTTTTTAAACCCTTGTCAGAGCCATGCCAATGTTTAAGCAGTTGGAAACAAAAATTTCTGGCAGGCAAGTTTTTGCACCAAGTTCTCCTCTAACAATGTGGTTGAAAGAAAAACTTACAATGATATTTAGACATACAAGTAGGTGGAAATGCACCCAACAACTCTGAACTACACTTGGGTGCTTAACCAAGATCCTGAGAGTGGATATCTTATTGGCTGCCACGAGCTTTAAGTATCAAAGAATAGGTAATAAATTGAGTACCAAGTACTGGAAATTTAAATACCAAAACCTTAAAAAGCCTTGGATGTCTCTCCAGGTAATACATAGATATCAAGGTACCTATAAAATGATTTCATAAGTGAGTCACCATTAGGATTTTGAGAACTGAGCTAGATTTCAGTTTCATCTTTTCATATCTTAACAGCACAAATAATGTGCCTGTGTTCCAGTTCGTCCCCTGGGGCTGTTGAACTTCTTGTCCTAACTGAAAATGTTTTTCCTGAACACTCTAGGCAGATCATGCTGCAGGACGAGAGGGATCTGGCTTGTGGGAATAAGAAATTCAGGATAATCCTGCTGAAAATAAGAAGGAAGATTTCCATGCAGTGATTTCCATCCCATGGAAATCTCAAAGCCCCAAATCAAATTTCTTTGGCCAAAGTTCCTACAGAACACACTAGCCTGAGCTTCACACACTTCCTCACAGCAGCATGAAGCAGTGAACCTTCCTGCTTTGCTTGGCTCTTGCTGAGAACACACAACCAGAATTCCTGAACAAAATATGAATTGGAGGCCAGGAAGTTGATGGAATTCTCCCCTGCAAGCTGCAGTGTTCAGAATTGTTTGCACTACAATGAACCAAATGCCATTTATAAATGGCATAAAACTTCTCTTGATGCTTCAGGAAATTACTGGCTTGTTAATCCCTGTCCCCTAGAATCCTCTGTTGCTCCATTGGGCTGTAAACATGAGGAATGTCAACTCAGGAATTGCCAGAGATTTGCCAGAACTCACTACCAAAGTGTTTATGGAAAAATCAGACCTGCCCCCAGGCCCTGCTCATCATTATTTTTCATGGAGTGTTTTCATCCTGGTGTCATTTAACCTGTCTGTCTGTCTGTCTGTCTGTCTGTCTGTCTGTTTGTTTGTAGCCATGACCACGGAGAACCAGACTGAGACCCCCGACTGTGCCCACACTGCACTACACTCCTGTGGAGTTCTCCACTACATTGTGGAGAAAGTCCTCAGGAACCAAAATTTCTCTGAGTGATGTGAGAGGGAAAAGAGTAATTTCTATCCAGGAGAACAAATTGGCACAAATACAGAAGTGTAATTATCATACCCCTGCCTGGCAGCTCTTCTCTCTGAGTAGACACACCCAGGAACCACCAGTGTGGGCAGGATTTCCACCAAATATTTTAAATTGTCCCACAAACCACAGTCAAACTAGACTTGGCCTCACTGATATGGTGATACTTGAATTCAGTGATACTGAATTTATGATACTTGGCCAGTTTCACCAATTCTGATTTCCTAGATGATACCAGCAGATGATAAACACGATAAAAGATTTTCTTTTCCACCTGCCATGGGATAGTGTCAAATATTTCATGCAGCATTGTTTGGAAAAAAGGCTTCTGTTCATCTGACTCTACACCATCTACAGAGCTGCAAGTGACAACTGAAATGGGAGATTTTCCACATTTATTTGATTTACAAGAAAAACGGTATAAGATGGTATAAAGGAGTGGCAGCTGATTCACAAGGTTTTTCAAAGCATGCCAGGAGGGAGAAAACATTTGAGGTCCACCTACATTTCAAAGCTAAAACTTCATATGCAGAGGAAGAAATGAAAGCAAAACAGAACACCAAGTAAGTGGATTTGTATAATTGGGATGAAGGGAGGGGGTTGGAATCAGCAAAATGGCTGATTTTTCTGTTTTCTCTGTGTGTTTTATGGATTTATTCAGCATCATCTCCTGTTTGGCATCTTTGTTTATCCACAGTGGGAATCTTGCTCCAGAATAATTCTGGTGAACCATCCTTAACCAGATTGCCTATGAACTGCAGAATTCCTTCTAAATGACCACTGAATCGTGTGTGAGTGCAGACAGCTTCCCTTTGAGATGAAATAATTTCAAAACCCAACAGCCAAGAAAATTTGAAGAGATTTGAGGACTGAGAAATAAGTATCAAAGAGGAAAAACTCATTGGGAATGAAAATTCAATGAGATGAGCCAGAAAAGTGGGGCCAGGAGAGGACACTGGGTGAAGCTGAGAAGCTGAGTGATCACAGGAAGCAAAAGATTCCACATGAAATAATAACTGCAGAAAGGAATAATTCCAGCACCACATCACATCGAGGTCATTGCCTGGGACACAGAAAAATCCCCACCTGGCAGAGCTGTGCAAGTCCCAGTTTTTTTCCATGTGGTGGCAATAAATAAATAAATAAATGAAAGTCTGAGCTCTGCTGGAATGGTCTCCTTCACAATGAAATTAAAAGTTCACTCCAAAATTCATTGAGTCAATTAAAAAGAAAGAAATCAAACCGAAATGTTCTATTTGATTTTGGTTTGGCATTCTTTTAACTGAATGGGTGGAAAGGAGACCTCTCTTGAATGAAAACTGCTTTACTTTGAAGCCTTAACCCCATGGTAAAAATGGGTGAAAAAACCTATTTTCCATAGTTTTCGCAGTACAAATTTTTCTTTACATTGAGTCTGACTTTCTACACTTTTCAGCGCTTCCCAAATTCAATTTCAAATATTCTGTGCTCAAAAAACTGCCTGCCTGTAGTCAAAAGTTCCAAAAGAAAGAGAAGTTATGGTGGAAGACTGAACCAACAGCGCTCTATTAGAAACGCAGGGATGCAGCTAAAATTGGAAAACAATGAGAAAGCACCAAGGGCAGACAATATCCATGCACAGCAGCAGCTCATTTTCCCAGCTGAATTGAGTGAACAATTCATTTCCACGATAAGCTCCTTCTCCCCATAAATATTCCTTAAGCAGCAGCAAGTTTTCTAAATGCATGTTATTTCCCAGCTAATTCCAACAGCTGGCTTTGTTTCCCGCTTGCCCAGGAGCATTAAAATCAAGATCTGTCTTCTTTCTGCTAAAATTGCTCTTCAGGCTTGGTGGTTCTTTTGATGAGGTCTACAGACCTCCTACTTAATAAAAAAAAAAAATCAGTGTACTGTCTAGAGCTAATGTAAAGATAGATTTCTTTGTATTTGAGTAAAAATTCTTTAATTAGCAGATCCTGCCCCAAAACATTCATTTCTAAGACTACCAAGAAGAGAATATGCAGACACATCCAAAAAAATCTCAATAACAGAGACCAGAACACACCGAAGTACCCATATTAAATATAGAAACTGAATTTTATCCTGTTACTGCAATCATTTCTGTGAGCACCTGTATTTAAACACTATAATAAAATGAATATAAATAAATAATAATGGCAAATAAATTTATTAAGGATAAATTATTAAGAGTAAATAAATAAATAATGGCAAATGCAGGTAACTAGATTAATTCTCTACACATGCACAGCTTAGTAATGACCTAATCAGTGACAAATAATGCACCAACATCATCTAAGAAAGGGGAGAGTGATCATAAATAATGGACTGGATCCTGAAAAAATGACTTTAAGTCACAGTTCCTTTTCTTTCAAGGATTCATTGCAGCCTGAATAGGCCTTGGTCAAGTTCACAGTAGCAAAGTCACAGTAAAATTTACACATTGCACAAATCACTTCAGATTTTGGTGACTGCTCTGAAGTGTTTTTAAATGTTCACAAGTGAACGCACAATAAACAAGGATCAACCTGAACTAAAAACTGAGCGACTGCTGGAAATGTTTCATTAATGTTATTACATTTGTGCTGTCATTAAATACCAAAAAGAAAAGCATTTCTCCATTTCATAGATCAGAATCTACAGTAAGTACAGCTCAGGAGCTCAGGGCCTCCTCCCAGTGCTTCCTCAGTCTCCAGAATTATATTTTCCACACTCAACATTAATCCTCCACTCACCAACTGTTCTTAGAGGAGTTTTGCTGATGAGAAAAGCAAAGGCTGCAACAACCCTCAACACCAACACCCTGAAAATTGTGCTCTCCATTTGGTGGAAAGTGTGTTCCTCACATTGTTAATTAACGTTTTTAATGTGCTGTTACCACATTGCTCTTCCAAAAATCCCAACAGTTGTGAACACAGCATGCCCTAAATAACTCTGGGAAGCAGGGGAAGGTCTCTGGTGGAATTTCTCAAAGTCAGAAAGTTGAAAAAAACCTTGGGCAAAACCAGCCCTGCAATTTGGCAAACAGGCACAGCTCTCCCAGTGGAAATACAACAGCAGATACCCAGTGCTAAAATCAGGGTGCTGTCGTGAGTCAAAAGGTTAAAAGACTTAGGAATGTAGCTAGGAAGATATAAGCAATATATTTTGATCAGGGTATAGCAGGGGCTAGCGAAATAAAAGCGATAGAATTTTGATTAAAACTTAACAGGGGGATTAGAAGAAGAAGCTAAGGGTTTAATTATTAACATATGGGTATAATTGGAATAAAGACTATCATGTATTTGATTCAGTTATGTTTTGAGAGGCAATAGAAAATACACATAGCATTGTAAAAAATCAAAGATGAAGAAATGCACCTGGCCTTGTGATAGTTAGAGCCAAGAGAGGAGCCTGGACCCTGACCAAAGGGTCAGGGAGCCCTGGGAGCAGGACAAAGCAAGGAGGAAGATTCTGACTTCATCCTTCTGAACCCACTGACCCAAATCAAGAAAACCACCACCTCAATTAAAAAGAGAACTGTGCAATCCTAATGAACATCCAGCTCACTTTAACACAAAGCAGGGACAGGTGATGAATATGCATAGATGTCTCGGATGATTTTATGAATATATAAACCCTTTGCAGATATACAGAGAGCTGATGCTTTGGAAATTCGCACATGCCTTTGGAGGGTCACTTCCCATGTGCCCAGCTGCTGTAAAATAAACATGGAATCTTTAAACTTCCATTAGCTGAAAGATTTCTTTGTCTGTGGCACCTTTTAGTGCATCAATCATCCCTGGCATCTGGAATGTGTTGAAAGTTTTTCTTTAAAAAACAGTGGATGTTTTGGGTTTGGCGGGGTTTTTACCCAGAAAAGATGATTGATTGAAGTTTGTTATTTTATCTCTACCATAAAAAGAGCTGATACACCAGTGAAATAATGGCATCCTGTAACTATAATGTGATTTTTTTGTTCAACATTCACAGGCACAAAGAGGAAGAGCTGCCCTCTGGATGTGGGCAGAGAGAGGAAGCAAATTTCAGCATCTTGGCTGAGCTCATCACTGCAAGCAAAGTGTTTATGTAGAGCTCCCATCAAGGAAGGAATCTGCAGAGCCACAAATATCTCAGAATTAAAGACTGCTATTTAATCAAGTAAAAGTCAACTTTGAAAATCAGTCAGGAAGAATTTTAAATATAAATTAGGACTAATTAATCAACTGAGAGTTGGTTTTTTTTTCTATTTTGTAAAGGTCTTTAAAATGTACAAGCTTGTATAAAACAAAGCTGCTCCTTTCCAGAACCTTCTAGGATTTTCAGACCTCTGAATGCCATCTAGTTTACCTTCACAGACAAACCAGATTCTATGAGTTACACATATACCCAGAAGTTTGCATTTTGCTTAAAAAAAATGTGTGCAATATGGGGTGACTATTCCTCATAGCAACGCCATCTCTGTGAAAATAATTCAGAATTGTCCCAAAGTAGCCCCTGGATTTCCAGTTGTGCAATTGATTTTACACAGGCAGAAATAGGGGCTCAATAAGGCACTACATGAACTGGAATTTGTACTTATTGTAGACAAACTTTCCAGTTCTCACTCCTCAGGTCCTGATCCATCCTAAAAATGTTTCACCTTCAAGCAGATAGAGAAGCAAAGGTCAGAACAGAACGTGATTTTTCCTGTCACTCCAAAATGTGTAAGAAATGTGGATTGGAATGGACCCAAAATTTTTGGGCAACTCCTTCTCCTTATTCAGGGTTTGTTTGCCCTTTGGCTCCTCTTGGGTTTCCTGGAGCAGTGCTGTCCTCATGGAATTATTGGATTCCCTTAAATGATTAGTTTCAGTGAATCAACATTTCCCAGTAAAATAAGGATTTACCAGAGCACTCCTGATCATCTCCAGCTTAGATTCCTGCTTCATTTTCCTCAATTGTCTTTAAAAAAACCCCTCAAACAATCAAAAACATCATCACAAAAACATCCTCTCAAATGAACATCAGCACTGAGGTGAAAATAAAATGCTGGATGATGTCTGGGAAGTGGAAGCAATGCTATGACCCAAAGGATTACAGGGGATGTTTTCCAGCCAGAACTTTATTCAGATGGCCTCAAAGGGTGAAAGGTGCCATTTGGAAAAGATCAATGTGTCAGCCAGACTCTGCTGTCACCTTGCAGGCCTTGCCTCACAAAGAGGGATGGAGAGAAATATGAACTGTAGCCAGCATTTGAGAAGCCACCAAATAAATGCATAACACTTCAAATAATTGTCAATATTAAAAATACAAAACATTAATTCAATGGTAATGAGAATTTTCCTAGAATTTGGCACCACAATTAATAATTTGTGAGACTTTCTTTGAAAATTATTCTATCAATTTTCCAAGCACTGCAGCAGGTTTGTTAGTGGCCCTTTCTAGATCTATCAGCCACTTCTGTAGTTTTCTGGGCACCTCAACTCTATTTAATCTTGTGCAGTAAATGCTGGGGAAAAAAAAATTGTAAACTGGCAGGTGAAGATATCCTATAGCACACCCACAACATTTTTTCTTTTGGTGATTTTTCTGTTCATGAAACTGAAGGAAATGGGTCAGAGCTCTCTGGGTCTGGGGCTGCAGCTGCCTCAGGAGGGGCAGGACAGGGGCAGCTCTGATCTTTGGGACAGGGACAGGAGCCAGGGAAGGGCTGGAGCTGTGCCAGGGAGGGCCAGGGTGGGTCTCAGGGAAAGGCTCTTCCCCAGAGGGCCCAGGCTCCCCAGGGATTGGTGGCATTCCCAAGGCTGCCACAGCTCCAGGAGAGTTCTGTCACTGCTGCCAGGGATGCTCAGGTTGGGGTTGTTGGGGGGGTCTGTGCAGGGCCAGGAGCTGAACTCAATGATTCCTGTGGGTCTCTCCTAACTCAGGATATTCCCTGATCCCATGAAGTGTCTTGTCCCTTCCAACCAAACCCACTCTGTGATTTATTGGGCACTTCAGGACTGTTGCAGGAGAATAAAGAGCTCACATTTCTGTGGGAAAAGGTGTGTTTGTGTGCCCCAGGATGACAGCCCAACTCCTGTCAGCCACTGAGGAGCACGAGCTCTTATCTCCATGGTGACTGCTGAGAGATGGATGCACCATAAAGCATTTGCTATCCCACTTGTGCATTAAGTATAATAACAAAAGTGTAATAAATAGCCTCAGCACCCAGACTAACAAGCATCCTTATCATCCTGACCCTGATTCTGCACATTTCCCTTCCCTGTGGCTACTCCATCCCTCCTAATGCAGTTAGTCACACCTTGGCTGAGGGTTTATTGCTCTGTAACTTCCCCTCGAAGCAGCCTCTAAATGGAGCTGCTAAATCACCTCGAGGCTGACTTGTAGGACACAGATCTAACACTGCTGCAATTAATTTGTGGGTTTGAGCAGATTTTCAGCATGAGAAGAAAAGGTGACATGATGCACAGAAAAAATGAGACGGATCACACCATAAAAACCTTAGGCTGGAGGACAGGATGGCTGAGGAGTACATGACTGCTGCTGATTTATTTTTTCTCTTGGGGAAAGGCTTTGATCTCTCAGCTCTCCCTTCATCCCCTCAGCTCAGCAGAGACCCCTGAGTGGCTGCTCTGTGGGTGTAAAGGGTCTCTCCCTGGGGAGCAGAGTCCTCTCCCTGTGCTCATCCCACACTCGGAACACTCAGACTCCAACCTCAGCAGGGGACTCCAGGGACAAACAAACCAAAGCACAAAACCCTCACTGACCTCGACCACTGCAATTCTCCCAAATGCATTTCACACCCACAGGAAAAAACCCAGATTTTTTTATTACAGTTAATTAAAAGCAGTGCCTTACACTTTCTAGGATGCAACTATCTACTAATTGTCTAAAGTGCCTGCTTTCCATGACACAATCAAGCTTACACAGGATGTTTCGAGTTTCTTCCTTTCTTTTTTGAAGCACACAAGTTTTTTTCCAGCAGCAGGAGTGAATAGCAGGTGCACAGCAGCCAATTCCCTCCTGGGGATGTGTTTTAGTTACCAACCCAGCACCAGCAGCTGCCTGAAGCTGCCTTTGTTGCTCCTGAGGCAATTTATTTCATTAAGCTTTGCCATTCTTGGGAGTGAGTTTGGATTTGAGCCACGGGAGCTGACACTGGGGTGGGATACAGGACTCAAGTTTGTAAATCTCACAAGAACAGCCTTGTAAACAAAACTTGTACTACAAAGACATCTTCACATTGTAGATAAAGCCAGAAATCTGGACTTTGCTGGCTGCAGAAAGCAGAGACTGCCTTCCCACTGGCAGGAATTTGGTTTAATATAACCTTGGCACATGAGGGCCTGGGGATGGATACCTAGAATTGCAATTAAGGAGCCAGTCTCAAAGCAGGATAGATTAGCAGGAGCTGAGGGCAAACTCCCTGTGTTAGAATAAGGGTTTGTAGCTATTGTGTTTCATGGGAAGAAATATGAAATTGGAGCAGCATTAGGAAAGGCAGAGCCAGAAATGTTTGTGTACCCCAAATGAGGGACCCTGTGTGTTCCTGCAGAAGAAAAGGTGCAAAGCCTACTCCAAATACACAAGGCAAGACTGAAGAAAAGCAATATTCATTGCAATTCCTGATCAGAAATTCTGTGCACACGTCGAGACCAGGACATGGCGACCGCAGAGTTTTGGGAAACGCAGCTTTGGGAGCCCCTCAGTTGTGAATCCCCAGCAGCAGCAGTGCCACGCACCTGAGGAATGAGATTTCAGCCCTGACACGAGCATCAGCAATGACAATAAACAGGAAATTCTGCATTTTGGCTCCTGCTGGATGCTCTGGTGCAGAGAATCCTTCACAGATTGCAGGGAGGGGGGAAGAGAATGGGTAAGGAAGGGCAGGTTCTGTGAGAGAGGTGGACCCTGGAGAGGTCATGTAGGAATAAATCACTGGAACTGTCCCATTTCTAGGGTCTCTTTGTTGGGACAGTGTAATTTTGATAATGAGCTGGAAGCTCCTGGTAACCTGAATGGCAGAAATGACCTTTATTTGTTACCTTTGGCCAATCAGTGCATTTTTCCTATGTGTTAATCTGTGCCTTTGGGCTTTCCCTTTAATTTTCAGCAATTTTCCCTGCACTGCCACAGCAAATATCACAGCCTCTGCTCCTCCCTACCCCTTCTGCTTTCTCATACTTTCAGTTCACAGACCAGGAGATTTCTCTGCCCAAAACCCTTGACACCTGCATGTGCCCTGAGCTGTTCCTCAGTGCACTGACACATTTTTCACTCTCTCCAGCTGTGGACCAGGGATTAGATCCACCCTAAACATTCATACAAAAGTGGATTCCCCCCCTAAGGTGCAGCTGGGAAGGGCTGAAATCATAAAGACACAATTTTGATTGAAATTTCCTATGTGATACTTTCCTCCTCTGTCAAACAAAAGGTCAGGAAAACCACTGAGAAGCGCAAAAATCTAATTTTTTCTTTTTTTTTTAACAAACCCGAGGTGTCCTTAAATGCTCAGAGCACAGGAGAGTGGAAAAAAAAATAGTCTTGAAACCTCACACAGAGGAGGCGGAGAGCAGGAACTCTGCATGCATCTCATGAATGTTCTACTTTCTCCCTTTGAATACAGAGATCAGCCTTGGCCAGAGTTAAAGCCTC
Organism: Thryothorus ludovicianus; assembly: GCA_013397245.1. Classification (NCBI taxonomy): domain Eukaryota; kingdom Metazoa; phylum Chordata; class Aves; order Passeriformes; family Certhiidae; genus Thryothorus; species Thryothorus ludovicianus. Next base: position 60,773 of record VZTB01001215.1, read on the forward strand.
ACCATGAAGGGCCGTTCTTTGCTGTTACTTCAGCCTAAAACAAAAGACACTTCAGGAGATACAATCGTTGCTGCCCAGTTCCTTTTCCTGGGCTCCTACAATGGGCCCTAGTTCTTTTTTTATTTTTTTTTTTCCCTCCACACATCTTTCTCTTATTTTTTTTTTTGTTTCTGTCCTTTTGCTCCTTCTTTCTGCCTCATTGAATCCATTAAGGCCTTTAGATGGCCTGCTATTGAGAAATAAATTTTCTTTGGGACTAGTGACTGAGTCTTAACTGCTGGCAAGCAAGGCTTAACTCCTGAGGGGAGGGAAAATGGTGGGTAAAAAATATGAAAAACCCATCTCTGAGTTTGGGCTCTTCAAGCACACTGGATACCTTGCAATATCTTGCTCCTCAAAGGAAAGGAATAACCTAACCCCAGAAATTTTCCCACCTCTCTCATGCATTAATCTGGATATGCCGAGCTCCCTTTCTGCTTGAATTTTCCAGATCAATATATTCTCTTCTTTTAGCTCCACATGCCAGTGATTTTTGCACAACTGAACACTACAAGGCCTCGAGAGAAGCGCTGCTGTGAGAGAGGCTTTCAATTAAAACAAAATTACCCCCAGCCAGAAATACAAACACAGCTCAGGCCTGCTCATGGCATGGTTTTGGAATCCTGGACACAGAGAATTTCAGGCTTTCTGTGCTGATAGAAAATGATCCTCAAAGACTCCCTGCGTTTGACCTGAGGCCTTGGGAAAGGCTTCCAAAGCTGAGTGACAGCACTGAGTCTGTAGTTAAATAGAAGTGTGTTATATCTTATATATCTTATATATATCTTATATCTTATATATATGTTATATATTATAACTATAATTCATCACAGGGTAAAAAATCTAGAAATTAAAGTGCTAAGTTATAATAATATAAATAGAATAAAACAATAAAAATATAATTTAAATAATATAAATCAATAATAAGCAACATAAAATTATAAACAAATAATATAAAATATAAATATAATAAAACAAGATGGAGGGTTTAGAGTGTCTTCCTCACAAGTCTGAGTAATTTTGTGTGATAAGTTGGAAAAATCCACAGTGTGAAATATAAGTAGCTAGTGATTGAGTTAAAAGTTAAAATAAATTAGTTAGCATCTC
>VZTB01001215.1:69320-93413 GCA_013397245.1 Thryothorus ludovicianus
CTCTGCTCCAGGGCAGCCTCCTGAAGGCATCACAGGGACTCCATGGAAGTGGGGCTGCAGAAATCTCAGTGTGTGTGTGTGGAAATCCCAGAATGGAAATGCAGCCCCACACGGAGAGGCACAGCTGGCAAACACACCCAGAATCAGCCACTGGGAACAGCCCAAATGCTGACAGTGTGAAAGATGTGTGCAGTTGAGGCAGCTAAGAAATCTCACTCTGGCATTTTCTGCATTTTGAAAATCCATGACATTTCAAATATTTCATTTATAAACGGCCGTCACTGAAACAGAGACAAAAAAACCCCGACCACAATGCAAACTATGCAAGAAACAATGAAAATTAAATGTTACAATGCACCAATTTTGTTCCTGGTTTCCTTTAGTTCCAACATAAGAAAGCAGGGTGTTTTTTCAGATCATCCCTCCAGGTCTGTGGCTCTCTTCCTCTCTCAGTGCAGTTGGTTATTCAGAGATTCTGCTCAGAGCAGCTTCTTCCTCATCCCATGGCTCTCTCTCCCTGCTCCCAGGACTGAGTGGCATTCACTCAGAAAGTGCTAAATATTTTCATTTTTCCCCATAATATGCCCGTCTTAGTCCCTCTCTGAGTGCTTTCATTGTTTCTGCTCTCGGTGTTCAATCTGTATTTCTAAATTCTCTTTTTTATGTGCATCAAAACTCTCAGGGACTCTTTTGTGGGACTGAGAATTTTGATTCCTGACAGTTTGGGGCAAAATCCAAATTTTGCAGAATTTGTGCACAGAAATCAACACAACCTGGCTTCATATTTCAAGGACTGGCCAGTAAAACTCATTGCTAAATTAACAAAAATAAAACAAAACCACCCAGCCTCCCCTAAAAGAATTAAGGGAAAAGCAAATTATTAAACCAAAATGAACAAAAAAAATCCCAACAACTCTCAATTACAATTAATTTTGCTATTTATACACCCCCTAAGTGTAGTTCCTCATGCAGGTGGAATTCTCCTGCTCTTCAGCCTCACCTTTCCAGTGGATTTGGTGCCTTTCCAGATGCAGAAATAGCAAATAGTCCAAGCAGCCAGGAGGCACAGGGCGAGCTCCCAGCGCAGATTCCCAATGTGCTCAATCCCATCGGAAATTGCCAGCACCCTTCGTCTTGCATGGAAAAAGAAAGAGGGGGAAACAATTGTAATATTGAGCTAAAACAGCATTACATGTGAAAATACAGGGAGAAAAATAGTTAATTACAAAAAAACAGGATGATAATATGGAAGAAAACAGCACTGCATATGAAAAACTGGGATAAAATTGAATTCGTTACAAAAAAATTATAATATTGGACTAAAACAGCAGTACTTGTGAAATATTGGGGTAAAACTGAATTGATTACAAAAAAAGGTTATAACATTGAAGAAAAACAGCATTACATGTGAAAATACTGGGATAAAATTAAATTAATTACAAAAAAAAGGTGGATTTTGAAGAAAAACAAGCATTACGTATGAAAAGCCAGGATAAAATTAATTATAAAAAAATAAATGAAGAAAACAGCATTACATATGAAAAAACTAGGATAGAACTGAATTAATTACAAAAAAAATTATAATATTAGATTAAAACAGCACTACATGTGAAATACTGGGATAAAACTGAGTTAATTACAAAAAACCCCATAATATTGAAGAAAACCAGCACTACATATGAAATACTGGGATAAAACTGAATTAATTACAAAAAAAAGATGATAATACTGAAGAAAAATCAGCATTACTTCTGAAACAATGGGTTAAAACTGAATTAATTTGATTCAAAGACTCCTCGTTACTTGTTACTGAAAATATCCCCTGCTAAGGTAGAAACGAAGACAAAAGAAAAAACCAGAATATTCCAAATATTTTGTATCTGGTTATATATGAAGAAATGTTTCACTTTTTCAGGTCAGCAACAAAATTTTAATTTTAGAACAACTTTTCCCTAAAGTCAAAGGACAAGAAATTATTTGAGTTAGTTGCCAGCACGTACAAGCCAAAAATAAAACAATTCTAAATAAATGGTGTTTTCAATTTGACTGGTTTTCCCCAAAAAAAATTCTAACCTTTATTTTTTACCTGGCAAGCCTAATTTTCATTAATTTCCTTTTGTACTTGGAACTAGAGTATTAAAGTATTTCTTTTCAAAATGTCAACATTTTGAAGCAACTTAAAGCAACAGATGCATGCATAAAGACATCCACATAAAAGTTTTTAATATTTAACCTGAAATAAACCATCCTGAGCAGAAATTTCTTTGAAATCTGTATTTCAGGTTAATATAAATATAAATTATAAATTATTGCAACCTCGGACTTGTACTCCTTTCCCTCCACATAGTGAGTGAAAACGAATTAATTGATTTTCACTGGTTTCAATTGATTATATAATTAATATCTACATAGGTAGACTCATCATTTAATTACAGCTTAGTAGAAAGGTTAAGTATTAAATTTGAACCAAGCAAACTACAGTTAAATATATAAAATAATTCATCCTTTTGTATTTGGTTCAGTTATTGTCCAAGGCAATAAATTCAGGGATATAAAGTCTGATCTTGTCATTCCAGCCAATAAAATATAATAGTTAAATTACAGAATATTTATATGAAAAACAGAATATTGATGGGAAATAGAAATGTTTAAATGAAATAAAATTAAATTTAAAAATGAAAGAAAGGAGGGATCTGCTCTGTCTCTGTGGTCACCTGCAGCAGGTGAGGATGAAGGGAAATTCCTGCAGTGATGGAGTGGGAGGCTGGAGATGCCAACAGCTGGAACCGTGGAGGGAAAATGGAAATACTGAACCATGTCCAGGTGAGGCAAACTCCTTGGTTTTATTTGTTTGTTTTTTTTCTTAGGGTCAGGATTAAAAGCACGAGAGACAGAATTTTTGTTTGGGGGTAGATGTTTATTATTTCTTGCCTCGGTTGCAGCCTCACTGACCATGAGAGCTTCTGCATGCTGAGTTAACAGAGTAGAAATGGAGAACAGTTATGCTTTAAAGGTCTTCTTAGGCTTAAATTACTCAATTATGAGATGCCAACTAATTTTTTTTTATTATTTTTAACTCAATAACTAACCACTCATGTCCCCCACTGTGGATTTGTTTAAGTAATCACTCAAAATCACTCAAACTTGTGAAGAAGAAGAAGATTATGCCCTAGAACCTCCATCTTGTTTCATATATATTACTGTATCCTAAAACTCTAATCTCTGAATTTTTCACTTTGATATGAAACACTCCTATTCAACTACATACTTATAATTTCAGTGCTATTACTCAGTTTTGGAAGCTTTTCCTATGGCTTTGGGTCAAATTTTTGAGGATCAGACCCTGTCAGTACAGAAAGTTTGACATTTTCAGCTTTTCCAGGTGCCTGGATAGATGCTGCAGATGTTTCCCACCTCCAGAGCTGCAGCTGCTGCTCCTGAGGGATGCAGCCACTCATAAAATGTGTGTTTAAAATTTCATCTTTAGCTGACAATTAACAGGATAAAGAAAAATCACAGTTAAAACCTCAAACCCCAGAATTTATCTCCATATTTCCCAATTAATAAAGATAGATCTTCCCAGTTAAAAAAAAAAAAAAAAAAGGCTGGGAAGTCAGCACAAACTTTTTGAGTATTATCTGCTTAAAGGTAAAATTGCTGCCATCTCATCCACATTTCCTCCCTATCCAGAAATTTGTTTTATGCTTCAAAACTTTATTTTTCAAATCTACCAGTGGCTAATTTGGGAGAGAAGTGATCCAGCGTGGAGCACTCTCAGTTAGCCAAGAGCTGCAAAGTGCCTGAAGTTCTGTCATCAAAATTCACCCAAATGAAGAGAGGTGGCTTTTAATGAAGGGTTATTTTAATCAAGAAGAGGAAGGACATAATTGATACCTGCAAACAACATCACTGAGATATAATTACACGGAGAGGTGATGAAATGCATCGTTAAAATTCAAGTTCTTCTAAGCTGTTTGACAGATGAATGTGGAATTTTACCTAGGGTAGAGTCCACCCTCCTTACAAATTCTCATTCAAAACCCAAATGAAATCCTTGAATTCTTAGATCACCCAGAAGAGGAATTAATTGCAAGAGAACCAGGACAAAAATTGGCATAATATGATAAAAAAAGGAATTAATAATATGAGGCAATAAATAATAACAACAGGCCTTTTAATAGCACACTTTTAAGGTGAAAACTGAGACAAAATATTTATGTTTGGGCCACAACAATAGTGAAATGGAAACCTTTTCCATTTAGCTATATTTTCACTCTAAAATAATAATGAAACTAATTCCTTATGTTTCAATCAAACCAGTTTTTTTAGTGGCTATTTGGATTTTTTTATGTACATGTGAACTTGAACGTGAGTACAGGTTCCTTTTCTAAAATGAGTGTGCAAGACACTTCAATTCCTACACTCTCCTTTCCTATCTGCAAAACAACTTCATAAATAAATATTATCTCTCTCTCATGATTGAGATATTTCACACACCAAAAGACGCCTTTGCCTTAAGAACATAATTTTTAATGAAGGCTTGAGATGAAGATTTTTAAAAGCCACAGATTCCTGGGAGTAGAAAGTCAGAGCTCAGCGTTTTCTGGATGCTCTGGGAAATCCCAAAGAGCAGAGACACCGCCTTTACCCACCCAGGACTCTTGGCCTGATACTTTTGTGAAGTGTCATACAAAGCAAATGGCAAATTAATGGGCTCGCAGCAATTAATTATCCCTGCGGGTCCTATTTAAAACAGACACGTGGTGCCAATCAACGGGAACTGTCAGCACCATAATGAGGATTTAATTACCCTGAAGTGCTGTAAATCGCTCTGGATTCCCTTTGTTCCAGCAGAACAAAGGGTTGGTGTTTCCCCCAGAAATGGAGCAGCAACAAGTGCAGAAGTGATAATTAAACTATAACATAAAATGTCTGCAAAGAATAGGTCCGAGGAGGGGACAGTCCTGCCCAGAGGCCAGCAGGGAAATCCCTGAAATCCCTCACAGCTCTCCCTAAAGCCAGACCTCAATTCTGCTGCTGGAACCATCTGAAACAGCAGCAGTGGATGAAGTTTTGAAAGGAGGGGGCAATCAGAATATGAATTCTGCTCACAAAGCCTCAGTTCAGTCATATCTACCCCTATTCTTTTATTATTCGACTGAAATAATAGGAAAAGGGGAAGCATTTTGAAAGTATTTGACTGTCCCGTGTCTGAAAATTGAAGTTGATATTCAGGGGTCAGATCACACCTCTTTGCTCCTCCCTAAAAGCTGCCATAAATCACTGAAAACAGCAAAAAAAAAAAAACGTTGTGCAGCTTCCTCCAGGCCTTCCTTCTCTTCCCTTTCCTGCAAGTGCCCTGCACTGCCTTGTTCTCCTCAACTCTTCAGGCACAGAATACAGAAACAAGCAGCAAAACCAGCACTGAATCCTCTCTGGTTTGAAGGGGCAAACACTTGAAGAAAAATTCTATAGTGGATCTATAGATAGATAGATCTTTGCATCTCAATTCGGTGAAAAGAAAGAAATAATTTAATCCTGTATATCAAGACCTCTTAAAGCTGAGCATCTTTAAAACCCCCTTAAATCAACTGAGAAATAAAAGAAATTTCATTGAAATGTCTTCACTATTTCTTGCTAGAATTCACTACTGCCACTTCTTTATTTGAAAAAATGATTATCAACAACTTTCCTTGACAGATAAAAGCACAAGGACCTGGGAGACCATTGTAGCTAACAGTACAACTGCAGGTAACCATTTGAATTACTCCAGAACATTCAATCTCTGCTTGGTACAAGCCAGTTCAAGCAGAATTTGCTGGCAACAACTTCAGGCTGTGTGAAACTTTGCTGTGAGAAAGATTTGTCTTGTCCTGATGATACAAATCATTAATTACCTTGGATCTCCCTGAAAACACAAATTGATGAGGGTTTGAAGGTATTTATTGTAGGTATTGAGCTTCTTTTGCTGTTGTAGCTGTTTGAGGGGAGGGGTGTTGTTTTTGTTGTATAAAAATCCTCAGCACTTCAGCCCCTTGAACCCACCCAGAGCCTGGGAGAGAAGCCAAGGGTTTGGTGGCATTTGAGTTTCTTGAGCAGAATATTGAGGGAAACAAATTCCACTGCCGTGGGGGGGAGTTTGGAATCAAAGGTTAATTCAAACCAGGGCAAGGTTTTAATTCAGTAGTAGAAAAGTAATAATTCTCCACAGCATATCTTGCTTGTAAATAGAATATTAAACCCCAGCCAGAGTGGATTTGTGGTGTCTCACACTGTGCTTGAGGGTTTCATTGCCTCTGGTCACAAACATTTAAATTGGTTAAATGTTAGTGAAGATTCTTACATTTCTTCCTGTAAATAACACAGAATAAGAGTGGCAAAAGTTCCAGGAATCTTATGAATAAAAGATAAATTCGTGTGGAATAATAGGGCACATCTCCAAAGGGTGGCTGTCAGAAATGCTGAGGTTTGGTCACAAGGGTCTGTGCACTTGGGCTGAACAAAATCATGACAAAATTACTACAGTGTAGATTATTTCTGCTTAGAGTAACAAATGTTGTAAGCCTGGCTTAAATCTCACTTGAATCTAAATATAAATGTGGATTAAAAAGAAAATAGATATGGATAGTCAGGAACATATAAAGAAAACATATAAAGAAAATATAAAGAAAATATATAAACATATAAAGAAAACATTAACAAAGAGAATATATTAAAAAACATATAAAGAAACATATAAAGAAAAATGTCAGCATATTTTAAGTATATATAAAATAACAAACCCAGGAAAAGATTGGACATCATAGCAGGACCTTGTGCTCCCCACGTGGCAGGGACACCCCATTACCAGGGGTTCCCTCTGTTCTCTCAATTCCCATCACTGCACAGGCAAAATCTACAGAAAATCTACACAGATAAAACCCCACTGGGAGATTATTTTTGCAGGCATTAGATACCTACTAAAAATGGGACTGATTGGTTTGAGAAAGTGCTAAAACACATCTCAGTTTGGTACCCCAGTGCATCTGAGAGAAAGAAGGGCCCCTCTGTTGCTGGAATTGCTGGAGAGGGGAATGTCATGAGATAACTGAAAAGAAACCTTTCCAAACAACTTTGAAAACAAACATTCTGAAAGATACACACTATTTTTTGGCTATGGGAACACCGGATTTTCCTGGGAAAGTGTCTTTATTAAAATGTGAGGAGCTGGAGCAGGCTCTTGAATAGAAAGAGCATTAATAGCTGCCAACACATTGTTGAAAGGAATGTCCTGGGGTACTTGTGTTATTTCATGATTTGGGATGCTGAAGAACAGCTCCAATCTATTTGAGGAAGGTGCCCTCATGTTCCCACTTTGATTTGGAGCAGTTTCCAAGACACTTGGCTCTAAAAAACCCAACAACAAACAGCACCCAAACAGAGGAGCCTGTTGAGGAGCTTTGTCCATTGGGATGTGTCCAGCCAGGAGCTCAGGGGCTGAGTTCCCTTTAACCCTGGGCCAGACCCTGCCCTCAGAGCATTTTGGGGGGCTGAAGGGACAGCAGAAGGGTGCCACTGAGCAGTGCCCCTGTGCAGAGCTTTTCTTAATTTATATTTTTGAGTGCTTTTATCTCTGCTGTCAAACTCTGCCTACATTTACCTTATGAACCTCATCACTGAGCTCTTCTTTAAAAAACATAACACACCCAGAGCTTCACTGATTGCCCATTAGCTTAGGAGAAAAGGACTAAAACCTTTCAGACATCCTCACTCCCTGTGAGAAACTGAATTCAAGTTTCTCTCTCAAGACATGTCTTTAACTCACGTCTTCCTTTCTCTCATTGCACTATAAGCAATTAATATTAATTTATTTCTGTGAAAATGTACTGGTTTGATTATTTCATGCCCAAATGCATTCAGGTATCCTTTGCAAATACACAGTCTCTGACTCAGAAACTCCAGCAGATATTAAGGAATTCTGAAAACTGTAAGATTTCAATTCCATGCACCAGACTCCTCTGTGGATGCTTGAAGTGCCAGGAGCTTTCCCTTGCCAAAATACCTGTCAGGAAGGTGAAATGTTTCCCTGTGGCTGTCTAATCTGAGCTAATTGCTGTCTAATTTGGGAGAGGTGGATCCATGCATCCAGACTGCATAACTCCAAGGTGGAGAAAAAAAAATGAGAAGGAACAAGTTGTTTTGAAAGAACCAGAGAACACAAGATATTAAAGATTTGAGATATTCTCAACTGCCATATCTACTTGTATGATAACTTTGGAAAATTATACTGATAAATTTAAAACATCTATGCTGAATGCTAAATATAACACTGTGAAACCAAAAGGCTGGCAGCTTACTTTGTGAAATTCTCAGATTTTTTTACCTAAGATAAACTTATTTTATATAGATCAAGGTAAAAAGAAAAATTATCCTTCAATAAAATGAACCTAAAAAGAATTTTTAATTCTTCAGTCAATTTATTACTGCATTTCTTGGTTTGCAAGACTTCTCTCGTGTGGTTTGTTATCTTTTGACACTGAAAATGTAAAGAATGGTGTAATATTGTCTTAGAGAACAGGTATAGAACATTCAATGCCCTAGAAATATCAAAGCTGGGAAATATTTTTTAACACTTAAATATCCTCTTCTATACATTACAGGACTGCAAAAGATAACTGTCAAATTAGACTTTTTGAGTTTCATTGCATAAAAAAAAATTAATAGTTAGAAGATCACATCTCTCTGATGAGGGTCTTGAGCAAAAATGTGTGGGAGACCTCTCCTTTTTCCAGGCAGAGAACACATATTTGAGCATGGATAGCCTTTATGAGTTTTAGCCCCAGAGTAGCACAGAGTCATAGAGTGGTTTGGGTTGGAAGGGACCTTAAAACTCATCCTGTCCCACCCCTGCCATGGCAGGGACACCTCCCACTGTCCCAGAGGGCTCCAAGCTCTGTCCAGCCTGGCCTTGGGCACTGCCAGGGATCCAGGGGCAGCCACAGCTGCTCTGAGCACCCTGTGCCAGGGCCTGCCCACCCTCACAGGGAACAACTCCACCCAAATATTCCAGATATCCCTGATCTCTTCCAGTCTGAAGTTATTCCCACTTTTCCTGGCACTCCAGCCCTTGTCCAAATTCCCTCTCCATCTTTCCTGCAGCCCCTTCAGGCCCTGCAAGGCCACAGTTCAGTCACCCCAAACTTCTCTGCAGGTGAACAATCCCAGCTGTGCCAGCCTTTCCTCCCAGCAGAGCTGCTCCAGCCCTGGGACCATCCTGGAGCCTCCTCTGGGCTCTCTGCAGCAGCTCCAGGTGCTCCCTGTGCTGGGCCAGGGCTGGACACTGCTCCTGCATTACACAGAATGTCAGAATTCAGCAGGACACGACTCAGGCTGCATTTAATCACTTCTGACCTTTCTTCCACCCAAATTGTACAATGTGGATTAGAGGAGAGGAGGAGAAGCAGAGACACACTGGGCACTGCCTGACCCTGCTCTGTCTTGCTGCCCTGAGGAGCTCAGTGACATGATGATGGACATGGACAAGAGTGGAACAGTGACAGCAGCAACACCCTACAGAGAGCAAATATCTGACAGAGATTATGCCTTAAAAAGAAATTATTCCTTTCAGACTTTCTTTCCCCTCCGTCTAGAGTCTGGTATTTGGGGAACTGAACACAGGCTGGTTGTGCCTGGTGGTTACCCAGGGCAGCAGTGTGGTAATCAACCTCCAGAACAAGCATGGCTACATCTGCAAAGTTAAACAAATCCTAGGGGATTTTTTTGTAGATTTATTCACTAAATGTGTTTAAAATCAAGAGAGAGAGAGAGTCTGGATACCAAACTCTCCCTGATAGCCAACATGAGCTGATAGTTCAGCTTTTCTGGAATATCCAGAACAGGAGCTACAGGCTCTGTGTAATGTCCAAAACTGTCTTTGAAAGGTTTCATGGAAACTCTAAAATGGGAAATATACCCACAGGTTTCTAAAAGAGCTTAAAATGGTCCTTGACAGATACTGCTGGATATCGACGTGCACTCCCCAGCCATCAGTGCTCAAGGATTAGAAAGAACTAGTTCAGCTTTTAGAAGATAATCCATGGGTTAGAGCTTGAGAGAAATTTGTTTGAAATTCTTTAAGGTGCGAGACTTCATTTCTGGAAATCACTTAATTCTGTACTTGGCTTGTTTCTCAAAGCAGCAGAGAGACAACTCCCAGTGGCCACATTAGCAAGATTCCCTCAGCTGCAGCATTAGTCTGAAATATTTACTCCTTCCAGAAGATCCAGAGTGAATTACACACAACAGAATGAATCATTCCTGGCTGAGCCACGTTTGCTGCTACCCAGCCTAGTTCCTTCTCCTTCAATTCCTGCTACGATTGAATGTTATTCTATTCATTACCCATTTCTACACACATCTAATTAAAAAGTGAAATTAGGATTTCCTCTGCAGATTTTTCTCCGAAATTTCTAGCACAGCTCGCAAAAATTGAAAAGAATGACACATTCTCTGTGTCAACCCCTGTCTCATCAAGGTCAGTACAAGTTGTTTGACTGCTAGTTTATAAATATATATAATTTTTTTCACATTACAATGTGTGTCTGTGTATCTCTCACACTGAGACAATGAGGGATGAACACAGAGCATCCCATTTCTGACCTATTTTCCTTACCCCTCTTTCACTGAAGTCATGGCAACTTCTCCTTAACCAGCCCCAAGGGTTTAATCCTGTTAAATCACTTTTTGTGCTGTTCCACTCACCTCTACTGTACAGTATCTTTTCTCAGTATATCCAGTGACTCCTTCAGGCATTTTTTTTATATAATTTTCCCTCTTCTCCTCTTTGAAGAAGTCATCCAGCAACAAAAATCTCCCTTTTTATTCACCTTGAGTGGTATAAATTAGCTCAGCACACAGCACCAGCTGTGAACTGAAAGCACCCAGAAAAAATTAAGTTAGGTTGGTGCCTCTCAGAATTTGTGGGGAACCTTTTAGAAAACCTGCACAGTTATACTCAGCTTTTCACTATTAATTAAATGTTCATCAAATGAGAACTACTGAGCACAAAATATTGGGAACTACTGCACAATCTTGTAAAACAGACCTTCACAGTGAGTTTTTGCCTACATATTCATGTAATGAACAGTGATAAGCTCTTATCTCCTCCTCACACAACAGGCCAAAAGAAAACCATTACCTGACTGGCAAAAATATTTTAAAAATTGAAAAAATTCCCCTGTCAACATATTTCTTATCTCACTGCCCCCGGACTAAACTCTAGCCATTAAAAAAAACTTTTAAGAGTTTTTTGAAAAGGAGCAGGGGCACAAGAAGTAAAGAATTATTTACAGCCCAAGAGGGAAAAAAAGAAAGCTACAAATGGACAGGAGCAATTTTGAGAGGTCTCAATGCTTTGTTCACATTTGCAGCTCCTGGATCTTCATAAAATCACTCTGCTTTAGCACTCGCAAACTACAGAATTATTAATTAAACCCAGATTAAATCTACTGGATCAATTTTTCACTTAAGAACTAAAACCTATGGCCATCAGATATGAAATAATGAAAGAAGAGCTGTTGGAGGGATCTGGGGGAGATGTCAGTTCTTTCCTTTACATCCAGAGGACAGCAGTGCCCGTGTTGCTGTTTCAAGGCCTGCACTGATTGATGTTCTGGAGCCTTTCCAGGAATTCCAGTCCTCCTGACATAGCAAAGTAATTTTGCTGCCATATAAGAATATAGTGCAAAATAGTGAAATAATTTTTTAGCAAAGCGTGGTTGTTTTGTTTTGTTTTTCTTGCCTGTGCTCACTATAATTTTTGCACAGTAAAAACACCCCTCCTTTGAGCTTTTAATTTGATTTGAAATCCTAAGCAACCACCCTTTCTGTTAACACACTGAATCTACAAAGCCATATTAGGAAATACTCTTAAAAAGTGTCAAAATATTTGATTTTTCTTATGATGATATTTTTTCAAGAGCCAAAAATAGACAGAGGCTTGATGAATTGCATGGAATTGCATCTGTCCTTTACACAGTATCTGAGATAGCCAAAAACCAGAGGAATGTGATTCCTGTTAAATGATGTTTTCAGTTACTTGTGCATCTCTAAAATCCCTCTCCCCAAAGCTCTTCACATTCCCAATTCCAAGACAGGGAATAAATGTAATGGACTCATTCCTGGACACTTGGAAATAGAAGTCTCTTATTTACTTGGCTACTTAAGGGATTGCAGAAGTATGAAAAAATATGCCTTGGAAGAGCTCCATGGGATTTATTGCCACATTCAGTCTTGCACATCTCTTTCCTGTGGTCAAACAGTAAAGAAAATAATTCCTGGAGTGGGCAGCTTTGTCAAACATGGATGGGACTTTTCAGCTTGTCCTGTGGGAAGCTGCTGGAGGGGACTAATTGCTTTCAGCAGCAAATGGTACCAATAGTATCCTAATTTCAGTTTTCTAGATTTAAAAGTTTGTGTAGACACTTCCTGCTTTCAATTTTCCAGATTTAAAATTTAGTGTAGCTACTTCTTGCTATTGGTTTTCCAAAAGGTTTAAAAGTTTGTGTAGATATTTGTAGGAGGCTGTACATAACCACTCAGGAAAAAGGAGATGAGGTGGTTTTATAATTGCTGAAAATCAGATATAGCTGAAGGGAAGCCTTTCAATGGAGGGGCTTTGCACATAAATTAAAAATAAAATAAATAAAAGCCCCACAGGACAAACCCAGGAAACCAACAAGTTATGAGAAAGCAATGAACCCTTGGCAAAGGCAGAAGAAACACTCCTGGTTATTTTGGCTTGTGCTGCTCCTGGCTCATTTGGCCAAGCCCATCATGGCACCACTGAGGTTTTGCTATTTTAGACCTTTCACTTTATATTAATTTCACCCCTTCAAGCAAAATGTGGTTCTCTCATGTAATTCCCTACGACAGCAAAAATTGCATGTATAGATGTACAAGACTGTAAACATTCCTACATTAACAGAATAATGGAAATTCCCTTATTGCTACAAATAAAAAAGATTTACCATTTTTCAGCAAAATTTGCTAAGTCAGCAGCTTCTAAACATCATGGATTTTAAGCATCTCAGTCAGTTTCTGTGCATGTTTTACTACCATTAATAACAGCATTTCTAGAACTTTAACAATTGTGCAATTAAGAGATGTTTTAAGTAGCTCGGGTATGACCTTAGCTAAAAAAAAAATTAATTTCTGGTTTTGACATCACTGCAAGCCAAAACTTGACTGCATTTTAACACAGGAACCAACCAAATGCTGCAAATTCCCAGAGCAGGAGAAAGTCAGGAGAATTTGCAAACTTGAGGGCCATTTTTCATTTTCCATAGTAAAAGTGTTGTGTACAGCCAGAAATGTAAAAATCAAAACCCATGGAAATTCATCCACCTGGCTGAGGGTCCAGCCCTCAATAAAGGAAAAATTGGCAGCATTTTGACACAATCCCATTTGCCTTTTTCAGCTGAAGTCAGGCAAAGTCAGTGATCTCGAGGCAAACCTGGATGGAGAGCTCACGAGGCTCCAAACAAAATGCAATTTTCACACGGCCCCTGATGAGCTGGGCAGGCAGAGGAGGGTCTGGCAGGATTTCCTGTCCTACAAGACACCCACAAAGGGGCTGGTTGGGAGTGGTGCTGGAGCCCCTGGGCTCTGAGCACTGCAGCACCGGGCTCAGCTCAGCCCTGACTTTTCAGCGTGCTGGGGATTAACCACAATGTGACTCCTGCACTGCTTTGTAGCCTGAATGAAACAGGAAAAAACTCCTTTTTGACTTTGCAGGGAAAGGGTTTGTGCCTTTTCCTTTTTGCTGAGAGCAGCCTCCATTCTTTCTGCCCAGACAAAACCAATGTTTCCTCTCACTAGGCTTTCCTTGGAAAGGCTGAGGATGTGTCACCCCCTCCAGAGAGTGACAGCCCAACAACCAGAGCTCCTTTAACAGAGCACCAAGTTGTTGCTACACAGCCAATAAAAAAAACTATTGAGGTGGAATCAGCCACAAAACCGTGGCTCCTCTTTCTGTCCAGCTGCCTTCCCAGGCACTGGAAATCTCCAGTTCCTGCCCGTGGTGACAGACTGCAGCAGCAGCCAAAAGAGCACAGGGCATGGCTGCAGCCCCCACAGCCACCAGGCAATTCCCTCCCCTAGGAGAGCAGAAAAATGATCCCCTCTGTCTCCCAGGCTGCAAATGCACCCTCACCCACACCTCACCTTTCATATCCTGCTTTCATTTATCAGTAATTAGCAGCTACCGCTATTACTGTTTGAAGTTTGGAGACTAAAAATTCTATGTGCTGCACCTTGAAGCTGTGATTATTATTTTTCTTAGAAAATCCTTAAACAGACTGTACAGTTGGGATGAGGGAAATGAGGGAAAGGCCATAAATGGGAGGAAACAGGTCAAAGCTCTGCATGCTGGTGCTAGTATGAAGGGCAAAGTGGAAATTCAGACTCTTGTCTGTCCTTTGGAACACAGCAGCACAGAGTTTGAAGAATAAAAAGTGAATTTTTATCAGTTTAGCTGCTTCCCTTAGAAACTGTACACACAGAATGTGGAACTTCTCAAGGCTGTGGCTTGCAAGGCCTTTTTGAGTAAGAAATCCTTTAATCCCCTAATGTTGATCAGTTGTCAGTGGTGTCTGCTCACTTAAATGAAGCCTTAAAGCACTAACAGGGATAGATATTTCTAAGCAGGAAAAGAAGAAAAGAGTGTCCAAACTGCCAGATTTTGCTGCACTTCCAGCAGGATCAGCTCATTTTCACTGTGCAGCTAGAGGGAAGTGGTTATTAATTACAGCCTCACAAAAATATTTAAGTTTTGGAGTTTAACGAGGTCCTTTGGAGAGTACCAGAAGGAAAACAGCACCTAGGACCTGCTGCAGGATTTCTCTCTGAATCCTTTTTTGCTTTGTTTTAACAAAGAAACAATCCAAGACAAAAATTAAACTTTCCCCCTCTGTGCGAGGCAGTTGTCAGGGCAGGGAGAGAATGATGAATTATCAGCAGTGAGACTATTCCTGCTAAGGCAGAAAAGGAACAGCATCCTCCTGAAGAAGGGGAACTGGCAAAGCTCCACGGCACTGCCAGGGATCCTCGGGCCCCTCTGCTCCTGGGTGAGTCCCTGCCTGACTTCAGCCACAACTCATGAGTTGCCAAGGCTGCAGAAGCAGCAAAAGCTACAAATATTTCAGCAGAAAGACTGGAGTTCTGGTTTGCAGTCCTCAAGCCAGCTGAGGATTTGGATTTACTTCCAGTTATGAGTAAATAGGGTCTGAGTCTTACAGCCTAGCAGGTGGAAAAGACTTAGCAGCATCAGGCAAAAGAGAAAAAATTCCTTTCCAAAGCCAGAAATGAAGATGTTTTAGGCCTAGTGTATTCATTTACACACTAAAACCCAAATCCAACTTGTCCCCCTGCTCCCAACCTCTGCTGGCACTCAGAAATGTCAACCGTGTGTGAAACACAGCAGCCTGAACCTCCCCAGCATGAGGAGCTCTCAGACTGGGAGCACTGGGCTCGAGAGTAACACAGAGCACTGCAAAACCCCTGGAGATTTCCTGAGCCTCTTCTTGTGAGGCTGGGTTTCACTAAAACCATCTGAAGATATTGTGATTACTCCAAAAGGCTGTGGCAAAGGGATATGGTCGTGAAAGGAAAGCTGCAGCATCAGCCTGACACTTTACAAATGCAGGACTGAGTTTCACATGTAAACAAGCTCACTCACAAAAAGCAGACAGGATCACTGTGCACAATAATTACCACTCTAATCCACAGATTAACTCAACAGACAAAAAAAAACACGTAAAAAAAAAAATCCCACAAAACCCCAATTTTTTTTCCCCACAGCCAACCCTTCACACAATAAATTGGCTTTTATGTGGCCACAACTCAGGGGAATTTCAATGGCAGCCTTGGCATTGCAGGGAGCAAAGTGTGAAGGTCCTGAATGGTTATTCTGAAGAAACTTGGAACCTCCCCCTTCCCTTTTTTTGCAACTCACCTTTTTACTATTAGTTTCAACAGGTTTGCAATGAGTTTATGGCTCCTGGTAGCAGAATTTACAAAATAATAAAGCAGCATCACCAGAACACCACCTCTGACTGAGGGGGATGACATTGCTGGTAACACTTATCTCCAGACAAATTAACTCTTCTAGCAATATTTACTTTGTATTAACTGCTCTCCATCTGCTCTTTATACAGAAAGACCTTGCTGTGCTTTTATGTCTGATATTTCAGATGTATAATTTAATTATAAACTTAATTCCGATGAGTTATTTCAAGGCAAAAATCAATCTTGATTTTTAATAAAGCTTATTCTTCCACTTTGAAACTAGTTTTTCATGTTTTGTTTTCTTTTTTTAATTTTGAAGCCATATAACATCATAACTAAATTTCAAACAAACCAAACACCTTCCTCAGCAGGAAGAGAGTACATTTATTTTCTGTGTGCAAAACTATGCAACTCCAGTTTTGCTTGGACAGAGAAAATAGATAAGTTTAATATCTTAAGTTATTTTGGCCAGCAAACTGTTAGTGTTGCAAGAAGTTTGTCTGTGACACAATAAAGAAAGACTTTTCAAATAAATAACAAGATTATTTAATTTATGGGTTTTTTTGTTTGTGTGTGTGATTTTAAAAGGTTTGGAAGGTGTACTTTCAACTTTTTATAGAAAAGACTGTAAAACTCAGTAGGCAAAAGGCTAAACCTGATTATCCCTTCTGGTTTCATAATTTATTCCTGATTTAGCCAAAATGAGGTAGAGAAATATGCCCGAAAATTGAAGGGTTTAAAACCCATTGCAATTTGGTGGCAAGAATTTTGTTTAGCTTCATTTTCAGAGATGTCAGAGAAGGGACATCCTTAAAATGGATTTTTATGTGCTCCAAAATAACACTGGCGCAGGAATTCAGGCAATGCAAAGATGAGCACTTACACAAAACCCACAAAACCACAGAAATACGGGAGCATAAAACCATAGAAATATCAGAGTGTAAAACTTGCTCTGGGCCCTCCATATTATTGAGCCAAACATTTCCTGCTTCCCTGGATAACTGGAGTCACCATCAGTGTTGGGAACATTGTTGAAAAATCATGTAAATGCAGCTGATAAATTTGGCTAATATTTGAGAAAATATCTTGTTCATTTATTCTACTAAGTCTTAATTCTTGCTATACCAAAGCAGCATAAGAGATTTTTGCTAAAATAAAATGAAGTTGTAGCATTAAGTGATGCCACCTGAAAAACTCTTGTTTATTCTGAAACATTGGAGTTGATAGATTTTGATTTAAGATGTTAGGTTAATGGAAATTTTAACAAAAAATAAAATTCCAGTTTTACCCAGAGAGTGTATATGTCTCTCACATTGTTCAGGTTTAATTTAGTTTGGGAGGGGACGTATTTTGTTTTTAAATAAAACAGTATTATTTGCTGAAACAACCCATGAAGCCTAAGTTTCCTGATGTAGCAAGAAAAAGAGATTCAGGCAGACAATAGCACATCCTAAGATTCAAGGAAATTATATCAATGTAGAGCTCTCCCTTCAAGGAGTTTTAATTCCTGATTCTTTAAAGTGTTGCTGTCCTGAACACAAAACAGCCTCAGAATAAGGCTCTGGCTTAAAGATAAAATTAATGGATCCTCAAGAAATTGTAGTAACTCATAATTGTGTAACAGGCTTTGAATTGTGAAATCACTCAGAATTCAAAGTAACATTCCATTTCTCTGATTGGCTTCGCACACACTACACCCTGCACAGAACAAATGGGAGCCTACACTGCACTGGTTAAATATTTATAGGCAGAAAAAATATGTCACCACAAAAGCAGATCATCTTTTGCAAACATCTGATTTTCTCCCCTTAGTCTAAGAAGAAATCAGAGCCAAGGGGACAGGAGAGAGTTAAACTCTCCTGTTATTCTAGCTGAATAACTAACACTTACACAGTGCTTTAAAAAATAATGAGATCCAGGAGCCAGAGTGTTAGTTAGCTGAAACAAGGATGAGCATGCAGCTCTTATACTCCTCAGGGAAGAAATGTTTGGGGGGGGAAAAAAAATGAGAAAAAGGAATATTGTAAATCATCTTCTTTCTTTCACCTTTGCCTCCTCATTAGTATGGGTTGGAGGCTCTTTCCTCCAGCAGCAGGAGCCAAGCTCCCGAGCAAGTGGCACACTTTGTTCTGTGTCCTTTCAGGATATGGAATTCCTTTCCTTGTATCCCCTAAAAAAAGAGTTAAAAACTCTCCTTCTGACTGTGGCTGGGTAAGAAAATTTCCAGCTGAACTCACACCCCTAAGTGCTATAGAGTTACGAGGTGTAAATGATGAAATCATGGCAAGGCAATGAATAGTCTGATCAAATATAAAGTTTTTGTACACTTACTCCCAGAATTCCATCACTGGAGAAGTGGCATTTTGTAAAGAGACTTGACTGCAGTTGCTCATGTTAAGTTTTTGAAATTCCACACAGTTTTCTAGAAAAGAACAAAAGAAAGGAGTTTGCTATGTTGACATGCAAGTGCAGCTGTTCCTTGGAAAGCCCCCGTTCTACAGCACATTTTCTGGGTGGGGTTAAAAGGTTTCTGTGTGCACTAAATGCTGCTACTTCTGCAACACCAGGTTATGATAATCCAGAAACACATTCATGAGAACTCTCCTACAACACTTCCCAAACATTCAGGGCCAAAAAAATCACCTCAGGCAGAAGAAAGAAACATTGAGAAACTGAGGCAATGGATTGGGAATTACAAGCTGCTCCTACTCCAGCTGCTGGTGCAATGTTTTATGGCTACAAACAGCTTATGGAACATGGCCAGCCATAAACTCCCGCTTTTCCTGGGAAGGCAAGTGGACATTTCCTGTGGTTTATCATTGTAATTATTATTATCTCTGATGCAAAGGCCAAAGCAGCTCAGCACTGTGGAGCATTGAGGCCAAGCTCCTTTGCAGGGCTGCCAAAATTGATACCAAAGCCTTCCACATCCACTGGGCCCAAAGGTACCTCCCTGACAGAAACTAAGATTTCAGGCAGCTCAAAAAACACAAGAAATGTTCAGTTAGTGAAAACTATGAAAAAAACATAATGGGTACTTGATTTGAAGTTGCACTGTATATATGGGATAAATGCTAAAACTTCAGGAATATGGGAAGAAGGGCACTGGGATGAGATCCTCCCTGTGGATGTTTGGGATCTACAGACTCAATGAGCTGAGAATTACAGATACAAATATCAATGAGAGGACAGATGCAGAGCCCTACCCTACAAACCCTTCTGAATACACACCTCATCCTTCATGCAGGAGACTGCTTTACATGCAGCAAGGATTATTTATGAGACTAAATTTCCAGAAGTAGCTTGATGAACATTATCCCTCAACATCTGGCATTTAAAAGAGCAAATCCAAAGATCCACACTAAATATTTTTCCCTCTCCATTCAAACTCCTCCTGATTTCATTGGAGTGAAAGAGCAAGATTGCAACCTGTCATCAGGTCATTCTCTGCTGCAGAATTCACTCACTGTGTTCAGGGAGAATAGATATGATTGCAAATGAGAGCCTTGGGATTTAGCCAGAAGATCTTACAGAATTAACAAATCCATAGTCTTTTTCTGCTGACATTATAGTCTAGAGGAGTAAATGCTTTACAGTGACCTAACCCAGAAAGGTCCAAGGCAGTTTCAATTCCAGGTTTCCTTTCTCTTGCTGTAGTGGAATGAGATTGGCCCGTTTCCAGAGACTTTGCTACACCAATGGCTTTGTTCAGGACATTTCAATATATTAATCAATCACTTGGGAGGATTTTTATAGTGGCAATCTCTGTTGAGGTCATACCTGTATTCCACTCGTGGCCACAGGAAGCCCAGGGAAGCTCTGTAGTAAAGCAGTTGAACAAATAGAAGATAGCCCATGCTAAAATGATGATGTAATATACATTTAGGTGTGCCTCTATAACTTGGGTAGCATAACCAATGCCTGGAGGAGTAAAAGAAAAAGTGAGAGACAAAAGAAAACTTCTGCTTTTCAGGTTGAATTTAATTTAAAAACAAATGCTTAAACAACTACTTAACTCTTAAGTATATTTTAACTTCACTTTTGATACAATTTATTTCATTTTACTTCAAATAGAATGCTTTCTTTTGCAGTAGAACACAGAATTATTACCTTCAAACAGAGGGCAAACTTTCCTCCAGCATGTGATGCCTCCTTCACTTGTAAACTGTCCCAAGGCAGTCTCCAAGAAAAATACTGGTATTCCACAGCAAATAAAAAAGACCACGTAGGGGATGAGGAAAGCACCTGCAGGGGAATATTGAGGGGGTGGTGGTTAGAATGAACAGGGCTCCTCAGCAGCACAGGGAGGATTTTCTCCTTAAAGGAAGGATCAGCTGTGAGCCATCAGTGCAATGCAGGAAGGGTTTACTCCTGCTCCCAAAATCCAAAGTTAGCCTGTAAACCAGGGCCACGGACTAAAACAGAGCAGATCAAAGTTCCTCAGCATAAAGTCAGCTCAGGAGTCTCTCAGCCACAGAGAAGATCCCAGCCATGCTCAGCTCCAAGTTCTTCTCTGCTCAGCACCACGTCAGTCTGAGCCTTCCTTGCTTTTTTCAGGGGTGAGGAAGCGTTACCGATATTAAATCTGAGAAATTCTTTTCATGCTATTTATATGAGCCTGATGATAAAGATTGTGCAAAGGGAATGAGGAAACAAACTTCAGAACTGCTTATGAGGACAGGAAAGCAGGGCCTGGCCTTATCAGCCAGAGATATTGCTGTGAAATTCTAGGAAAATAACAAAGCATCAACATTTTTGTTGGATGCTGACAGTAAACTCCAGCACAGGCAGTGAACCACAGCAAAACCCAAACACAGCACACCCACACCCACAACTGCTGCAGTGCTTCAGTCACCTTGATTAGAAAGTTGGGGCAGGTAAATCCACCTGCTCTGACTGGCAGTTTCTGTCATTTCACTACCACGAGTCTCTTCCCTCGGGTAGGACATTTCCCTAGAGATGAATCCCAGATGCCTCTCAAGCAATCCATAGGGATTCCACAAAGGATGGAATATCTGCATGGCTTCTCTGGATAATTTACTGGCCAGTATCAAATCTAGCTTGGCCCTCTCATACACACAGTCACAGTGAGTTTAACATGGCAACTCGTGGAAATCCAAAATATCTGCTTGGGCTGCTTTTCCAACACTGTCCCAACAGGCATACATCAGGACACGTCAGGATTCCCAGCTTGCAAAAAGATCATATTCCAAAAAATACCTAATTCTAAATACACAAATTAACTTTCCACAAAACCTGAACATCCACAACCTACAATTATGGATGATTATTTCTACACTCCCTGTTATGACTTGGAGTAAATTCCAGAGAGGTCACGTCTCACAAGTTCCAAACTACAGCTTCTAGATTTGTTCTGTAAAAAGCAATTTATTTCACAAGTAGCTCAGATATTTACCACTGTCTTCCCCTAGCACACACCAAGGAGTGGGATACATCAGATTTAAGCATTAAAAACAAACTCTAGTCTAATTCCAGCAGGGAGTTACAAAGCCACAGGTCATAGACTGAGCCTTCATTGACTCAAACTAGTCAATGGCAAGTGTCCCATGGTGGCAGGACATGACCAGTTAAATCAAAGCCACTTATTCTATTCTTAAAGAATACAGTGGTGATTAAATAGGATATTTGGGTAATTACTTTTTTATCAAATCACCCAAAACAATGATTATAATTCTTTCTACTTCATGTTACAACCTAAAAAATTATAGCATCATCTTTTGACAAGCTGGCACACACCTACAAATGGGCACCTAAAGGTGACTGCAGGAACCAAAAAATTACACACCAAACATATATTCCTGTCATTTCCTCTGCCAAAAGCTCTCTGGGAACACTTTGACCATCACCAAGAAAGGATTGTGTATATGATAAGCAGCATGGTAATATTGAGGATTTGGTAGCAGCATTCTCTAAAGAGCTGAACTCTTGTTACCCAAGTCTGGCTGAAATACAAAGATGTAAAGAAAGGAACTTCCAACGATAAACACAACTTGCACAGCAGGATTTGTCTTGTGAAAACAGCACACAAAACAGGCTGAAAACCATCCCTGAGTTCAGATAAGGAGGGACAAGGAATAGAAATCTGGCCCAGCAAGCAAACCCATCAAAGAGCAGATCAGTGCTTATCAGCCCTGAACATCCTATTTTTCTTCCAGCCTCTGTGTTTACACTGCCACTGACTCAGGCCTTAAGAGGGGAGAATGTTGAACCCGGTCCACAGAATTCTAAACTGAGTTTGTAATTTACTTTTCTTCATTGCTGCCCAAGTTACAGCAGATGTGCTTATTCTCAACTGTCATTTATTTTATACAGTTTATAGTTGGCTCTAACCAATACATGCCACTTGTTATACTCCTGTAGAAGTTGAGTCTGCTCTTTTCTCTCTCAAATAACATTCATATTTTATATTTATTAGGGCTTACTCTCTTCTTTGAGTGACCTGCAGTTTTACACCTTCCCCTACCTTGCTGTAGGAATTGAGGGGAAAAAAAGAACACAGAGGTATAAAAAATTTCATGTGACAGTGAAAATAGATTTTGTCTTTGTGGCATTATTAGAAAAAAAAAAAATCATCCTCTCCAAAGTACACTGTTGTGACAAATAAAGCACTGCCTTCTTTTCTGTGTCAGACAAACTTAGTTAAGTATGCCTGGGTGTATATTCACATGCAGAAGACAGCGTGTACTACTATAACAGAACACTGGCTTCTCCTGCATGAAAAATGCTACTGAAAATATATGTCGATTTACTAACGCAACAGAAACTTGTAAAAATAACCACACAGTGTTTGGAGAGAAGGAAAGAGAAACACAACAATTTTTCTTAGTTGTCAGATGTGTAATGCTTCCCTGTCTGCACATGCACTGAAACCCAGAACACGTATCTCTTACTAGTGCAATAAATCACTGCAAAGCACTCTTAACTGTTTAATTCCCGTGTTCAATTCCCATGTAAATCCACACGTGATGCCATCTTACCTCCTCCATTTTTGTAGCAAAGATATGGGAATCTCCAGACGTTTCCCAACCCAATAATCTCCCCAGCCACAGAAAGCACAAATTCAACCTTATTGTTCCAGTGACCTCTTTCATGAACTTTCTTATCATTGCTGTGGACGAGGTTGGTACTTGAGGCTTCTGGGTCCAAAGCATCTTCTGGCTTGCCATTAATTATAGGAATAGTCTTTTCAGCTGTCATGACTTTTCAGCCTAGTGGAGAACAAAAGAAAGAACACACAGGTGTGTTAAGACACTTGCTGGTACTGATTTCAAGGACTGAAATCTTCCAGAGTGGCACTGGCTTCTTGTTACCTGTGGAAATCTGCGGGTGAAAATGAGGGAGGCGACTCCACAAGGCTGGAAAAGTTGTAAAGCAGGGGAAAAGGAAAAGAAAGGGGCGGGAGGAAGAGAGAAGGTTCTGTGCAGGAGAAGGAGTGATTCCAAGTGGAGACAGGTAACTTCCTAGCACTGCTTTCAAAAATCCCTCCCCAGGCAAGGATCCCAGCCTGACCGACCTAGCAGAGGACAAGGATCTGCCGCACCTGCGGGCGCACACCTGAGCCCGGGAGCGCTCAGGGCTGCGCAGGAGGGCAGGAATGGCTGTGGCCTGCCTGGAGGAGCGGGGCAGCTCTGGGATTACTCACCCAGGGCTCTGCCCGTGCCTGCGCGCCGGGGACAGGGGCCGGGCTGTGCTCAGCGCTGCCTGCGGGCGGATGCTGCGGCTCCGGGAGCGCGGGCAGGGCACGGCCGGCCGCGGAGGAGGCGTTCGGGATCCCGGGCAGCCGGGAAGCCTCGTCCTGCCCTGCCGCTGCTGGCAGCCCGCCGTGGGTTGCAGGATGCTCCCCGCGCTCTGGAGCCGCAATTTGCAAATGCTCAGCCCTCCCCGNCCCCCTCCTCCTCCTCCTTCTCCTGCTCCTCCACCCAGCATCACCACCGAGCATCACCAGCCGAGCATCCCCAGCCTGCGCTCCCCGCCCCGCGGGCAGGGCCGAGCCCGGCAGGTTGGCGGCCGCGTTCGGCATCCCCGGGA
>VZTB01001215.1:105796-141051 GCA_013397245.1 Thryothorus ludovicianus
GAAAAAGAAAGCCCACAGGAATTTTTAACCTGGGCGAGCCAGGAGTGCCCCAAAGTTACATCAAGGAGGAGAGAGAAATCCCACAGGAATTTTTTATCTGGGTGAGCCATGGGTGCCCCAACATTACACCAAGGAGGAGAGAGAAATATCTCCCACAGGAATTTTTTATTTGGGTGAACCATGGGTGCCCCAACATTACACCAAGGAGGAAAGAGAAAGCCCACAGGAATTTTTAACCTGGGCGAGCCAGGAGTGCCCCAAAGTTTCACCAAGGAGGAGAGAGAAATCCCACAGGAATTTTTTATCTGGATGAACCATGAGTGCCCCAATATTACGTCTCTGTTTTATTAAGCTTGGTTCAATCTCCCACTGACTCAAGGAACAGCTCAGAAAAATTTTTGTATGACTACTCCCCCAAAGGGTTGAGGTCTGTGATTTATAGCTGGATCTTCACAGCATGATGCACTGTTAAAAGAAAAGCCTGCTGCTGTCACCTTGTCCTGTGCTGGCAGAACAGAAACGTACTGGGTTTTTTTAAGTGTGTGATCTGCAGCAGTGAGTTCAAGCTCACAGCTACAAAACCTGCTCCTGTCTCCCTGAATCCTGCTTGCTGCAGCTCTGACAGGTGTCCCAGACTGCTGGAGATGCACAAATTCCCCTGAACTTGCAGCTACTGAAGGAGAGACCTTTCCAAGGAGCAGCTTTCCTCCACCCCCTCCCACCCTCGAGTGGGCTCTTATTATCTACAAAATGGGTTTCCCAGCAGGAGCTGCTTGACAGCAAAATGGGCCCTTGGCTCAGCCCCCCAGTGTTGTCAGAGTTGAATATCTGCCTGGAACAGGACTTGATAGTCCTTAAAATAAGTTCATTAACTGTTTGACCTTTTCTACTTCCTAGGAAGATAAAAAGTATCAATGCAAAGCCAAAACACAGCCCTGGACCACCTAGGATGCTGTGACATGGTTTATAAGCAGGGACGTGGGTGAGAGCAGAGCTCAGGCTGCCCGGAGAGCACAGGGCTCCAGTGAAACCAGCTCCAAGTCATTAACATTCCCCAGGACTCTGCTGGGAGCTTCAGTGCCTCGGAAATGCGGTGTCTGCTGAGCCAGGGCACAGACAGTCCCTGCGCCCAAACATCCCCCCCCACGCTGGGTGCTCGAGCTGCCAAGCTGCCTCTGTGTTTGTCACTTCTACAAGTGAACAAAATGACTGGAAAACAGCAATAATTCTGCTCGTGCTCCAATCATGCACATTTTGTTGCTGTTGGTAATCTCGGGAGCAGGGTAAACAGAGCAACTGCAAATCTGGGGATTCCATTAACCACGGTGCAAAAAAGTCAGATTACATCATTCAGAGCATTTTCACATCCAATTACATCACAGACATATGGACAAAAAAGGTATAAAACATTTTTTCACCCCGACTGCTTTCTTGGATTATTTTCCAGAAGTTTTTCATGAAGACCATCATGAATTTGTCTTGATGCAATGACTTGAGCAAACAAATGACTGTGTGGCCTTGTTCTGTGCAAAGCCCATCTTTGCTCTACCTGTTCATTATCAGGATTCCCAAAAACATCAGCGACTGCAGCCTCAGGCATCCAAGGTCTAACCCATGCTTAGCTTCAAAATTTAAGAATTTCAAATAGCAATATCTCTTAACAACCAAAATCCAAAATTGTGTTTTTACACAGTGGTTACACACAGACATGACCAGGCCTGGCCACCCACAGACATCCTCCTTTCGCCTCTGGAACCACTCCACTAAAACAAACAGAAAATGAGTATTTACAGGTGGCAAATTTGTGTCATTTTGATCTCATTTCAAGCTGAGGAAAAGATTATTTCATCCTGTACCAAGTCTGAATGATTAAACATTTACACAGTTCTAGAAAGACTTCAGAATAACTTCTTCCAGCATCACCAAAACAAACCAAGATGTTGGGTTAGTGTCAGTTCAAATGACAATTTAGAGACTCCTGGAGTTAAAATGACAACTAAAAGGATTCTGAAGCTAAAAATAAGAGTTGTAATACATTACAGTTGTAATAGTCACTGATTTACCACCACACTCCTGTAGCCTAAATTCATTGATCTACCTATGGCAAATTTGTGTTGTATAAATACCATTGAGGAAAAAATAAACATTTTTTGTAAATCCACAATGCTATTGATTTAAAGTGCAATTATACAAGGAGGAGTTCGGAACTGGGGTCTGGACTTGATTGCAAAATGAATTTGAGAAGAGGCTAAATGGGTAAAGCTGGAATCTCCTAAAGCACTTTCAGCTCTAATGCAAGGTGAGTTCTGCAGCATAAAACACCAACTGTGAGGTGTTATGACAGCAATACAGTAAAATAGCAATACAATAAAATATCCATACAATATCAGCAATCAAAATCATGAGAACCTGCCTTAAAAATAATTAGAGATCCTAATTCCGTTCCCAGATATTGTATATTAAAATTCCAAAACCAACTTTAAACTAAATTGAAAGGAAGAACAGAGAGGAATTTGGCAGCACTGTCAAAGCTGTGAGGCTTGGTAGAGTCCCTGGGTTTCATTACAAAGGGAGGGGTCAGAGCAGGTGATCAAAGCAGCCCCCCTGGATTAATTCAGGGATTTAAATCAGCCTGACCCCAGCTGTGTATTGCTTTATTACCTTGATAAACTCCATTTGCATGCCAAAGAAATCATCTGTTTCTTCACAAATGTTTCCTCTACTCTCAGAAAAATACATTTTTGTGAACAGATTTAAATTGACTTCATGATATTGTGGCTTATGGGTAAAAAAATAATACAGCTATTTTACCTCTAGAAGACTGAAATATATTCTTTCCATCAGAAGAGGAAACAGGTGGAACAAAGCTACTTCTCAAGCAGAAAATTGCTAGATCAAAAATGCCAAGCAAAGCCAACACTCCTAACATGATGTGTATATCAAGCATTGCCCATAAATATCACCTGATGGAAAGATAGGGATTCAGAACCTCTACTAATTTTGTCTATTTATCTTTCAGTAGAAGCATCTAATTTTCATGTGCCCTGGAAAACAAAAAAGCTCAAAGTTGTTATCCAAAAATAAGCTAACTCTTATAAAACCAGGCAGGGCAAGTGACTGCTTTTATTGCTCCACAGAGCAGCCTGAGCAGTCAGGGCCTTGGAGCCCCTTTTTTGCAGTCTGAAAAGGGACATTCCTGCTCTGGCACAGGGGCTTTGCCAGTGAAGAGGCAAAACCAGCAGTAACTCTCAGTAAAAATTTAAAAAAACGTTGAAAATTACTATGTGGCAGAATCACTTGGCTTGATCCTACAGAAAATGTCAGCTTCTCCCTGTCAAAATACGAAGAAAAAAAGAATTTTGCTTCCTGTAATCTTTTGGAACATGTTCAGTGCTAATCCTGCTAATGCTGAGCAGTACCTGGGGGATATTTTCTCACTAAATCCACACATTTGCTGTTATGCTCTCAGTCCATTTACTGTATATTTGGGTAGCTTGCTGGGGTTTACAGGTAATTATTCCCTGGCCCAAACTCTATCAAGCTCAATTCTCCATAGGACAATAAGGAATTATTTTTTGCCAATAAAAATCATTTGATCTGTTTATAATTTCATGGCATGGCCCCATTTATCTCCTTACATCATGATCTAGATGATTTGTGACTGGTGCAATTGGTTTAATTATTCTGGTATTATTAAGTTATCAAAAGTCATTTTTTCACAGCACAATTGTTTGAAATGCACAGGAATCTAAGAATACGTGCAGATATTTAAAAAAATGTTACATATTTTAAATATATATACAAAGAAATAGCAATATGTGCATAAAATAGCTTAAAGAAGAAATGGAATTTCCCTTTTTTTCTCTTTTCTAAACATGATTGGACGTGACAATTTTTCAGTGAGGACTTACTGGGTCTTGTGGCTATTAGGACATAGATTTTCTACACACTTGGTGGAGAAATTACACCAAAAAACAAACTGCTTAGAAAAGTTTAGCTGAGGTATATTAAAGGCAGTTAAGTTTTATGGTTTGGCTGATGAATATCTCATTAAAGATAAGGACCCTTGGCCTTCTATACCAGATTTCAGTCTAGGTCTGCACACAAACTGCAGGAGAAACTTTTAATAATTCATTTGTAACTTCACATCGCTGCAGAAATATTTCTAAATGCTGCTGCTGTCCACAAAGAAAATGTCATAACCACCCTCATAGTGTTCTTTGCAGGTTATAATTTTCCTTGCAGCCAATAAATAATGGCTGTAATAAGCAGTAGGTGATGGGAAGGCAGAGAGAGTTTTATTTGCATTTATTTATAGCATTATTTAGAGAGTGGTTAGAGCAAGTTAGGAAAAGATAACTTGGCAACACCCCATCTCAGGTGGACATTTTGGGGAGACAGGATTTGGGAAATCATGTTCAGCTTCAAAAAATTCCCACTGAATGTGGTGGCACTGCTGAGCTTTAATGACTTAAAATACTCTGCTATTGATTGCTTTGGAAATCCATCATATTCCACTGCAGTAACAGCAGAAAATCTGTGGGTGGAGGTGCAATATCAACTGTGATAAAAGAGAATAGCCACCACAAAAATCACAGGAGATTATGAACCAAAGCCTGGCCAAATGTTTGCACAATGGAGGAGCCTCATTTCACCTCTTCTGAGCATCTCTATACATTGCTCTAAAATATTCAGCACGTTGTGATTTCACCTGCAGCTTGTGCTGTGAATCTCAAATAATCCTGACCTCAATCTGAGCTTGAGAGACCAGCTTTCATGTTCTGTATTTCAATTTCCTCTGAAAAAAATGAAAATATTTTTTAATTTTCCTGACCAAAAGGAGCTTCTTCCCTCTCTGTTTTTTCCCTGAAGCTGCTGGTGCTCATTTAAGAGTCCACTGTTATAATAGCAACATACAATGTTTTTCAGATTTCATTGACAGGATTTTATTGGATGTGAGCATTTTGCTTAATTATTTTTTAAGTTGTTTACCTTGTGCTCAGGGAAGAGCAGGGTTGGCTTGTGGGAATTATTCTGTGGTAATAGTCAGTGTGCAGACCAAGGTTCTCAGAATTTATCTGAAATTTCTTTTCTAGTTTTCTCCTGCAGGAATATTTGGAAATTAGCTATGCCACTACACAAATATATTAATACTTTCCTTGTGGTTCAGTTGTGTCTTTGAGCATCAGCATTCCAAACCAAAGGGATTCTCCAAAATTAAAAATAAAGGGTGAAGATCATCGTGGAACCAGAAATCACCACTTTTTATATATAGACTGTGAAAACAAATGCCACATTTCCTGTGAATCTTCTCTGGAAGAGTGAAGCAGTGGGAAGTCATTTGAAAAACAATTTAAGTGTACCCATGGACAGGAGAAAATTCCTAACTAAAGTTACCCCCATTATGGAAAACTCCACACCTGCTGAGCTTATGGGAAAGATACGTGTACCTAGCACAAAAAGAGATATCTTCCAATATTCCTTGTGGAATAATCTGATCTTTGAAAGTGGGAAACAATAGATAGAAAGCAAGAGCTGCAGCCTTAAAAAAAATTAAGAATTAGGAATCATCAGGGAAATGCAAAAGTTTGTGAGAGGGAAATTCACTATGAGAAGGGAATTATTGCTTAACCTTGGTACACATGACCAGCCTGTAGAAACATTTAACCCCAATGAATCCATTAAGCTTTGTTACTTCTCCATAATTAAAAAAAATGTGTGTGGAAACTTGTATTACCACACTGAATCCAAAGATGGTGTCTGCATAACACACACAAAATTATTCAATGTTCAAAAGAAAAGGATTAGCATTGTTCATAACTTCCAGAATTTTTTGTTCCCAGTCAGGTCAACAGTTTGTTTTACATACATAAGATATGTGCAGTCATCTATATTACATGCACTCATTAAATTAAAAATCTAATTGAGTCACAGTGTTCAAAAATACCTGTTACAAACAAATACCTTGAAGGAAATGGTCTAAAGTTAAAAAGTTATTTATTATCAAGAAGATAAATCTGTATTTTTTTATTTTTTTCTTCCCCATATAATTCTCCTTTCTTAAAAGGAAAAATGGAGTAATTTTACAGTGATCTAGTGCATCCTGCCAGTGTGTTCTTGAGTCAGGGCTTGGAAACGGACTGCTAGCTACCTGAGGGAGTTATTTTTAGAAGCTGAACACACCATCAGAGCCTGTTGTGCATTCCCAGAGCCAGGCCCAGGTGTCACATGGAGACTGGATGCATTCCTGAAGCCTGTGGGCAGGGATCCAAGGGTGACGGTGCATATCAGACTGACACGGAGCAGGAGGGCTGGGTGCACACCGAGAAACTGCTCCAGGCAGCCAGAAAACAGGCTGGAGGAAGGAAAATGTTGGAATGGCTTCCTTTGTGTTCATCCCTGCGCCTCTCACCGAGAAAGGAAGAATGGGAACACGCTGCTTGGAGTTTAATTTCTGGGATAAAAGCAGAGAAGCTTAACGGGGCTGATTAGAGGAACAGGAGCTCACACACACTTTGAGCATGAGGAGCACCCAGCATCACTGAAAGGTACTACAATAAAACTAAAAAATAAAAAAATCAGCTTGTGAGGCCTTGCACCCACATTATAAGTCAGGCACTCATACTGGTGCTCACAGAGCAAGTCTTGGTTCCCAAGGGCAGAACTACTTGAAGTACAACAGAAACAGCTCCAAGTGCTGCCACCACGACACAGCCATGCCACAGGGTGTCCTGAATGGGACAGGATGACAAGAATCACCCAGCCCAACCCCTGGCCCTGCACAGACACGCCAACCATCGCAGCCAAGCAATGTCCAAATGCTCCTGGAGCTCTGACAGCCTGGGGTCAGTGCCCCACTCCCCGGGGTCAGTGCCTGTCGGGTTTGTTGCTTTTGCAGAAATTCCCTGAGCTAAAGTCCTTTTTCCATGCCCGAGATGAAAGAAAAGGCTGAAACTCTTCAGGTCTCATTCTCAAGGTTGTTTATTCAGTCTTATCTATAACGCTCTCTCTCTGACCCGCTGAGCTCCGTCCAGCAGGACAGTCAAAGGCCTTCTCCCCCTTCAGAGGCAGGGTTTATCTTTTATACTAAAAACTACATTTACATTATTTACAATTACTTTCCAATACCTATCCCCTATGTTACACAGTCTGTCCTTAAACCAATCACCTGTGCCACCATCAAAGGAGAAATGGAGAAGGTGAAGAAGAAGGAAGGAACCCAAAAAGCCACGAGGTTCCTCCATCTTAGCAATACCTACTCCACTGTACTAAAATCCAAAAACTACTGTTACACCCTGTGACAAACTTATTATTACTCTATTTAAACTCTTGTGACCTGTAATTCTTCTTTTAAGGATGGCAATCATTCCCATGGGCTAAAATCCAAATCATCAGTATTTTGGGCTCTATTCCAAGATTTCTGAGCCCTCTGCTCAGGTCCCTGTGCCTTAAGTGCAGCCAGAGATGAATCTTGTGTTCCCACAAGTGCGCACTCCCCGAGGTCAGTGCCCAGCAATCTCTGAGGGAAGAGCCTTTTCTGATATTCACCCTAAACCTCTCCTGACACGATTTCAGGTCATTCCAAGTCCCTGGTCAGCACAGAGGGATCAGTGTCTGCTCCTCCTCCCCTCAGGAGGAAGCTGCGGGTCCCTGAGGCCTCCCCTGGCTCTCCTAGAGATGAACAGCCTGAGTGCCCTTGGCCGCCCCTCACCTCCCTCCTCTGGACACTCTAATAGTTTAATAGTCTTTTTATATTTTGGCACCCAAAACTTCACACAGCACTCAAGGTGAGGCTGCCCCAGCCCAGCCCAGAGAAGGACAATCCCCTCCCTGTCCTAGCCGGCCATGCTGGGTCTGGTGCCCTCAGAATGTCCAGGCTGGCTGCCAGGACACAAGCTGGAGCTTCCAGAGAAATACTCACACCTCAAAGCCCATCTAATGCACTGATTGCTGCTCATAATTCTCCTCTGGGACCTTTGGTAAGTCACCTTTCTCCCTCATCCTTGGCATTTTTGGTTCAGATGTCAGCCCTGTTATGAGCAAAGCCTTGTCCTTCCATTGGAAGGTGCCAGGATGAAGGCTTTGCTCCAGACACACGGTGGGTTTTGGCGAGGAATCCTCCCTCTCCCAGCCTGTCCTGGAGGGTGGAAGATCCTGTGAGCATCCATCCAGTGCCACTCTCTTTGAAAGGCACACTAGAAGCATATCAAAGCCGTATCATTTGGGGCAAGATGAAAAAAAGTCTAATTTAGTAAAAAAAAGTTGATATTTGACAATAGTTAATCTCAGCCCTAATGAATGTTAAGATAAATTGTTCAACTGTTTGTTCTATTGACAATACTGGTAGTTTTAAATGAGATGCTCTGGAATTACCTCTTTATGCAAATGATCCTGATAGAACTGGTGGTATGAATTTGTGAAGAAATGATTCACACCAAACATTAACTGCTATAACCACGTAAAAAGGATTAGTACAGGGGTAAAGGCACAGTACCAACCATTCTTGTTTGAAATTCAAACACCTTCACGTATAAATATGTGAATGAAGCACAAGATAACAAGTTACCTCTGTATCCTCCATTTCCCAAAACCACACTAACAATTTTTGGCCACATACTCACAATTAATAAGAACAACAGTTTTGCTAATATATTGAATATGCTAAATTCTTCAGTAAACTGGTACTAAAAAGTACATTTCCTATAAATGAACTGCACAACAGAGATTTCCAATCTCAAAAAGGCTGTAGCTCTATTACATTCTAGCACTTACTCTTCCATTTGTTTTCAAGGAATTTATAAGAACATACTGGTTTAGCTCTTCTACCTCAGAGTTCGTTCAAATGCAGTAAATTGGTTTAAAAGCACCGGGGCAGTGATTGTCTCCTGTCAATCACACGAACACAGGCAGTGCTGCAGGATGAGAGAGGAGCAAGTTTCCAGAGGGCATGAGCAGATATTGTGAAGATTATCAGACTGAAGGGTTTTCTGCTGTTTCCCCGATTTTAGCGTTCCAAGCCCCCTGAAGTAGATGAAACATTTGCCGTAGAAGCAAAGCAGAGTAACTAATGAGGTGTTAACGAAGTAGTAAAAGAAGGAAGGTAAATTGCAGACCCATTTAAGAAGCCAAGCTATAGACAAGGACAGTGCTGCCCTATTCAGAGAGCTACCAAAGATTAAAAGGCAAGATGTTAAACAAAAATCCCTTTTCTGACCACTCTCCAAATTAGGGTGGTCGAATCTGTGTGCTACAGAAACACTTCCTCTGCTCACCTCTGGCTCCAGGTCACTTGCTCCCCCAGAACACTGGCCAGTGTGTTAATAATAAACCAAATTTAAAGTGAACAATCAAACCACCACATTTCCAAATCCTTGTGCATTTTGTAAAGTGGCTGTGATATTTAAATCTCAATTAATGACAATTGATTATGAAGCCTTGTTGGATTATTATAGGGCTATCTCCTAATTCATAACTAAGAAATGAAGGCCAAACCACTTGTCAGAGGTCCTGTGCATAACTGAGCAACCTGAGTCTCTCAAATTCTAAAAATGTTGTGGAGAACAAAAGATCTCTCATTCACAGAAAGATAGGCAGCCCTTGGCAGTCCTCACCATCATTTATGGCAGCAGTAGAATCCCAGCAACCACAGTTAGAAAACCATGTGCTGGATTTAGTGAGAAGTTCCAGCTTTATTTAAAACTACTATGAAAATGGCAGAGCTCATCAGCCTCATTTGTGCATGCAGTGTAACCTCTGTGGTTAAACAGGCTGATTTTACTTGAACTTTAGAAATATAAAACACCCAGAATAACCTGCATCCTTCCTTTGATATTTGTCATGGGGTACCAGCCTAGGAGATTCAGCATTTTCAGTTCTGAGGCTGGAGAGAGGAGGCCCATTGTTTATCTAGTCAGACCAGGATCCCTGTTTGGTTTGGATGAATTACATAATGACTATAATCAGAATTTGGGGATGGTTCATGGATAAGAAAACACAGGCAAAAGCATTTGTGCAGCAGCAAGTGCTGGTAATTAAGTATCAACCATTCTTCCTTTTATGTAGAGAAACTACACACAGAATATCAATTGAAATTCCCAAAGTAATCACCATGGAATTCAGTTCTCCCCCTCCAACAAAGGTGACCTAATTTGACTCATCTCAGTTTTACTTTAATCTCCACAGTGCCACCAAATCTATCCAGCAAATGGGGCAGGACATCTGTTAACACAGGAACACGTATGAAATCCAAACTCTTGCCAGGTGTTCACATTTGTCTTTTTGTAGCAGGATTAGGAAGGAGTTTCCTTACACAACTCATAAAAGTTGTTTGCTGTTGAAGAGAAAGGTGCCTGAGGAGCTGCTTGACAAATGTGAACTGAGAGGAAGTTTTGGAACACATTGTTCAGGTATTTGGTGTAAAGAACAGAAAGGGAAAGTTGGGTTAGGCTGAAAGTTCACCAGGGAAATCCTCACCTCGGATCCTTGGGAATGAGACGAGACTCCTCCAGCTGAGGCAATGCTTCCTCAGTCCCTAATCCCATTTCCTGGGAGTGGGCTTGGGGAGCAAAAGTTTTCCTTGTGCCCACTATGCAGGTACAGATATTTATTTGTAGTAAAGTTTTCTCTTGGCTCCTTCAGTCCTTCTCACCTCGGAGGGGCCTTGGCAACACTTCCCAGGGTGAGAGCTGTGTGAGCCTGAGGAGGGAGACACAGCCCCAACCTCAGCTTTTATCTCCTCCTCACGTTTGTTTTAAGCACAAGTGTTGAGGATTAAGGATAACAAGGAGCTGTGGCTGTGCTCCCATCAGATGCTCCTCTCTGGTGCTCCATTTTCAGATGTCTGATTGCAATTACACCAATTAACCTCAGGAAAAGATGAAGACTTGGTGGGGCTGGGGGTTAATTTTTCTGAGGCCACAGTGTCGAAGTGTGACTTTAGTAGTCTCTTATATCTGCTGCTTTCCTCTATGTTCTTAAGATTTGTCAGCTTTGCAGCAAAGGACTTTTGAGCTCTGGGACAGACAAATGACGGATTATGGATGGAACAAGGTTTAAAAAGGCTTCTCAGTGCAGTATTTTTTTTGCTGTAGTTTTTATTAAATATAACCTGTGTATTAAATATATAAATGTAACCCATGCTCTGGCTGTATTGAGGTATTCCTGCAACACTCTCCTTTTATCCAAAAGATGCCTTGAAAAACAAGGGGAGGATTCCCAAAGCCCTTCTGGCACTGGCTGCTGGTTTCCTATACCACTTCCAAGCTGTTGGTTATGGAGCAGACCATGAACAGCCCTGTTCTAGGACAGCAGAAAGCCCAGAGCATCCAGGAAACATGGGATAGAGATCTGGGGAGGAACAGGGGAGTGGGGCTCATTCCTGAGCGTGGCACTTGTTTTACCAGCTGAGAAAGGCAGAAGTCTAAACTGGGAATAAAAAAGAAGCAGTTACCCAACTTTTTAACCACCATAACCTAAAATTGGCTGCTGAAATTGTCAGTTTGTGGCAGGGATGTGCAGCCAGCATGGGAAGCATATTGAACACAATTCCATCGAGCTGACAGCAAAGCTGGTTTGGCTTGGGGATTTTTTTTTGGTTGGTTGGTTGGTTTGGGGTTTTTTGTGTGATTGGTTTTTTTGGTTCGTTTGGGTTTGAGGTTCCTAGAGGAGCACATCTGTACCAGCACAGGTACAGGCTCCCTCTGGTGGCTCCTTTCCATGAACAACAGCTTTTTCCCAAAAAAGCCCATTCCGTGCAGTCCAACCAACTGGGAATCGGCCGGATGAGGTGGAACCTGTTTGAGAGCACGTAGGTTCAGGAAGTTCTAAGGTTTTTTGTACAGCACCGAACAATTAATTCTTTTATTATGAGTAAAGACTTGGGGGTTGTACAGGCTCTTTGTTGTTGCTATGCAGGCTGTGAAAGCATAGAGAAATCTTCATTTTTTTAAAAATAAAAGCCTTTCATAACAAGTATATTAACTGTGAAACAGTGTAATTTTATTTAATAATGCTTAAAATTGCTGATTATTATTAATTTCACCCCCGCTTTTTAAAAAAAATTACTGTCCTTATGATTACTTCGAAGTCGATATTTGCTACTTTTTAGAGGTACAGGAATAGAATGAGGCTTAGAACAGAAGACTGAAAGACTTTAGAAGAAACAAACCAAAAGCATAAAAACATGGAAGAGCTGATACTGGACATGCACTTGTCTTTTAGCTCAACAAGATGTAAAAAATTTTAAAAAACACCCAACAAAACACATCCCACTTTAAAAATAAAAACCCAAAGGCCCTGTGATTGTATAATCAACATCACTGCACAGCTTCCAGCACTTGCACTCGGCTATTCAGCCTTGATCCCATGTGGTCCTACCCAAGACCTACCAGATTTTGACTGAAGTAGTTAAAATTTCATAAGTGGCTAAATATATCCTGCCAGTCAGGAAATG
This sequence comes from Thryothorus ludovicianus, assembly GCA_013397245.1. Classification (NCBI taxonomy): domain Eukaryota; kingdom Metazoa; phylum Chordata; class Aves; order Passeriformes; family Certhiidae; genus Thryothorus; species Thryothorus ludovicianus. The sequence goes on from VZTB01001215.1 coordinate 118,248, forward strand.
CTGCCTGGATGGAACCTTCCAGCAGGTCAGGAGCAGGGGTGGAGCTGGAATGGTAACCCAAGCACATCCAGAATATTTTACATCACACTGGAGTTAACTCTGGTGATGTCTGACACTTCCTGGGGCTGCACCCGCAGTGAGGAGGAAATGGGTTCTGTTCTGTTATTGATTTAAATCTCACCAGAGCTTCTGCAAAATCCAGGAGAACTTGGATAGTTCCTAATTGTGGCCGTAAATATAAAACCCAGAACAAACTCTGGGTTTGAATAGACTTCAGCAGTTTTTTGTTGCTTCAAGTTTTCACCTCACCAAATATTATTCTAAAGGTTTTGCCTGAGTCTCCAAAGGGAATGGTCCCTAGTTCTGAGTTAGCCCTTTGTGAATCATAAACCCTTCTTCAGTTTAATATTTCAAAGATCTACAAACTGTAGGAAGTTATCCCAGGATTGCTCCTCTGATTCTTGTCCCCTTCCCTTAAAACCTGTCGGAATTGTCAGAATGGTATTAAAGAAAAATTGTGCCTTTAAGAAATGTTCTTCTGTCAGTTTGTTTTACATTTTAGGCCAATCTCTCCAGAATCCTTACCTAACCTTTACAGCACTGGAAAAAGGGGAGGGAAAAAAAGGTTGCTAGGATACTTGCAAAAAGGCAAATTAGCTGCACTAGAAATAAAACAAAAGGATTAAAAATCTCTAACCTTTTGAGTTAAACACCCAGTTCCAGCAACTGCCAAAATTTCATGGTCCTTCTTTTTGAGACAAAGGAATGTAGAATGTCATAGAGCCCCAATTTCACAGGCATATGGGATTTTAAAACATTGCCTCACTACATTGAGTTTAAGATATGACAAACTCTATGGTAAGTTTCTCCTGCTGTTTGCAGAAAATTTGATAATTATTTATAAATTTATATATTTCTATTTCTATCCATGTTTGGGAGTGGAATTTTGGAGTTTTAGATATTCCATAGCGCACTGAGCTCAGCTGAGCAGAGCTCACCCCTTAAAACCAGGCAGAATCTAAGGCTTCAGTGAAAGACTTCCTTTTGGCCAGAACTGTGGAGTTCTCATTTTATATCACTTTAGTTCTACTGAACTTTTCCTCTATTTATAGCTTTGGCAGCAAAAAATCCACAAGAAAAGTGAAGCTGAAGATGGAGATTCTTTCCCTTCAACAGAATATGCACCATTGATTGAAACGCTGACAAGAAATCAACCCTTGCTTATTTTGCTTCATCTTAAGTGCAGTAAAATTTCTGCTTATTTCAAGGAAATCTCATTTCACACAATCAAACCCACTGCAGCAGAGCTCCAATTGCCACTCCCTGCACTAACTCTGAGGCACAGCCAGCACTCATGGAAAGCTGTTGGGATTATCAAAGCCTATCATTTTCAGGGCTCTCTATTCCACTGAGCTGAGCAGGTTTTGATCAGATCCAGGCAAAGCTGTGAAGCTGTCATTGCTCTGTCCCCTCCAGAATTTGGATGCAGTTGTGATTTGCACGCCAGAAAGCACATCTGCATTGATGGCTCTTTCTTCTCCCCTTTTCTGCCTGAATAATTCCTGAAGCACAGTCCCTGTGTCCATGGGAAATCTTCAGGAACCCTCTACAGCTGGGGCACGTTGGGTGTGTCGGTCCAGAGAGATTGTGCATGATATTTACCCCAAGATATTAAGAGGAAACTCAAGGCAGAGGAGTGTTAGGCTTTAGCAAACCACCATTCTTGATAAAATGGAGCAGGATTTGCTCCTTGCTCTGTCCCAGATGGAAGGACTTGCTGGCCTCGGTGCAGGACTCAGGGAGGGCAGTCCTGGCAGCTGCCTGCTCTGCAATGAAAAGCGCCTCTGCCTCTTCACATTGTCAGAATCTGTCAGAATTCCCTTTCCCTGGACAGCCAGTGAGAACTTTAAAAACTTTCAGTGAGGTGGAATGCTGCCAGTTTCATAATCAATTCCCACAGCTCTGCCATTCCAGTTTCTGATGCCAGCAAGCATTTGTTCTGCACCCCTTCTGATGCCACCTAAGTCACAGATGGAAAGTTAGGGCTTTATTACTAACAGAAGGAGTTGGAGATCATTATATTGCTCTGGCCTTTCTCCAGCTGAGGGAATACATCACATTTCAGACAAGAAAAATATATACCAGGAGCCTTCCCTTGATGTATTTTCTCATTTATCCCTTTGACCATTTTAAACCATGAATTTTTCTTCCTCTTCTTCCTCTCACCCTGATGTGAGTCATAAGAATAAGTTTACAGGTTTGTTTTTTTAGTTGTTTTGGGGTTTTTTTTTAATTAAAAATAAAAAGTATAATCTTTCAATGCATAAATGGAACTGGAGTATTGACAATTTGAGCTGGCAAATTGGGAAGAATCTGAATGCAGCTGGATAAAGAGAGAAACACATTTGGATAATTACAAACTTGCCAAATCAAGAAATGTAATCTCCCTTAAAAAAAAAAAAGATGTAAAATGTATATTGTTGTGTTTCTACAGTGCTTACTGAATTAAAAATGCAGAGGCTGTAATAGTACAAAGCTCAAGATTTACAAAGGAAAATGAGTTGTAGGAATTAAGAGTTACTGAGATCTAACAGGTCATTTTAAAAGAACGCCAAAAGAGCAGAGCCAGGGCATTCCATGGGCTCACTTCTCCCTAGGGAATGGGAAGCAGAAACACCAAGGAAAGCACATCAGCAGGCAGAGCCCTGCCCAGAGCAGCCACAGGAGGCAAGAACAGCCCCAGAGATGGTCCCAGGCTCAGCCAGAAGCCCAGGGCTGCAGACAAGCCATGGAATCCCAGACTCAAAGGATGCCAGAAAAAGCCATGGAATCCCAGTCTCAAAGTATCCCAGAAAAAGCCGTGCAATCGCAGGCTCAAAGAATCCCACATCACTGAGATTGGCAAAGAGCTCCAAGGCCATGGAGTCCCAGCTGTGCCCAGGCCCCACCTTGTCCCCAGCCCAGAGCTCTGAGCGCCACGTCCAGGAGCTCCTGGGACACCTCCAGGGATGGGCACTCCAGACCTCCCTGGGCAGCTCCAGTTCCTGAGCAGCCTTGCCAAGGGGAAATTCCTGCTGCTGTCCCACCTGGCCCAGCCTGGGGCTGTTCCCTCTCCTCCTGGCCCTGTTCCCTGGGAGCAGATCCCAAATCCCCCCCAGCTGTCCCTCCTGGCAGGGAGCTGTGGAGGCAGAAATTCCCCCTGAGCCCCTTTGCTCCAGGCTGAGCCCCTTCCCAGCTCCCTCAGCCCCTCACAGGACTGACCCCCTGCCCCTTCCCCAGGGTCACCTTTCTCAGGAACTCAACAATCTTAGGAAAACAAGGCAATTTAGAAACCAATAGGTGTGAAGCAAAACTTAATTAATTTTTCTATTCTAAAATCCATAAAATACCTTTTTATTTTTCTCCTTTTTTTAATTTTTTTTATTTTAAAAGGGGTATATATGGTGCAAGATGCTGCTTCCTGGGATATTTTGTTTAAAATTTTTCTGTGGTCATCCTCATTTCATTGACCATGCTTTTGAGAGGACATTAAATAGAATATATATTCTTTACAGGATAAGTAAACTTTGAATATGTCAGACCTTTTTTTTGGGTGGGGTTAATATTAATAATTCAAGCCATCATAGTACTTGATTAAGCCTCTAGGAATTTCAAATTATTTGTTAGGTAGCTGGAGTACTACTTCAGAATATCTATTTATGTTTAAGAATCTTAAGATTCAAATGATTGGTGTCTCTCTTTTCACTCAAAAAGATTGAAAGATGAACTTGAATTAAATTGCTTTTACTCAAGCATATAGGAACCTGCTGGAGCAAAGAAAAAATGTGAAAATATAGTAGGCACACCCACAGATAAACTTCTAGTGATAATTTGGGTTTGATGGGGAGAAATTCAAAATTAGGCATGTCATGGGGTAAAAAGAAAATGTATTTAGTGTGAATCTCCTCTTCAGAACTGAATTCCTGATATTACAGCTTTATGATGATTGCAGTGAAATGCAACAGAACGTATTATTGTGTATAAAAGTGAAATGAGGTCTGGGAGGAGCCAGCACTTTGGATTTCAGTGCAAATGAGAAAATTAGAACCTAATAGGAAGCATAACCCAGGTACGTGTTTGCTGGTTTTGTTGTTTGTTTTTTTTTTCCTGTTAAAATTCCTCCAGTTTTTAATCACCCTCTAAATCTTCTCCAAGCAGGGTAATTAGAGAGGGCACTGAACCCTGAGGGAGGCAGGCTGCAGTCACACAGAGCCAGGGGGATAATCATCCCCATTGATTATTTTCTGTGCTACTCTTGATTTCCACGCTGCACCGTTGTCTTAAGCCACATTTCAGTTTAATAGAAAATGACAAATTAAACTAATTTGCACCTAAATAGCTTTTTAGAATTGCCTTTTATTTCCCAAAATGGTGCAGCGCAGGTATTAAGTCTCACTTAAATTTGAAAGCCTAACCCAAGAGTTGTAAACACCTTTGTGAGAAAACTCAGACAGGTGAATAATGTGAGTACATCCTCCCACAGGAAAGGCATTTCCAGGATGTTGAATGTTCACACTTCAGTTTAAAAAGTAAAACTTTTGGGTTTCTCTGAGGAGCTGGTATCAGCCTGTGCAGAAAAAATGCATTAAACCACTTCAAAATATGGGGCAGTGATCCCACAGTTCTGCACTGTAAAGAGTTTTTCTGCTGCAATCAGAATGGGATGAAAAACAAATCCTTGGTGATATTTTTAAAGGTTTCAGTGGCTGAAATTCAGGTTTTATGGGCTGAAATTTTCTAAGAGATGCTAATGAAACTTTTTTGTTTCTTCCAGCCATGTGCTGCAGAGTTAAGAGTGACAGGGGGAAGGGGAATGCCTGCTGGGATTTTAGAATTTATAGCATAATTTAAAAAAAAATAGAATTCTCTGGCACAGACAACTGGTATTCCTACTAAGCTGATACATTCCCATTGCCCAGAATACAGCTAAATTATTAAATATACTTTAATCTATCAATAAACAGATTTCTATAACATCTGTAGAAACAGAGGAAGTATTAATCCTAATCATGTTGCCAGCAGGAATTAATTCCATTTTTATTCTCTTTATAATTGGCATTAGAACTTTGCAAAGCTCTGAACAAGTCCTGTAACACTGAAGTGTTTTCAGGGGTTTCATCTTCTGGGATGGAAAGTTTCTTTTTTCCTTCTATGGCCAAACAGGAGTTTTCTTGTACTTTTTCAAATGCCATCAAGCTGTCGCCTCAGTCCCTGCTCCATGTGGATTGCACATCCTGTCCACTTCCAGCAGGGATGAAATCTGCACACTGAGGAGTCTGTTCAACCCTTCCCTTGGGTTGTTGTGACCCCCAGCACCTGCCAAGGTTTGGTTCTCCCAATGCCTCTCCTGAATTCCCCTGGCAGGTTCATCACAGGACAAGTTGCTGAATTCCTCCTTGCTAAAAAGTCTCACTCGTGGGATGTTCTCTATTATAACCTCACGACAGAGGCAGAATAAATGCATTAATACCTCGACATCTCTCTTGTTTAGGAGATGGAGCTATGCAAGCAAAATATAAAATAAATATTTCAGAGGGGCAGTTAAGAGGCAGAGTGTGTAAGACATGAAACTTCCGTTGAGCTCCTTCCAGAGACTTTTAAAAACGTCCTTCTTCCTCTAACAACATATTTAACTTGTTCCTCCCCTCTGTGTTTGTTAGAGATTTTGCATAATGCAGTGTCACTAGAAACTTTCTGTCTAGCTGAATTAAGAACCACCAAAAGTCTCTCTAGAATGGAGTTCCTGAGTGAAACTGAAAGGACTAAGTGGCTGAATAACTTTTTTTTTTAATTTAAAAAAGAGTACATGGCCAGTTGCTTTGGAAAAAAAGGCCATTCACTTGCCAGAGGACTTGGAGATCTTCAGACCACCCAGAAGGCAGGGACCCTGCCAAATCAAAACCCCAAGGACATCGTGTAGAAAGGGCTGCACTTGGCTCCCAGGACTATTGGGATTTTACTTTTTAGACTCCAGTGTTTAGAGCCATAAAGGAGATCTTGCAGCTGAAACTTTGTATTTTATCATTAATAAGTCCCACCTGCCTGAAAAAATGGGTAAGAGCAGAAGCAGAGACGAGGTGATGCCTTGGAAAATCGGGTTTGCAGTTGAATGGGATTGGGAATGCCAGAAAGGCTGAATTTTCCTGCTCCAGGATGCCCTGGCCCTACACAACCCCTGGGGAAAGCTGCAGCAGGTGGAAGAAGAGGCCACAAGAACAGAAACTTTTGTACCAAACAGGGGCATCACTGGTGTCACTCAGTGGATTTTGGGACCCTTGAAGACACCCAGAGCTGAGACTTCTGCTTGGGGTTTTGCACTTATCATCCCTGAATTTCCAGCTAGGCCAATACTCTGTCTCTAATTCCCTCAAACGCAAATAAAGCAAAGCAAATGGTGAATATTTGTCAGGCTTTAGAGATATTTCTTGTGAAACCAGTGGCACGTGTTAATAAATAGGGGAGTAGCACTGTCAGGAATGCTGCAGGGTAAATAATGGTGGCAGTGGTTGCTCTGGGAATGCCTTCAGAGTTCCCTAAAATCAATATTCAATTGAGGAATATTAGAGTGATGCCTTGTCAGGGTAGCTAAAACAGAAGCTAGACAAAATTAAGGGAATAAAAAGCAGATTATTTATCTTTATTGAAGGCCCTTCAGGTACATTCAGGGCAGACAAAGCCCCCCAGGGGCTGCACCCAAAATGGACCCCGGGTTTCACACTTGGATAACTTTGGGCCATTTGCATCTTGGGGCTGAATCTCCCAATTCCAGCTGCAGGGAATGAAGTCCTTGAGGCCAAGTTTGCTGCCCCCAGGTCACTCCTGTGTCCATCTGTGGGGCCTGAGGCAGTGAGGTGTCCTTGATTGCCAGGCCTGGAGAGGAATTGCTGTGTCTGAGCAAAATGGGAAAGCAGCAGCTGCCACTGAGTGTGGAGTGTGGAGTGATCCACTAAAGAACTGCAGGAGTACAAATACATAAAAAGTAGAACAGCTGAAATCCTGAGGCATCAAGAACATAGTACACGCTTGCGCTTAAGAGGTGATAATCAGATAAAAACCTCTGTAACATTTATAAATGAGCATTCCAGGCTCATGAGCTCATTTCCAAAGAGCATTGGAAAAATACTCATTTGCATGGCTGGGTAATGCAGTGTGCACGGGTGTCCTGTGCAAGCAGGGAAGCAGAGCCTGGCATTTCCCAGCTGGGATTGTGTAGCAGCACCTGCTCAGCAGCACCAACCTGCCAAATACCAGGCACAATTCCTGGCACGTGCCCGAATCCCCATTATTTCAATTTGTGTTGCAGTGAGAGCTGTAACTAGCCATGAGAATACCACCAAAAATGCAATTTTAGCGATTTGAAGGTGGTGATAACTCCGAGTTACAAATTCTTTTACCCTACTTGAAAGATGTAAATGCGCATGAACTCGAGGCACAATAAGGTCATGGCAGGGAAATTCACTGCTCTGAGGGATGGCTTTGGCCTCCACCATCTGCACAGCACCTCAGTCAATCACGTCAGGAGCAAGCCCAGGCATCCACAAGACAAAATTATAATTCCTCCCAAAAAATATTCCTGGAAGTATTCCAAGAGGGAAAACATTCCTCCCTCGAGTTTGTTATTTGAATGCTCTATTTATATAGTGAAGTGTTAAGATAATTAAATTTTTTGGCGAGACTATGATAATCTCTTTTGACAACCTAAGTGAGTAGCACAGCCATAGATTTTTTTCTTGGTAATTATTTGAGTTCTAGACAAGCTTTCAAAAAAAGAAAAAAAATCCTATTCCAGTTAAGAAATGCAGGTGTAAGAGAGGCAGAAATTCAGGAATTTGTCACAGGTGGGGTAATATGTCACTGGCAAGCTGTGCTTTTATTTGACTGCAAGGTTTTTGCAGCCTCAAATGTAGATTTTCATTATTAAGTGAATACATTTCTTCAGGAGTAAGTTCCAATATAATGTTTCTGAATGCAGAGAAAACCTCACCAGCCCCCAAAAACCAAGCAGGAGGGAAAGATTATATCTCTATGTGAAGCAGATAGCAAATAATTTTTAAAAATATTTTTATACCCATATTTTAGGGGGGGGTAATTTTTTTAAAGTACATACATAAGTTTGTGGGGTTTTTTTACAGTATTTGATGATTCGTAAAGCTTATTTTTTGCTAGTCCTGATCCTAAACTATTACCTTCAGTCTGAGCATTCAGTAGAATAATCATTGAGTAAAATAGTGAAGTATTTTCCCAATATTTTTGTAAGATATATGATGAGCAAAAGGAAAGTTTTATGGACCAAAGACATTTATAAATTGAGGCAGACTTGTACCATTTCAGAGAAGGTCCTAAGTGTGGGCCCTGTATTTCACACGGTGGTGCTCTGCAGGACTTTGAGGAGGCTGAGCAGTTCAATAAATGAAAAAAAGATTGTAAATTATTGTAAAATAATTGGTTTTTCTGAAGTGGACACACAGAGGTGTTACAGAGAGGGTTCCAAGAGTTCCTACAAGGACTTATGGTTTTTGACTGGGGTAATACTTGCAGAAAATAAAAATTTGTCCTGAAAAAAATCTGCTGTTATTCCATTGTGCACATGAGGCTTTCAGCTGGATAATTCAAGTATTTGGGGACTCTATTCCTCTATTGCAGCCACAAAGTTAATTTTTGTCACAGCAACATTGACTCTGTCTCTTGTGCCTGGTTTTTCACAAGATCACGGAATAATCAAGCTTTTTCTTATTTTTCCCTACCCTATTCCAAGATTATTTACAAGAAAAAGCTGCTCTCTCCCTCACTTTGAAAAGGCAATAAAGCATATTTGGACATTCATCGTGCACAGGTGCAAAACCCTACCAGAAATTAGGAAAGGTTTTTTTTCACAGCATCAGGAGGTTGGAATAATTTAGAGAAAAAATTATATTGCAAAAATGACTTGCACAAAGCATACTTTACTTTAAGGTACATTAAATTGTCTTTATAAATGCAAATACTAATTCCAATGTTATTTAGTGCAAAACCAGGTAATTTGGGTAGGACTAGGAAAAAACAAGTCACTTAGCTCTAATTGCTGAATATTCTTCTTGAACACTCGATTTAAAAAGCCCAGAAGACCAAACTGTTATTTGAAAACTGGAAATATTTGATTATTCAACTGCATAAATTATCTTAGACAGAGCCAAGACTGGAATTAACTGCAGATATTACTGAAGCTCCCTGAGAGCAGGCCATGACCATTCCATCAAGTGAATTGTTGTGCTACTTATTCTCAACAATCCTTTTCATTTTCCTTTTCTTCCCCTTTGATGCAGTGGAGATCACAGTCCTCCAACGTGTGCAATTTGAGTTTTCAGTGCTGATGACAAGTTGAAATTGAAAGTAGTTTTGTAAAATTACGAGTGTCAGAGCAGACAGAACAGAACAATGTAATTAACTGCAGAGCAAGTCATTAAAGAGAGAGAAGAAATGAAACTGCAAATCAGCTGCAGAGGCAGACTCTGAACTTTTGGCATCACAGATTGCTAATTCATTATCGACAATGCTGCTATCAGCCCTCTGAAATATTTGGCGACCTTTAAGTTTAGAAATGGAGCTTTGGGAGTTTGAGAAACTCAGAAAAACACTAAAAATGTACATTTTCTTTTTGCTGAATTGAAACAGGGTTATACAGATCAGGTTTTCTATTTAAACACAGCAGCTGTGCCCTTCAAGTTTTGTGGGATCACTGCATAAATTCCCAGAAGGCCACTACAAACTGCATGGAGCAAAACCATTAATACTGGTGTTAACATATTAATATGGTAGGAAAATGTTTCGAGCCATCACAGGCAGAGATTTTTTACCCAGAATCTGTAATTGCTTCTGAAGTAATGGGTTTGTAATGCTAGAGCAGTAATTACTATTTTTAACTTCTGAAAATGAACAGACAGAAAACAAACAAGACAAAACCATTTGGTTCCTCATTGGAGAAAAAAGAAAAAATTAAAAATAATCAGGTTTGACCTTAGATAGTTCATGTCAATAAAATGTTTTTGAAGGATGGGAAATAAGGGCTTTAAGGGAATTATGGGCTCATTTCTCAGCGTTTACAGGATTTGCCAAGGACAGTTGCAAACCCCCTACCTAGGGAGATAAAATCATGCTAGAAGTCATAAATTCACAGAACTGCACTTTGTACAAACAAACAGAGGCTGCATTTAGGGCCAGAAATCAGAGAAATTTCACCTCCCACAAAAGAAGGTCCAGCCTAGAAATCCTGCAAGGACTTTCTGCATTTGCTGTGTCCAAGACAGTGATAAATGTTTATCCCATGGGAGACCACTCCAGCAGAGAGAGTTTAGAGCCTTTGCCATGACCAGAAAAAGAGGGAATTCCAGCACCTGCAAGAGAAGCCTAAGGTGGTGGAGCTGAAGCAGCAGCTTTATAAATTATTATAATCATAATAATTTATTATTATAATTATCCTTACTCCTCTCCCAGTCAGCAGTTCTAGGATTTTGTTACTGGGTAGATTTGTACAGCCTGCTGTTTTAACTGAAATTTATTAGGAAATTTAAGTCTGGAAAGAGTATTAGAATAAATCTTATTTTCTTAAATATTCCCATTGCCTCTATCAGTTACTGAGGACAGGAAGAAAAACACTCAGAATTTTCCACAATTACTTTAATTCTGGTGTATATTTTATCTATAAAACCCTTACCTTTGCATCCAGCTGGAGAGCAAATATTTTAAGGCCCAAGGAAGAGCTGAACAAGAAAAAAAATCAAGAAAAATGGGAATTATCTGTCAAGTAAACAAAGCTTTTCCAGGAGTTCCTTCTTAATTTCTTCATTATGATCCAAGCAGGTGAAATGGAAATTTTAAGAGTTAGGAAAGAGCAACAACAGCAGCAACACCACATGAACCAGGGGCAAAGAAACCCTGACCTTAATTTTATGTTGTTTTGTTTTTTTTTAAATGTACTTTTTTACCCATGTGTTGTTTACATAAAAATATATATTTATTTTTAGATTATTTATAGTCCCTGTTTGGGCTATTTTTAAAAGCCCATCTACCTCTGTTCAGCAATGAAAAACAAGTGTGATTCAAGAGAGCTCCAACAGAGGTCTTATTCTTCAGGGAAATCAGATTGGGTATGGACTTGAATAAATTCAGGTTGCAGCTCCAGCAGCCTGTGGGTGTCTGTGAATGGCTCATTTTGTATTCCAGACACACTGGGAGCTACAAATGCCAACCAGCAGAGCTGCACTACACAGATCAGGCTCTTTCTCCATCTTAAAGCAACAACTTCCTTTCTGAAAACACACTAAAAATTCCTCTGAGGAAAGAGTGCTTTTTTTTGGGATTTTTTCCTCATCTAATGTGGGGGTTTTTTTCTGATTTCCACTCAAATACAGCCCAAATGTGAGGTTGTAAACAAAGAAGCAGTAGTTGATGAGCAGAACTGAAATGGGAGAGAAAAACTGGAGTTTATCTGTTTTGGCAGATAAGAGCTCGCTGCTGTAATCTGTCATTTGGGTAATTTTCCCCTTCAGAGTGGGAACTGAAATTCATTTTGCTGTGATTTCCTCTGGAACTCTGCATGGAGGGAGGGTGAGTTTTTCTACCCTGCATTAATCAAGACCTCAGTACCCCTGGCCCCCCATTCTGTTGATGCCTTCAGGAGGCTGAGCTGGAGCAGAGCCCAGCCAGGGCAAAAGGATAAATTGGGGATTTATTAAAAGGCTTCACTGGGCACACCTGGGCAGTGCCAGAGCCCAGCTGGGCCACACCCAGGGTGAACCCAAAATGGTCACAGAATGGACAGCAGGGAAAAACCCCAACATATAGTGTCCATCTTATTTACTGTGTAAATAATAATTATTAGGGAGAAGAGATGATGTAGTTCATTGTCTGTGCTTCTAGGAGTGGTAATTAGCAAAAGTAATGATCTTCACACATCACTTGCCATCAGAGTTGTGTAGAATGAAAGGTACAAACCCAGCTTTTCTCTCCAATTTAGCAGCTGACTTAATAATTGAAATAACTGTGTTTAGGCAGGGCTGGGGTGTGTAAATCCTGGGACAGGCCCTTATCCCATCCTGCTCTTCCTGCCCTTGGCATGAGGGGTTTGTCTTGCCAAAAAAGCTGGGTTTTAATGAAATCTCTTTTTTTTTTTTGTGAGTTGTGTGGGTGATGCCTTCTGGAGGATGAGCTGGAGCAGAGACCAGAGAGAGCAAAAGGATAAATTGGGGATTTATTAAAAGGCCTCACTGGGTACCTGGGCAGCACAAGAGCCCAGCTGGGCCACACTCAAGATGCCCCAAAATGGTCACAAAATGGTCTTTGATAAGTTCTGCTCCATCAGCAGATTGGAGTTCATTGTCCAATTACAGCTCCAGGTTATGAAGCTCCATCCTCCTGGTTTTTCCTTCTCCCTTCACCGTTGGTTTTGTTCTTGGGCCTGAAAGTTGTCCTTGGTCCCAAGCTGGAGAAGGAACTGTTTTGTCTCCCTGCTCTGTGAAGAGAGCTCAGGAGCACTGAATATGAAACCTAAAACTACCCAGGAAAACAGCTCAGAATCTAAAAAAAATATAAAAGCTAAAACTCAAGGCATCACTGCCAATCACCTGGACTCACTCACACATGAGGCAAATTGAGGCACTTGCCCAGCAGCAAACGTGGCGTGGGTTTCACAACCAATGAAGCAAAAACGACCCTGATTTATTTCTGCACTGGGCATGCTCCTCCAGCGCTGGCATCAGGTGGTTCCTTGTTTCCAAGGAAACAACTCTGATGTTGAGCACATCCTCTCCTATCACGAACTGCAGGAGGGTTCGGGGTTCTTTTTTCCCCCTCTGAGAATTTTTTGAAGACATCAATCTGAACTAATTTGCTGCACTTGATTGACATTGATTTCTATTTACAAATATCTAATTCTTCCCACGAGTAAATGAGATTAACTAAATCTACACAGAAATGAACTGCAGGAAATGCGTGGCATGGGCAAATTAATTTAATTATATTTGGGATGGGATTGCTGCAGTTTACAAGGGGATGAAAATGTTACACAATTGTGATCTCTAGATGGGGCTTTTACTTTTATTCTTTGGAGACATAATTTGCATTATCACTTATTAGTCATTTAAAAAAAAAATAATCAGAGATTGACAGAGAAACTGCTTCCAGTGATCGTGTCTGGAACAGCTGGAAAGCACTGAGGAAAAAAGGGGGAAATGGGGAAAAAATGGGAGCAAATCTGAAAGTGTGGCACACCTGAGGGAAATGGTGCTTCTGCCTAAAAGTAAAGATTGGTAAAATAAAGAAAAAAGATTTAAAGATTTACAGGAGCTGGAGAAAACTCTTGAGTACAATGACAGCAGATTCTTGAAGGATGCTGTTTCCCCTCTTGTTAGAGGCTTGGGCTTTTACACCTAGGACAGTTTTTATGGCCTCAGAACTTGTTAAATATCATTCTAAAGTTGCAACTTGAATCCATATTCTAAGTTATGGACTGCAAGTTCTCATTTCTCTGTTTCTTTGCGTGGACAACACTGGTACAATAAATGACATTATTAAATCCCCTGCAGAGTATCAAATTAAATTCTAATTAAAGTGAAGAAATCCACTGAAACAAAAATAGGAAGTGCAAATAACCCTGATTAAATCTATAAATCCAAAATGATACAAATTTAGGTAATTTCTAATGTCTATTATTAGGAGCATTTGTAAGAGGGCTCTGAGGTATGCAGACATTAATTCTTTTTAATGAACACAATTATTCAGGAGATCACCAAAACACCAAGAAAGGAGCCAGGCAGCCAAGAATTTTTTCATGCCAAGGCAGGCAGAAACTCCAGGGATTTTGAGGGGGCTTAACTGGTTCTGTTTGGACACTTAATGAAAAGAACATCTTTTCCTCTGCCGTGTTAAATATCAAGCCAGGCACTGCAGAGTTTGTAGGCTTCTGTTAACATCTGCCAGGTCTCCGAGAGAATTCCCAGGTTATTGGAGATCACACTGGGCTGCAAGTGCTTTCTGCCTTATCTCCAGTGGGAAAGCTGATAAGGCAGCCAATATTAACTGCCCCCTCTGAACAGGCAGGGAAAAAGAGAATTGGGTTTGTGCTTGAGGAAGGGACATTTCAGAGACAGGATTTAAGCAGATAATTTAATCTAAACACTTAATTTGTCATCCTGACTAGAGAAAATCGGGATTCATGTAGGCCATTCACTCAAATCTTTCCAGCCTGAGAAAAGAATCCCTCAAAAAGGCCATTGCCTATTTACAGCCTATGTGATGAGTTATAAACCCTTGCCCAAAAAAGCTTCTTTCTTGGTTGTGTGCTATTCAAAAGCACAGAAATATTCACAGAAGGGAAATACCTGTGTGGATGTTTCCAGACAAAAATATTCAAAAATGTTACTCCAGCTTCAATCAACTGCTTTCACTGGAGGCCAGAAGTGAGACTCAAAAGAGCCTGAGCAAAAAATAAAAGGGCCTTAAGCAGGTAATTTAATCTAAACCCACTTAATTTGTCACGCTGAGTAAAGAGAATCGGCCTTCAGGTTAATTTACTTAAATCTTTCTGTTCTGAGAAAAGAATCCCTCAACAAGGCCATTGCCTATTTACAGCCTTTGTGATGATTTATAAAACTTTGCCCAGAAAAACCTCTTTTCTTTATTGTACTCTGTTCAGAAGCACAGAAATATTCACATATTCCTCAAAAGGAATATATATCCTTTATATTCCTTTTGGGAAATATCTTTGTGGAGGTTTCCAGACAAAAATATTACTCCACCTTCATTCACCTGGTTTTCCTGGAGGATGGAAGTGAGCCTCAAAAAAGAGCCTTAGCAGTAGGGACTCCTTGAAATTCAATTTAGCTGCAAAACACTTGAAAAATTCCTCATGAAGGGAAATTAAAATTAAGATCCTTTTTTGAATATGAAACTGTCAACAGATTGCTTGACCAGACTCCAGATTAGAAAGCAAACAGGTGGAATTTCTGTGGGTTTTTTGCAGAAATTAAGGAGACTGGAAGGCCAAACCCAAGGCCATGGTGAGTTCCAGACTCTTCATTGATTACTCTGTTAGAAAGGGTAGAGTTGATGAGCTCTTACTCTGAATGCTTTCCTATGCAATTCTCTATTCAAATAGAAGAAAAAGGGACCAGAATTACCATTTACATTTATACCACACATATAAAAATTTATTTGAAAGAGGAAATTTTTTTTATGCAGCAGCATGAAAAGCAGAAATCTATTCAAAGTCTGAAACTCTTTTCCAGCTTTTTTTTCTGCTTACAAATACAAAAACTGATGCTTGCAAGTTGAAACCTCCACAGGAAACCTCAGGGGGTTTAGGATAAAGTGTTTCTGCTAAAAACTGATTTTGGGGGGGAAATTTAAACATTTTTTTATCTGTTCCTGCAGAGTGTAATGTTAAAAAAAATAATTATTTTCTTTAGAAGATCTCATGCAAGTATGTAACAGTAGAGAGAAATCTTGAGAAATTAAAACTCTCTTCCTCCTGGGACATATATTTTGTTTTGGCTTCCACCTTCTGAGATACAACTGTACTTCAGTTTAGATGGAATAAAACGTTATCCTGAGTATTGTAATCAAAGATGTCCCTTATTAATCAACAAGCAAAGAACTGCTGCAAAAATCAACATTTTAAAAAAGGGCATCTGATCTTAGAAGCTCTGATTGAATTCATTAAATATTGAATAGCTCCTTTTTCAGTACTGAAGACAATTAGTCCAAGTTTACAATAATCACCGTTAGAGAATTAATTTCACTTTGGTTTAAAAAAAAAAATCTCCATCAAAATGTTCTCCTCTTGAGTGCTCTCCTGAGTGGGCTTTGATCTCTAGAATATTCAGTTCTGAGAACTGAACCTGGGTCAATTTTATAGCACAGATTATGGACAAACTGACAAGAAAACATTGCTGCAAAGTGATTTTGCCTTTAAAACATTTTTTGGGCGTTGGTCTTGCCTGAAAGCTGCTTAATCTAATTTCTCTCTGTGTTCAATGCTATTCTCTTGAACATTAATGCATTAGAATATAATTCACTTTTGGTCTTCCTTATAATATTTTCCTCTTTCCAAACATTTCAAACGTTTTTTAATGTATTTTCTATTCTACTTGTACCATTCAAAGCTCAAAAAGCTTTGATTTTCCAGACTTAAAAATAATCATCACTCTTTCAAGATTTTTGCATGATCTAGATCTAAAACTGTACACAACCAGCTTCATTTTTAATGAAAGCTCTGTGGGGAAAGCCCAGAAATACAAATCAATTTGTATTCCAAATAATTTCAGAAACCAAGCAGAAGGAAGTCAGGTAGGAGGTTTAGTTTTGGGATCACTTTTGCAGCATCCCTGGAGTAAGTTACTGCAGTAAAGCTGAAGGGTTGCACTTTTTCTGAACCCTATGTATGCCTTCAAACCCTAGATTATATTTTTAAATTTGGAAAACTCTAAATTTGACAGGGAATCCCCAGTAGTCATAAAGAGCAGACTGAGAATTTTCTCTTGAAATGTGAGGGGTGCAGAGGCCAAGCTCCCAGGCAGAAAGGAACTCGCACAGAGCCCTGTGCTGATGGCAATTAGCACAAACCCTTGAGGTGGCTCCTGCCCAAAATTTCAGCAACACCTGGGCAGCAGGACTGGCTTCAGGGGTGTTACCCAGGATGGAATAGATTCACCTGGGAAGTTTGTTAATTTGTTTAGAAGCAGAAACCCTTTGCCAGTCTTTTCCCAGCACAACTTGGCAAAGCTGGTGTTTTGGTTGAGTGCCTCTCATTAGACTTTGTGATGGTCTAGGGTGACACTATGTGGCTAATCCGAGCACTGAAATATCAATTGCAAGTCAGCTCTTGGAATAGTTTGGGAAGAAACTGACCTCTTCTCCCGACTAAAATCCTGAGCAGGCAAGTTTGGAGCTTCTTGGGTTTTTGGAGCCTGTCATGTGGAGTGGTGAGCTTTGCCAAACTGTTCTCAAAGCTGCACAGAGACTCACCTGACATAAATACCTGAAACAAGGCAATCATCACGCTGGAAGTGCCTTTACTCTGCCTTAAAAAGGACAGAAGAGTTTGGCTATGGGATAGAAAGGGGAAAATGATTTGTGGGATTCCTTTCTCAGCGTCCTCTTTATCTGACATCAGCTGGGTTTTCCCTAGGGTAGTAGGGAACAAACAGCAGGCAACGCTCCCAGTCCATCACCTTGACCTCTCTCCTGTTAGCTTGGAGCTCATTTTAGTTTCCTTGTTGCTTCCCACCCCTCACACACACAGAGCTCCTCTTGCCCCATCCCTGCTTCTGTCTCAGCCACCCACGTGGGTGTGCAGTTTATTGTGCAAAGAGCTCCAGACCTCCCTATTTCCATGGATTCTCCTTTATCTCTGCAGTTCATGGCTGGCCTCATACAGGTTTGGGGGACAGTTCCTTCCAGATGCATGAGCTGAAATAAAATGTAGCTCGGAATTCCACAGATTTCAACACATCTTCACCAGCTCTACCCTTAACAATCCAAAGTCATCAACTTGTGAATTTATCCAAGGGAAAGTCCCTTCATAGGAGTCAGTGGTGGATGCAGCCATAACTTTTAATCCTGCACACACACCAGCTCCTGTTTAGATTTTCCAGCATGCACCCAGCTGGGAGAAACAGCCCCAGAGTGACACCTTGTGCAGCACCCTGCAGGTGAGGGCTCAGCCTGACACAAACCACCACTCTGGATTGCATTTCCATGTTTTCAGAGCATCTCTTGTTGTCCTTCAGCTGCAACTCCATTTTCAGGCAGCCACTTGTAAGATTGAGGGTAGAAAAGAGTTTGAGGCTGTTACAATGTGCAGGCCTCCTCTATTGCAGCAACGAATAAGGGCTTTCATAATTAGTTCAAGTGCCTTTGTATAATCTCTACATAATTAGATCCTGTTCTTCTCTTGTTTTAAACTACGTGTTAGGTTATTTTAGCAGTGTTTACACTGAAATTTCTCCAAAGGCCTGCCCTGGTCCCAGTTTGCAGCAGTGTTTCCCTCAGAACTCATGTGAGTCTGGCTGAATTTAGGGACCATCCTAAAGCAGATTTTCTCCTCAGCTGCTCTGCTCATGCCATACTGAAAGCCAGAGCAAGAACAAATCTAATTGTACTTCCTTTGGTGTCCCTTCACAGCTGTTGTGTACTCCAACCTTTGCCACATCCACTGGCGCAGTCTGGGGGTCACATTTCATTCAATATATTCCTAAGTCCATCCATCCCTCCTGCACAGCCATGGGAGTTTTGCTGGTTAAGGACCACCTGAGACATCAATGCTCACAGCAGTTTCCAGCCCCTCCCTGAGCTGTCACTGCTGCTCTTGGAATTTCTATCCTAAGAGATCCCTTTTGCAGCAGGACTGTCCTTTTCCAAACAATTTCTTTGTTCGAAGGGAATTTCTACAGTTACTTTGCTAGACAGTTTTCCTTCCATTTATTACATTGTAAAAACCAACATGACAGTTTTGCCTCACTTGAATTTTAACACTAACCCGTTAAGTTTCCCAAATTCCTCCATGGACTGTATCACTATGGAGACATTAAGTATTCCAGTGGGTTTTCCACTGGCAGGGTGCTGCAGTGTCCCTCTTCTTCCTTGTCACAGTGGTTTCAGCAAACAGAGCAGCCTCTTTAAAGGCCTGAAATCAGAGGTGTGGTGTTAAACAAAGCTGTGATGATCTGCATAAATTGTGGGTAGATTTCAAAGTCTGCATTTAAAACTATGATAAGAAAATACATTTAAAAGATCAGAAGGGATTTAATCTGTTTAAATGATGAGAGATTAATTCAGACCTGCTGGAAGGAGCTGATCCCCTGCTTGAAGAGGGCTCAGAAGAGCTCCCAGTCTGAGTTTAGCCATGCATTTATCAAATGTGTGAAGAATTGAGTTCTTGTACCTGGGGCACAGAGCTTGGCTTATAAAACCCAATTTACAGTCTGAATTCCTGCACACTCTGCAAGCCCATAAAGAATTCTCCACTTGCAGGGCCCCAAACTCCTTAAGCCTCTGAGTGTTCTTGTGTCCTGTGCCCTGTGAATTCAGCAGGGGAGTGACAGAACTCCCCCTCTGGAGTGGGATTTGTGATGTGTGGATGTTTATCTGGGCTTCCAGCAGATCCAGTGCTCCTGTACAATGCTGGGAATTCCACAGGAACTGCTGGGTCTGGAAAAGCCTCCTCTTTGAGCTCCGTGGAAAAAGAAAAATGATTGGATGAATGTTATTCATCCTTGCTACCCTTAACCTGACTGATTTAATTAGTCTATGTGAGGAAAAGTTTTAAGCATTACTTCTGAGAAGATTTAAAATTATATCAGTCAGTCATTAGGCTATCATTAACATTTTCTGCAGCCACACTGAGGTCAAGTGGAAATGAAGAACCATCAAAAAGAAACAAAATCAAAGAATTTGGATCATCACGTGCGTTGCTATTTGACTCTGCTTTGGGTTTTTTTAAAAAAACTTCCTGAATAAGATCATAATTTAAAGATATGATTTTTGGTTGTCCTACTTTGATAAACCAAAATCAAAATTCCACCCGCAGTAGTAAAAAAAAAAAATTAAAACAAAAACCACCCCAACAAAAAGAGGTAAAAAAGGAAAGAAAAGAAGAAAAACTGATCAGAAAGCGAAGGCAAGTCTTAGAAACAGCTCTTCCTTTTGATCAAAATAACTTCACATGGAAGAGACTGCTTCAAAGCTCAGCAGTTTTCTGGGAATTGTTGAAGCTTGAGGAGAGTGTTTTAAGTGATAATCTGCTCTTCTCGTGGTGCACAAAATGGCCCTAATGAGATTCAGTTCTAATGTCACAGGTCTTTCATAGCTGCATTTTAATCTCTGCTGAGGGCACCCAGGATGGGTGAATGAACAGCATTTCTGTTCTAGAGAAATAGAAATTCCGTTTGAAGATGAGCTTTAGATGATTTGTGCATTTCTTCTCCACACAGAAGAGCTGCTCTGGGGGAAGGAGCAGGAATGGGATGTCAGGATGTTCATTAACCCCTCAGAGGGACACAGTGGTGGCACTTTGGTGACACTGTGCAGCAGAGCACACAGGGCTCTGGGGTGGTGGGGAATTGAATGGTGCCTCAGGATTTCAGCTGTTGTATTTTCCATGTGTTTGTACTCCTGCAGTTCTTTAGTGGATCACTCCACACTCCACACTCAGTGGCAGCTGCTGCTTTCCCATTTTGCTCAGACACAGCAATTCCTCTCCAGGCCTGGCAATCAAGGACACCTCACTGCCTCAGGCCCCACAGATGGACACAGGAGTGACCTGGGGGCAGCAAACTTGGCCTCAAGGACTTCATTCCCTGCAGCTGGAATTGGGAGATTCAGCCCCAAGATGCAAATGGCCCAAAGTTCTCCAAGTGTGAAACCCGGGGTCCATTTTGGGTGCAGCCCCTGGGGGGCTTTGGGTGCCCTGAATGTACCTGAAGGGCCTTCAATAAATATAAAAAAACTGCTTTCTATTCTCTTAGTTTTTTCTGGCCTCTGTTTTTAGATAGACCAAAAAGGCATCAGGAGCCCCACTGATTTCACACTTTTGCCCTCTGTTGCTTTTCCTAACACGTTCTTCCAACCTTTGCTCCATCTGAAGGGGAATTTCTCCCAGCCCGGAGCACTGGCACAGTGACATGTCCTGTCCCCTCACTGGTGCCACTATCAGGGGCTGCCCCTGCAGCAGGAGGTGGGTCTGGGGAATCACCACACAGACCCTGCAGCACTCAGCCCGTGCTGGGCTGGGCAGGCTTCAAACAAAAGCAGCTTCTGATGGTTCCAATTCATGGGTTCCAATTCCCCCCTCTGCCACTGCTCTTGCACTGCCACAGAACATTTCCCTCCTGTGACTCTCAGACCCAAACACTGCCTCTCTGTGATGTTAGAAACTGGAGCAATCCAAATTTTTGTCTGTAGGATGCTGCTCTGATTCAAATTCTGCCCAGTGCCCCTCCTGTCAGCCCTCTGCAGCAAACGTTTCTCTGCAAAGCTGTGCCACCGAGGTTAATGGCCATGCCACAAAGCTGACAGCTGTACAAGGCTCTGTGTCACACTGCTCATGTACCAGATCAGTTTTTCCATTCCAGAGCCTCTGAGGGTTTGTCAGAGATTGGCGGGACAAGAACAGATCACCATCTTTTCTGAAATGTGACATTGCTATTTATTTTTTGTTCAGCTTCCCACATCAAACAGCACATCTGTGTACTCTGGCTGGAAATCAGCTGCTTTTCATTCAGAAACCTGCTCCTGGCATTTCCCTGTGTCTGAATCCAAAACATACAAACCTTGTACCAACAATCTGTTGCATTTCTATGGCATCATCTCAATCTTTAATGTCACAAGAAGAACATAAAAATGAGTTGCATACTTTCTTTCATTCAATATAATAATCTGAGGAACACATGGAAAAACCTAACACATAAATTACTCCAAGATATAATAAGACAAGAGACTGTAATTAAAAATGTCACTGCAATGAGAAATCCACTATGAGGAGGTTCTAGAAAAACCAAACCCCTCCAAACCTCCCTAAATCTAAACCAACACATTCATGTCCTTTCTCTGCATGAACAGATTTGAAAATATTTAACATCAATCCTTAAAAAATCTACTGCTTGCATTGTCAGAGATAGATTAAGGACAAGAATGAGCAACAAGAGTCTGATGAGATCAGGTTTTTTCAGTGAATTTTAAGATGCATCAGAAAGATGTTTGAAATCTGATATTGATTTCCACTGTAGGTAACTCCTATCTGAATTCTGCCTCCCTGTTTCGACAGCAGTAAATCAGAAATGTTAATTTATGCCTTGCTTATACTCCAGGATTGTCTTTAATCACTGACCAAGGCTTCCCATCAGTGAAGAGATCCTAAAACACCCAACAACTACAAAATGAAAGTGCAAATCCACAGTTCCTGGGCACCCTTTCCTGGCCTTGTTTTCTATTACACAACACCCATGGACACTGATGGGAAATTAAGGATAAATAGGAAAAGTTGGGAGAACTTACTGCAGGGAAGAAGTAACTCCTGAAATCAAAGATATCTGTGCTCTGTCAGTTGAAGAAAAGATTTACTGAGATATCAAAAGCTACAGAACAATGCGTTAACTTTGGAACACTGGAATTTTTCATGGTTTGTGGAAATGATTTCAATTATAGGTCTGTAGTGCAATTTCATAGCAGCAGATTAGAAGAAAAAAACAACATCAATAACTGGAATAATTTTCCAAAGAACTGAAGTAATCTTTGAGGACCCAGACTCCCAGGTTGCAAAACCTCTCACTGAGATCAAAGGTAATCATAATTTTGGGATGAGAGAAGAAAAGCAGGTTTTCTTCACTGAGGCTTTGCTGTACAATTGTACCCCATAAAAGCCCAAATGTTACCAGGAAGTTTCTCAAAGTCTCTAATGGCAAACAGCAGAATCAAGGCAAAAAAAAAAAAGCAAAAAAAAGGAGCAAGGATGTGCCAGATTATAAATCCCAGCAGGGCGGGTGGGAGATGCAGCAGACAACCCTCACTATTCCCCCAAACTCCATTAGCAACACCCTGCAGGACACAACAGCTGAACAGAAGGGAATCACTCCCCCGAGCTCCCCGGGAAATGAAACATTCCCTCCCTTCACCTCCTGCTCAGCTCCTTCCCTTTGCCTTGTCAGCAGCCCAGGCTGAGCTGCTGCAGTTTGTCCCGGAGCTCAGCGACCTCCCTGCAGCTCCAGGGGCTCACAGCCCCCTCCCCTACAGCTCC
>VZTB01001215.1:141259-213183 GCA_013397245.1 Thryothorus ludovicianus
CAGCTCCAGGAGCTCTCAGCCCCCTCCCCAGCAGCTCCAGGAGCTCACAGCCCCCTCCCCAGCAGCTCCAGGAGCTCACAGCCCCCTCTCCAGCAGCTCCAGGAGCTCACAGCCCCCTCCCCTGCAGCTCCAGGATCTCACAGCCCCCTCCCCTGCAGCTCCAGGGGCTCTCAGCCCTCCCCTGCAGCTCCAGGAGCTCAGAGCCCCCTCCCCTGCTCAGCTCCAGGAGCTCTCAGCCCTCCCCTGCAGCATCCCAGCCTGACCTTCCATTCCCGGGGCTGCCGCTCCTCAGAGGTGCAAATCAGATAAATCTGTCATAATAATCAGATAAATCTTCAAATCAGATAAATCTGCCACACCTAACAGCAGGAATGGTGCAGCTCCGAGGTTTGGGTTGAATTGCTCATTACATTAGTTGCTCAGTACATTAAAATTTCTGGATACTTTTAAAGGATTTCCTTTTGGTACCTGCTGTTTGTCTGCCCAGCAGTCCCCTCATTCACCAGATTTCAAACACTTGTTGTGCTTTTGGCTTAGTCTGGAACTGAGCTTTCAAGACTCAGGTCTTGTAAATATTTTTAAATGGTGTCACCTACGGTTTTCTTTAAAGAATGGATTTTTCCTGTGTTGAAATTACTTGATCAGTGTTTCAGTATTTGGACTTTTCTGCCATTCTGACACCATTTAGTTGCAGCCCCAGGAGAAAAAAGCAGTATTTTTTAAAGCTGCTACCATTGCAAAAGGCGAGATTCCTTCTCTTTTCCTTTCCAACATTACCTGCAAGGTCTCAACATCAAAAGTAGATGGTTTCTGAGCCCAGGATAATTCAATGACTGGTGGTTATTTTCTAAAACCAGCCAGATTTTTTTCTACTTTGACAACATTTATGGAACAATATTCTGGGGAACTAATTTACAGTGAGAGATAATTCAGGATGTTTAAGTATCTGCCTGTTTTCCCTACTAAATCTCAGATTTCTGGGGAACCTAAAGAATGTTTTCTCGTTTGTTTTTTTTAAGAAATCCATTATTTGTAAAAGCTAATGTGTGCTTGAACTACAGAAGAAAGGAAACTCAGATTGTGACCACAGCTTTGTCCCATTTCATGATTCAGTGATACAACCAAACGTTTCAGTGTGGTGAGACTGCAGAGGTTCTGCATTGATAAAGAAATTAAATTAGTTATTGACTATAGGAAGCAAAGCTTTCCTCTGATGTGAGGTGATTCAGAGCTGTCCCAGCCATTATTTTCAGTGTCTGCTCTTTGGAGGGATGGCAAATTTCCACCAGGCTCACCATTAGCATAAGGATTCTCTGCCAGGGGCAGATCATAGCTCACCCTCCAAATTTTCAGGAACAAAATGTCCTGGCAGGAACACTGAGGAGACAAAATGCTTTGGCATTATTGTGGAGTGCTTCTGTCCTGATACATGAAAATTAAAAGAAAGGCAATTGAATCATCCCTGCAGCGTGCTCAGCCAAAGTGGGTTTTCTCTGTGTTTTCTCATCCAGTGAAAATACAATTTATATCCAGGAGTCGTTGGATACAGGAGGCTTTGGAGTTTAATGCAAGAAAAGAAGTCAGAGGGAATATTTCACCAGGGCCACTTTTATCACCTCAGGCTTACAGAACATAGCACAGAAAATGTAATAGAGAAATGCTGAAACCATCCAAATCCCTCACAAGCACAGACAGCAGGATAATAAAACCAGCTAGAAGGGACTTTTTATCTTGATAGTAGAATAAAGCCTCCAGAAAGGTCCCTATGGCACCAGAAGCAGCTTCTCAAGGAGCCAGCCTTGCTCGTTGTCCCTCGCCAGGTGTGATGGGTTCTGCCTGGCAGGAATCCCTCCTGCTCTGCAGCTGCCACCCTGCAGCGTTTGTGACTCTGCAGCTCGGCCTCATGACCCTCCCTGAGAGGTGGCAAGGCACAAAGACAGTCCAGAGCACCGAGTGCTCTGCTGGGGAGGTCTGGAGGCATCTGTTCAATTCCCTTTTTTTCTTGGAGGCTTGGTAGAAGAGACATTTGACTCTGAACTCTCGATGGCTTCATTCCCTGAGCAGGCACCACTCCCCACCAAAGCACACGGTGAAACCAGGCCTGGGACTGGAGAGAAAGCCACAGAAACCCCCCAGCAACACCCCAAACAAACAAACAAACACGTGGAAAACCACTCTCTCCCAGCCAGGAGCTCCAGGGCTATTCCCAGGCACCAGGCTTTTTGCTGGAACAGCAGGCTTGTCACAGCAGAGCTGGGCATTCAGCAGGTTCATCTGGGACAGGAGGGTTTCCATCTGGTTCCCTTCCTTCCCACAGAACACTGTTCATGTGCACAGTGACATCTCCTAGAACTCCTGGAATCTTTTTCTTCCGGAAAATAATTCCAAACATGTATAAAATGCTAGATTCTAATTAAATCTCCGTATGCAAAGAAGCATGAGACAACTCTCCCATTTGAAGTGCTATGGTGAGAAAGGAACTCATTCCTATGACTCACCATCCCACAATTCTTATTAAATTTTCTTTAATGATTTTAGATAATTATTTTAAATGCCTCTTTTGAAACTCGAAGCTGGAATAATTTTATATAACTCACTGATGAAAGCAGGAACCTTTCTAAACGCATGTGCCATCCTCTCTGGAGACATCCCAGACCCACCTGGGTGTGTTCCTCTGTCCCCTGCCTTGGGGGGAGTTGAACTGGGTGATCTCCAGAGGCCCCTTCCAGCCCTGGCTGCTCTGGGATTCTGGGATAAAGGGCCATCTTTAGCAGGTGCCATAAATATCTGTGAAACCTTCCAAGAAAGCTGCATAACTCATTTTTCTAATTTTCATAATCTTGTTAAAACTGTGCACCAACAATGCTGATTTTATACCAGCTCAGCTCCTAGAGATTCTCCAATGCCCACACACAAGGGGTAGAGGGAGGTGCTTTGTAATTTGCTGGAAAATCAACCAAATTCAGAGAGAGGAGTGAAGTGCATTGTCTTACTTGGAATTTAACACCTCACTTATTACCAGGCCAATGTGGGCTCCCAGATAGACAGAAAAGCAGTTTGTTTGAACATATGGGAGAAAATGTTGTAAATATTTCCTCGGGGTTGTGTTTTTCAACAGCCTGCCCTGTTTGATAAATGAGTTGTTTAATCATACTTCTCTTCAGTTCTCATCAGGTTATTAGATCATAATGTGCCTGCTAAAACCTGCTTGTAAAAAGAAAAACAGAATCAGCCATTTCCCTGTTTATGCCAGTACCTCCTATAGCAGTGTGCTGGTGACCAAACCTGAGCATTCCCTACATGGATTCCATAAAATGAGAAATATGGGTTTGCAGTTCGTAGCCCAGGGTGATGCACACGTGGATCCTTGTCTAGATCTGAGCCAGGAATAAATTATTACTATTACTATTATTATTATTATTATTAATCATTGTAATTTTGTTCCATTCTGCCAATGTCTCACACAGCTGCAGGAATACAACACAAAAATGGCAAATATCCAGTGCTTACCTTTTGTGGTTCCTCAAAAAGCCACTCTAAAGAAGCTGGAAACCAAGAGGAAGTGGGAAGAGTTGAGCCCTGGAGCTTCACCTGTGCCCACATTCGCTGCCACAGGGAGGACCCAGCCCCAGGGGTGGTGCCACCCCTCCTGATGCCGTGGAGTAGCAGCAGATCTGGGGGACACAGGGGGGCTGGAGGCCACCTGCTCCAAACTGCCTTGGGAATCTCTTTGGGAAAGGCCTTCAGACAGGGAATATTCTTGGAATGGAGTTCAGTGCCAGATCAAGCCAGTAACAAGCAATTATGTCTCCATTTCATTTCAGTATATAGCAAATTATAGATGCACCTGCATTTTCCTCCTCTTTCTCCCTCATTTCCCACTTTTGCCTCTCCTTTATCCACTACTTAGGCACCATTTTCCCTCTTTATCAGTACAGCACCTCAGCAAATCACCACCTGGTCTTCTTGCAGAGATCACAATGTTTACCCTCATGGTCTTGGCATAAAATAGCTAAAAAGTTCCAACATTCCTATTTTGAATCAGGGCATCAGCCCTGGTTCTTCCCCATGGATTAACAGCTTCAAATGTGTGCCTTTCTGAACAGGAATTTAGTGTTGTGGGGAATTTCATTCCTGCTTTCCTTCCCAGTTTGCACCTACAGCTCACATCCATCCCGTGCTCAAAAGTATTTCACAAATTCTCCTGAAAATCTCCTGAGATACATCTCTGGGGCTCCAGCATTGCCCACTGAACAATGCCAGAGCTTTTCTGCAAATAAACTTATGTGTGTGAGGAGGAGGAAAAGGAGTGACAAAAAATTAAAGTAAAAATGTCTTCTGATAATTACCTACCCCTAGCTCCCAAAATCAAAGCAGGAAAGTTTCATTCCAAAGTAGCTGTAAAGCTCCATTAGTCCAAGAAATCTGCTGTCTAAATAATTGTTTTCTTGTCAGGGTTTTGTTGAATTCACAGTGTTGAGTACCTTTTTATTTGTTGGTAACTTTCCTCTCAGGGTAGCACTATTTCATTTTGGCCTCTATCAAGTATAAATTCTGATGGAGAATTGGTGAATAAAAGTTTGAAATCTAGGTGAAAAGGCAGGAAAATCTGTAATTTGAAGCATTTTACCTTTACAAATGAGATTATTTGACAATACCTGGCCTGCTTGGCTAACTCCTAAAGCAGCAATATTGTGTGAGCACAGCTGCATTGCAGTTTATGAACAACTGCATCGATCTAAGCTGGGAAAAAAAAGGGAAGGAACTTCTGGCCTCAGGACCTGAGCACTGGAATGAGAATTCCCTCCTTTTTCCCTAGGTCTTAACTGGCAGAATGAGTCCTAGACTTTCTAGGAAGATTCAAAGTTCATTTTTGTGACTGTGACAGAGGGAGAAAGACCTGAAAAAAAATCAATGTAAGTGCAGAGCTGTCATCAATGACAGATGTAGAGAGCTGCTGGTCTTGGGGCCAAGATTCAACTCATTGTTCCCTGAGCAAATTCACCTGAGCCTTTGGCTTTCCTGTGCACTCATTCCAGGATCTCCCTGCAGCACTCCCAGGAGCATTCCCACCTCCTGGCCCAGCCAGGTGGGAATTGGAGCCCTGGGGGCTGCTCAGCCCCCGGGACAAGGGAAGCAAGCTCTGCCTGGGGAGCAGGGTCCTCACTGCCAATCCACTTTTACATCCACCTGCATCAGAACGTGCCAGTGGGAATCCAGAGCTGCCTCGAGTGACTCCAGGTGAGAATAAAGAAAGCTGTTACATTCAGACCATTATTGTTCATGCTGCTTTGTGAATTTATTTCTTTAAATTTTCCACTTGTGCTCCTGCCAAGAGAGATCTATTAGACAGAAAGCAGCAAGAGTAAATCTTTATCATTTTGTTTCAAACTATAAAATAATTTACATCACATATTTTACTTACTTTTGTCTTTTTTGTTTGTTTTTTT
This sequence comes from Thryothorus ludovicianus, assembly GCA_013397245.1. Taxonomy (NCBI): domain Eukaryota; kingdom Metazoa; phylum Chordata; class Aves; order Passeriformes; family Certhiidae; genus Thryothorus; species Thryothorus ludovicianus. Next base: position 146,710 of record VZTB01001215.1, read on the forward strand.
TTTGAAACCACAAACATTCCAGCATCACACTGTAGGAATAAGAATAACAATAGAAAGCATAACCTTTTGCATAGTATTAAATGAACAGACAGAGTAAGTTCTTTATTTACAATTATTGTCTAGATAAAAAAATTCATAAAAACAGATGAATGAACATATATTAATAACCCCTAGTGGGATGGATTGCCAATGTACCACTGTATTGTTGTCCACAAATCTCATGCTGCTAAGTACAGTACGTAGAGAGCGAGCATTTATATATTGCAGGGAATTTTAACAAACTGATCATTTTGGTTTTTGATCCATTGTTCCCATCACAGAGAGGTCAAGCAATAAAAGAAAGGAATTGTGATGCACGACTTGTAGTTGAAAGGTCATAGCTATTCTGCTTTTAAAAAAACAAAAAAGTCTATCATTTATCATATACATAAAGCACAGTCTCTGCTCACAAAAGCCCAAGTTTTCTATGCATCTCAGTTTATATATGTTTTACTATATATACACAGAATGCAGTGTTCTTTTTCTTAACAGTTTTCAAGTCTGCAAATGGTACCTTAGGGAGGGATACTCCTACAGGAAAAAAATAAAAAAAAAAAACCAACAAAAAAACCCAACCAAAAAATGGAACTGAGAAAAAATATGAAGAGTGTTTGAAAACAAAAAGGCAAACAGTCAGTGTGTGAAGATGCTGAAAAGAAACTGTTCCAGTATTATTAGCTTCTGTGGATGTTCAAGTCCAAAGCTAGAGGCTTCCCTGTAAATAGACACCACGTTTGTCTTCTGGCCAGAGATCCCAGGCCGGCCCCAGAGAGCCCATCCGTGGTGTCCGGGTTTGCAGAGCACCATCCTGCCCGTGCCCGTGCCTGGCTGCTGCCCCCGGAGCTGCGGGCAGCCTGAGCCTCAGTCCTGGGCACGCTGCCCACCCCTGCCCCCGGCCAGCAGCCTCAGCTGCCTCTGGAGAGCTCTGGCTGGGTCAGGCTGCTGAGGCTGCAGAGAAAAACACCTCAACAGCTCGACAGATCGAGATGGTTGGAGGGGGTGCTGTCCCAACACGCCTGGCATGATCGAGTGGGGGGTTCCAAACGTCTTTTGCGCCGTACAGTTTATGGAAAAAAAATCATATGCTGAAAAGTCTCCAAGCAAACTTTATATTAAATACAAAAATTATTTATGAAAAAATCCGTGATCCACAAAGTGCTTAGCATTCAAGTGGTTGACATAGCAATTGTATAAGCTCGTAATTTTTTTTACGTTTTTAGGGCTGTTACCATCTTGAAAAATGTTTTTCACCTTCCGTACTGCAGGTTTTCAAAGCAGCTCTCTTGGTAGAAAGCTCAAGGTAAAATAATGTATTACTGTGTTACTACAGGAACACAAGCTTGGTTAAAAAAAATCACACAAAGCACGTCTCAATACACAATTAATAAAGATTCGTTCAGTCCTAATAGTGCAGAAATTATATTTTTCTTTAAAAAAAATCAAAACAAGAACCTACAATGATTTTCATCCAAAATGCCAACAGCCCATACTTTGCAAATAATAAGGAAATAAATGCCTAAAGTACTAATTGAAAAGGATTAACACGGTATATCACAAGATTTTAACAGTTGTTGTATCTCCATATAGACAAACCAAATATAACTTATTTTAAATTATAAACTCATTTAATGTCTCTCTAAAAATAGTTTTCAAAGCCATTGCTGTATGTCTAAGGAATGAAATAGCCTCTGTTACTGTATGTTGCACCAAACAAGTTCAAGCAGGTTATCAGAAGGAAGGAACAAATAAAAGGAGAGAACCTGATCATTTTGATTTTTATTTGAAACAAAGGAAGCCTGGTTTACCTCCCTGTATATAGGATCACAATGCTACATCCTATGTGTTATAGTTTGGCTTCTTTTGTTATTTACTAGCAGTATCTACATTATTAACAAAAAAAAAATAGCCAACAGAAAAAAAAAAAAAAGAAATCAGGCAGAAATCAGAGCAGGGTTGTAATAAAATATCCAGGGTGCGAGAGTACAGACATTTTCAATGAGCTGAGCTGAGCCATTTTTATACTACTTCGGCAGGAAGTGCTTTCTTAACCCTACAAATAGTTAAGGATATTATCTACAGGTTTGTAAACAAATTACATTCTTTTTTAGGACATAAATAAGTTAAAATAGTCAGAGCAATTTGAGCAGAAACAAGGCAACATGCCAACAAAGAAACTTTATATATATATAACTATATATATATAGATAGATATATACATATATATAATTAATTATCTATATACTTATATGTATATATCTCTATATATAGTCTCATAAATGTTTAAGTTCCTCTGTCCAACTGGTGCAAATCTACTGTGCAAGTTAAGCTTTGCAACTTCAAAAAAGTTATTTAAATTAAACTATACAATTGAGTCCATGCCACACAAGCATTTCAAAAACTCACAGACCAGTGAATTGGATAAATAGCCTCAGAAAGAAGTCCTCTGCAGTTCCTGCTTAAGGAGGAAAAAAAACAAAAAGAAACCCAAAAAGGAAATAAAAACAAACAAAAAGAGAGAAAGAAGGGCCAGCAGTGTACAGTACATTCATGCAGGAGGATTTTTTTTTTTGTTTTTGTTTATCTGAAAGGGAACGGGGGTATGTAAATCAGCCATTCATTCTTTCCCCAAAACCATTGTGATCAACAATTCATTCACTTGTCTCAGAGTGAATAAGAGTTCAAACAGCTTTTCAGCCAGCAATGTTTTTAATATATATATTTATATATCTCGGTTGCTGTGGGGTTTCTTATTTTATTTTACTTTAACTTTTTATATTTCTTTTTCCTTTTTTTTTTTTTTTGCAGTGACCTTTTCAGCTAAAGTGATGTCTCCAGGCTATGTATTGGGCTTCCTGGACTAGAAGAGGTAGCTGATTTACTTGTATCAGTTGTAAGATTGATTCCACTGTCGATAGCACTGTTGTTCTTGTTCAGCGAGGACGGTGGACTCGAGTTTTTCTTGAGAGCAGGGTCTTCTTCTAGGTCTGTGTCATCAATGAGTGGGATGTGGGGCTGGGAATCTTCTATCCTAAATTCAGGATGAGTCATAAAGTTGTGAATAGAGGTTCTAGATTCTGGTTTTTCTAAACCTTCATAGAGAGAGCTACGGAATGCCTTCACGACGCGGATCTGGGGGGAGAAAAGGAAAGGGCTGTCAGAGGGCACCGGCCCAGGGCGGCAGCGGGCAGAGAACACTTGGTGAAAAATGTAGCACATGGTTAGGGCAGTGCAGGCAGCTGGAGTCCAAAGTCTCTGGATGTTATATGCATAAACGAGTGGCTCAGTTATGTGCATTTTGAATGTCTGTACCGACTGCAATATTAAAATAAACCAAGGTTTAAAGCCATCAAAGAACTGATGGGGAGGAGTGGTTAAAGAAAGCCAAGGTCCACTCGTGTGGTACATCCCTAGTAAAAGACAAGCCATGTTAATTGTAATGCAAATGTCAAACCATGCATGTTGATAGGTTTTTTGCAGTGAGTAAGTAGAAAGGCTTTTTTTTTAATTAAAAAGTCTCTTTTGTATTGTTGTTAAAAATACCATTACACATAACATATCACACTTCACAAACAGAAAAGCACGGAACACGGACACGGTTGGATGGGTACGTATGAGACACACACAGGAGCCAAGTGTAAAAACTAGAATATCAATGTTTTAAAGCAAAATCTAAATGGATGCAGCCAAGAGCACAAAAAGCCAAGCAGACAAAGTACTAAGCGTAATCATGCTACCACAGGGAAAAAAAAATAAAATAAAATTCACAGTTACCACATGAACAGAGTGAACTTGCACACAACAACTACACTTGGAAGCCTGGATAATGTGAACATAGTATCGTTGAACCAACTTTTATTTGTCCTTCATGCAGATGTGAGGTAAACACTCGAGTATAGACCCACTGTTCTAGCCATTCAGCTTGTTAATAAATAGAAGAACATGTAATAAAGTAATGGATTGGTTGTTAGGTTGAATCGAGTCCCATTGTTAACGAGCTGTTTGGATTTGGTGTCTCAGTTGTGCAGTTACGATTTGTGCCATATATGCAGTCTTTAAAGCAGGTCAGTGACCTGTGCCAGGGGCCACCTAATGCCAGAAACCACCTGGCAGTAAGAACAGAGGTGAAAATCAACTCAAGACTCAGCCCAGCGATTCGCGGGGATGGTGCCCACCGTTTTCCCAGTAGGAAATGGGAGGAGCAGAGTGAGGAGCGGGGCCGCTATGTCCTCTGTGGGTGGGCAGAGGGAGGGATGCTCTCTGTGTCCCAGGGACCTATCAGTTCTCAAAAGAAGGGAAGGGTCGTGCTGGGTTACTGCTGAAAAAAACAGAACTTTTTGGAAGGGGGTGGAGGGGCAGAGAGGAAAAAACGGAATGGCAAAACGTGATCTGTTGGCAAATGTTTCATGACTAAGTATGAGTTCTATCCCTCTACTTCCATGTAGTCCATGAGAAAACCTTGGGCATTTCTCTGGGGGGAGACCAAAACACAGGCAGAGGCAGAAAAGGTGCAAGCAGGTACTGTGAAAGCTTCTCCACACACATTTGAAATGGTTTGGTGGTTGGCATGTGGATCTTTTTACATGTAAATATGCTGCACATTGTTGGTTGGCCTGATACACTACTGCTTTGGAAAGCTTTAATTGCTCTTTTCCTTGGCAGACTGTGCTTCAGTAATGGCACAGGGCCACAGGGCTCCAGCTGTGGGGTCCAGCTGATCCTGTGCTTGGAGTTGGCCAAGTTGGGCAGAATTTCAGCACATTTGAGGAAGAGGCTGACTTGATTTTTCTTTTTTCCCCCTCTTTGAACTCGGTCCGTGTTTATGCTCTCTAAATATGGATATTTGTCATCTTTTAAAAATCTTTACAGCTGAAGTCCTGCCATGCTTAGATCGTCGGGTCAGCCCAAATATTCTCCCTTCCTTTCATAGATACATTTGATAACAGCAGGGCACAGTACAAAAAGTAGTTCATGTGACTGCTTATGCTCCAGGTAAGAGGATTGGAGTGGTAAGAAGGGCTCAGCCAGACCTTGGGCTGCGAGAACGTTTTAGGTTGGCAGAGGTGCAAGAGGGAAGATTGTCTTGCACAACAAAATCAACAAATAAATTCCAAATCAGTTTTACCCACTGCAATCACACAGTGTAGCTAAGAGAGCTCCTGGAATTAAAAACCAGAGGTTTATCAGAGCTGAATCTGAGTTATGTGAGGGCTCTGTTGAGGCAACAGAGTGGGGTAAGAGATTAATCTGCATTGCTAAAGACAGAAAAGGTGACAAATTCCTTCACTATCTATGCCCACCTAGCTTGTCTTTTAAAGTGCAGAGTAATTAGTCTAAATGATGAAAAAATTGTATGGTTGTTGAGGAAGCCTTAAAGCCACATTCCCATATTGCCCTATTTTAAATCAGGAAACTTTTAGGCACATGGGTACTTTATGGTGTGGGCTGATGAGGTGACATTTCAAACCTCCACATTATTTCTGCTTTCTAAACACAAATACCAGTCACCTCTTCAGCTGCAGCTGGCTGCTAGAGCTTATCAATTAACTAATAAGATAATTCTATCATCTTGGAAACAGCCACTTCTTATGGCATAGGCTTAGGTTCTATTTGCCAGCTGGATCCTTTATTAGTGAAGGTAAATTTTCACTGGAATAAAAGGGTTTGATATTATCCTGAACAGATTCAGCAGAATCCAGAGAGGAAAGCTTTTCTTCATCCCACAAATTGTACTTAAGTCTCCATGGTTTAGCAAGGAGGAGCTGATCTCAGTTTGTGAGCTCCACGTCCCACAGTAGGGAAAGAATCTGTACGGTTTAAATACCAACATTTGGCATCTCCTTTGGATTTCATTCCAAGCCTGTAGTCCATCCAGGGAAAACTACAGATTCCAGCTGTGTATGACAGGCAGCTCTGCAAACGTGCCTGCCATGACCTAGATTTGGGGCTCTGCAGTGGCTCTGGAATTAATTAATTCATTAATGAGCCACTGCAGGCGAGCACAGCAATAATGAATTTTAGCATCATGGTCTGAAGACAGAACTGCAGCCTCTCACTTTGGGTGAAGGTGTGTGGCAAAATTTTTGGCCTGGACTGTTTGGGTTTTGCAAGATGAGATGTTTCTAGAATGGCTTCTCTTTGTTCACATTGGTTTGAACAGGAAAAATTAGCTTGGAACTGCTTCAGCTCTGTTGATACCTAAGGTAGTTCATCTTCTGAAGGCAATGGTAAAGGAAGGGCCAAACTGGGTAGGTCCCTAAAGCTGACAATAAATTTAATCAGATCTCTAAAGAATTTAGGGAGTTGTAGAAACCCGTATCTTTACTTAAAATTTCTCTGCAGAGATTTATATCAGTTTTCCGTTAATTTTTCACTTTAGAGGAAACTCCCTCCTCCACTTAAAATGTTGCATATTTAGCTTGGCATCCAGAAGAAAAGAATTTTTTTAAATTTTTTTTTAGTGTCATACATCATTCAGTGACAGAATTTCTGCATTACAATAAAATTCAAAATCTCCTTCAAAGTCTGTCCCCCAATGGATCAAATTATTGCTTGTAGGGACAAAACTTAGTGGAAACGAAGGCAGAGGGTTTGTTGCTTATCAAGGTGGCATTTTCATTTCTCTATCGTAATACTGCAATATTTAATCTACCTATTATAGGTGATCCAACTCCCAGATTTTAAAGTGTTATTTACCCAGAGCTACGTGGCCCAACAACAACAAATTCTTTTAATACATGCTTAAATTCAAGATTTGAGGTGATATCTGGTATAAAAATGTTTTGTGGCTCTGCTGAAACAAAGCCCAGCCAGTGTTTTTTGGAGATAAAATAAAGCAGATGAACTTGGGATGTTGTTATGGCTGTAAAAGCATGGAAAAGCAGGGACATCCATGATGGATAGAACCTGGGAAGTGTTGGTTTAGTATGAACTATGTAGAGTTCATGTAATGGTGTTTCTTTATGAGACTGACAATGCCAAGGGAAGACAAACAGTGAGATACAGCTCCCTTTTCTCACAGTAATGGAGACAACAGAAAAAAATGAACTGCTTTTAACAAAAGACTGCGGGGACAACACTTCAGGACATTTTTGACATTGCTATAAGTTTCCACTTCTTTCTTCTCTGGAGCTGTAACAGAAAAAACTCTTCAGCTTCATCCCACCTTGAAAGTCAGATTTATTATACTGCATCAGGCAAGAAAAAAAAAAACAAAAACAAAACAAAAAAAGAAATAGGATTTTAGATACTACAATTTTTTTTTTCCCATCAGAAGAAAAAGGTAATATTCAGAATGTCAGTCCTAAGTACAACAATCTAGGCAAAATCTCCCAAGCCTGGTAAGCACCAAGAGCTGTGTTCTGGTTGGTAGTGTGTGGGCTTATACTCGAATGTTTACCTGGCTTCATCTAAGCCAAGTATCTGGAGTTTGGTTCACATTCATTTCAGGCTCAAGGTTAAAGACTCACAACCTCTTTTTATTTCACTCTCTCCTGCTGAACCCTTTTGTCCAATGTTCTCTAGCCCTCTGGGAAAACAAACACATTTAATATTCAGACAGTAGAGAGTAGGGCACTGCAACAGCAAATAAATTCAATACTGAAAGGTCAGTAAGGTGATTAGTATAAAATTGTAAACAAGAGGTCAATTTTGCAAAGAGATGCCAACTCTTAGGTGTAACTGAGACTATTCTAGGTCAAGACTAAACTGTACAAAGGTAAAGGAGTTTGGTCAAGGAGTATTGCATGTGGAAAGCTTTGGAAAAGAAAACATCTTCAGTACATTGGTATTTCTTTCTGAATCCTCCCAGCTTTAGGTGAGTAAAATCAGATTAGGTCTCCACAGGTGATGCTGCTTGAATTGGGGTCACCTGTAAATTTTGTGCCTCATATGTTCTGGGGAGTAGGAGGTAGAAGTTGAGCAAATTCAAATATGAAGCTTAAAAATTGTATAAAAATTATAATTTCTAGTTTTCTGCTTTAATGAGTGAAACAGATGCATAACATTATCTGTGCTACTCTCCCCCCCACATAAAAATACAGCGAATCCTGCAAGTGCTGCTCAAAATGCAAACCATGGGCAGCAAGGAAAGCAGAGCACCTGCACAGGCCTGATTCTCATCCCACAGAAGATTTACAGGCCTGAATTCTGCTGTGTTTTAGAGTAAAAGAGCAGAGCCCTGTGCAGGGCTCCCACTTTCCACCGCAAGATCGCTGCAAAATTATGGAGTCTGACATTTTTGTATCAGATTTAAATAAATCACACAAGCCTTTAAAAGAATCTGTTTGGGCTTTAGGATCTAACCCTTCCTGCCATGGCACATCTCCACTTGAGGGCTTGGGTTTGTGTTTAGGCTCTAAATCTGAGTAATTATGGAGGAGATCCAGGAGGTGGTTTTGATTTTTTGCGTATGCCAGGAGGCTTTTGTCAAACCTTGGTCAGGGCCAGTGGGAAATCCTAGGCCTTAGTATGGAACCCCAGTCTCTGGTTCAAGGATGCAACTTCTATAAACATAATTTTAGCTGTGAGTTTGATTTAAGTTCTGCTTGTTTCATTCCCTCCTGTGATGGTTACATCCTCCTGTAGAGAAATTGCCCACTGGGTTTGGTCAGTGATCTGAATGTAGAGCAATTTTGGGCAGCAATCTTTGCCTCAACATTTATTAAAATAGATTATTTCTTTCAAAGAAATTTGTTCCCATTTTTCTTCACAAAGCAATTCTATCCAAACAAGACTTTACCTCAAGTTTTAGCTCTGAATTCTGAATTATTTCCTTTATAGAAAATTAAACATGTAAGAAATAGAAAAGTTCTTCATACACAACAGATTGCAAACAGTTAAATGAAATATTTTAAGATGATTTCTTGGGAAATGGGCTGGGAGAGCCACTGGAATTGATCTTGCTGAGTGCCCCACGTTGGTGTGACACAATTTGCAGATGCTCGTGGCCTCGTGCCAGTCCACCACAAACCCCTGGGTGACACCTCAGGCTGTAAGTGACAGCTGCTGCCCTGGTGCCACCCCAGCAAATGCTGCGTGCCCAGCACTGCTCCTGCACATGCCAGGCTGTCCCCAGAAGCTGCAAGGATGTGTTCCCTCAGAGGGCAGGGAGAGGCTGCCTTGCCCAGTCCTGCAGGCCATGGCCCCTCCTGCGAGGGAGCCGAGCACAAACCCAGCTGAAGGTGCTGTGCTCTGCCATGAGGACACTGCCTAAAAACCAACCAACCAATCAAGCAGACAGAAAAATAAACCAAAACCCCCTTCTGAGATCTGTGTGATGGGCAAACACCTCTGAGACCATTTTGTGGTTGATTGGTGAGGCTTTTCCTGCTGCTATAAAATTTGGAGTCGTGTCTCTGTATTTTCTCCTGTCTCACCAAAGGGGTTCATTTGAGGCCGCTGTTGCTGGGGTTCATATAGTAAAAAGTTTCATGATTCCATTAAATATTCACTTCTAAAAATCTCTGACAAGACAGTTCTCATCAGAACCAAGAAAAAGGAACTTTGGGAGGTCTCCATTTGCTGGGGTTTGGTTTGGTTGTTTCCCCAGTGCTCCCTAACTCAAAAAGTAGAATATTTTCTGAAAGAAATGATAGATTTTTTTAAGGGACCTGCAGTTCCTGATTGCTTCTACTTGGGAAGAGTATGAGCTCCATATGAGAATGAGAGGAAGAGCAAGTACAAAGGAATATTAAATGTGTGTCTTTCTTGGAAAATCTGAAACTGTGTTCTTTTGCAGGGGTTGCCTATTACTAACACAAACACCTGAGAACCAGGAATACACAGAGTAGGATAAAGACTTGTTTACTTTGTGCACAGTTAGATACTCTCACCCTCTACCTAACTAAAAAACCTAGTGGTAAAAGCTTTAATCATTTACTCAATTTTAAGCACGAGATAATTTTTGGTGTTGCTAATTCTGAGCTTCAAAGGGAAAAAAAGATGCACCACTGCCCCATGGTTCTGGGTTTATTTCCCTCCAAACAAAACAGAAAGAAACATATATAAAACAAAAATCCACCAGGGGTTGTAGCTGAACCCACCTTTAACTCTGCAGTGGCAGAGCTTTCAAATGATAGAAGTTTGTGTGTGTAAATCTGTGTCTGAGAAGATCTGAGACCACCTTGCTTAACTTCCCCATCTTTTCATTTTCTGTAGCTTAAAGGTTTGCATATTAAACAGCAGGGCATATATAGTGTGCATTTAAATGAATTCCCTAATTTTATCAGAATATACCAAATGCCAGGTTTTCATTTTAAGGAGTTTTTGCTCTGTTTATTTAAAGCTGTAACATCTTTCAAAGGAGATAAGAGATTCACAGACCTCACTGTTATCCATTAATAGTGACATCCAGAAATTTGTTATTTGTTATTGGCAAAAACACCCTGATGGCTAACTAGGGAAACTTTAGTATTATATTAAATATTCCCTTGTACAAACTGCTTTTAATTAAGGGATTCCACTCCTCTGAAAGGGTCATATTTGTAAATAGCTGCTAATTATAGGTGATAACTTGCTAACCTGTTTCATAAACCACTGTAGGAGTGGATGCATTCCACAGGCAGATTTCTCTTTAAGCAAGGATTAAGCTTTGAATAAAACATGAATTTGTCCAAAAATACTAGAAAAGCATTCCATTAAAAAGAAAAAATTCCAAAATGTTACTATAAACCTGCAGGAGACATCTCACATATTGGCAAGGTGTCACAATGAACTTTATATTAAAAACAACACAGTTAGAAAAGAGCTTCATAAATGCTCTGTTAAATTAGACTGACATATCAATAGAGCATCATGTGATTATTTAAATTAAGTATTTATTGATATCAGACCATGAATTTTGGTCATTTGAAATGACATCTGAAATATCCCAATTGTTGCAACATCCTGAGCAAGTTTCAAGAAATAGACCCTGGTTTCCTTCCTATGCTCTTAAGGTTTTACCTCAATACTCCATAATATATTTATATTATTTCCCCATAATATATTTACATAAATTTTGAACAATCCTGAAGACTGGGGAAGGTTTTGAAATCAGAACAATTATCCCATTATTCCTTTCCATCACATAAGAAGAAGAAAATGGGGTTTGAGCCATTCTGAGCAGCTCAGAGGAAAACAGCCAGTCCTGTGTGCCCACACACATTTTAAGCACAGAGCTGCAAACCAGTCCAAGGTGAGCATTTGGCAACAGGGATTTCCTCAAAAAATGCCATTCACAAAAACATCCCCCATTTCTATGAAATTTGTATTAGGAAAGGTTTTCCAGATTCTTGAATATGAGCAACCCACTGTAAATACTCCATTTAAAAACAAAAGCCATGTGGGTTTTTCTTGATGGGATTTTTTCACTGCCATTCATAAATTTGTGTCTTTGTGTGAATGAATCCAAACTTTCCTTAAGTGTTATAATTTCTGATTTAATACCAGCAGATATTCTGCTGTGGTAATAAAATACCAGCAGTCCAGAATAACCACTTTAAAATCCAAATCTCTAATTGCCCTCTGCCATAGAGATCCTTATCTCAGGGAACTTTTACTAATCTTTAACTAATCAATCACCTGGCTTTTATTTTACTGAAGGAATGTGGCTGTAACCACAAGGAACTCTGGACACCTGTTTTACTTCTCCAAATGAAAGGTGACAAAGGCTGGAGCAGATTCTGCTTTCTTCTATTAATTAACTTCATCCCATAAACGAGTGAGGCCCTTGCCAAGACACGAGAACATCCAATTCTGGTGGCTTTGCTGCAGTGGAGAGTAGAGAGGGAAGATAAATTGCCTATTTAAATTTTATTAGCTCTCTCTTCCCAGAGTGCTGGCTACAGCTTGTTAAGGAAACTTTTAGCACAGCACACACAAAATGCTCCCATTTTCCTGCTCAAATGGAGAAATTCTATTCCAGGCAGTCATTCCCTGGATGAAAGGCTCCTTTGGAATTTTGGGGTTTTTTGCCCTGCTCAATGTGGAAATGAGGAAACCTGGGCTCAGGAACCTCCATGACTTCACTTCCCCTGATCCTGCTGCTGCCCAGGAAGACCTGGGGCTGTTGGGGTGAGAGTTCTCAGGCCTAACTTGCCAAGATAAAAATAAGAAAAAAAGAAAAATCTCCAAGAAGCAATTGCCAAAGTTGGAAAGAAAATAGCTTTAGAAAAATTAAGTTTCCCCTTTAAATCCAGCAAAACTTTTGGTGCTGTGCTCTGCTGTTGCATGAGTACACTTTAAAAACCAACCAACCTATCAACCAGACATGAAAAAAGCAAAAATACCCATCAGAAATCTGTCTGAGACTATTTTGTGATTGTTTGATAAATTTTTAATTGCTGCTATGAAATTCCTGTCTGAATGTTTTGTGTGCAAATACTGAGGGGGTTTGCACTCAAACAAAATGGAAAGGTCAAGCTTCCTTTTTTCTGCAGGAGTTCTGGAATTTTACACCCTTCTCTTGTCTGCCTTATGTCTGTTTGCCTTCCCTTCTCTGCCAGACAGACAAGAGCAGTTTCTTCCCTGTTTCACCAACTACTAAAACTTTTATAAGGAATATACCCAATTATCTTCAGAAGTGTGTGCCAAGTTGTAAACTGAGTTCTACACATTTAAATATTCTTTTCATGATGCAATAAAAACTAGCTACTCACAGTCCTGAACAAATAAAAATCTAGAAACAGATTTAGATCTTTCTGAGCAACTGGAATATTTTCTGTTATTGAAGCAGCCCTTCCTTACCAGCTGCCTCAACAATTTTCCATTCACCTCAGTACATCTTCAGTAGATATTTTGCATCTAAATCCAAATTGGGTCAGGATTTTAGGATTCAGAAATCTGTTTCTTCTAAGAAATTTGCCACCACACTGATTGTGTTGTTTCAGCGCTGTCCTTTAACTTGTCTAGATCCCTCCTGCTTCAATGCTTACCTGCCAGTGAATTTAGAGAATAAATCTACATCTAAATAAGAGAGATAATAAATCTACATCTAAATAAGATAGAGAGAATAAATCAAAATCTAAACAAGACAGATAATAAACCTAAATCTAAATAAGAAAAAGAGTATAAATTTAAATAAATCTGCCACCTTTCATGTAAAGTTTAAGCATCATAAACTGGATTCCCTGTTTCTTGTTCCTTCATTTCTGTGTCTTTCCTGGACAGGTTACAGAGTCTTCCTGGTGGAATGATCTGATATCTGAAAAGCTCTAGAGTCATAAAAAGTCTGTATTTTATAAGCAGTAGAAAACATACTCAATGAGACTAAGAAAACCTGACACAGAGCCCTCAGATGAAATTAAAATCTCCTTGCAATGGGTAAAAAATAACAGTAAATTCCTGTCCTCACCGTGAGTTCAAAAAGAGAGAAAAAGCAACTCCTGGGGAGTATCTACTGTGCACAAAGTAGCCATGCCCTGGGATTTCGAGCTAATTGGGGTGGGAGCAGAGGCTGGGGAGGGGCAGAGGAGCTGAGTCTGAGGCGACTCTGGCTAAGTTGGCATCTCTGAGGGTCGGGTGCAGTAAGAATTCACACTCACGCCCAGCCGCAGCAGCAGAGGTGCTGGTAGGAGAGGAAAGAGCATTGGATAACGATACGTGACTAGGGCTAGAAATATTGGTTACATCCTGGGTCTGGCTTGTGACGGAGGACTGTCTCCTGAGAGCCCCCTGAAAGGAAGTGCCACTCTTGAAAGTATTGACTACTTCGATCTGTAACGGAGGAAAGAACGAGACAAGTTGCTTAAAGTATGGATACAGTTGCATAACTGACAGGAATAATCATGAAAAACAACAAATCAACCGTGCAACACGCTTCTACTTCAGCTGGCATCAAAGGGGTCCATGTGCAATATTTTTTAGAAATGATTCAAATTTTCTGGCTGGATAAAATGAGGCAGCTCCGTAGGAGGCGGTAGGGCTGCATCACTTTAAACAAGTAGAAGATTTGAAAATAGGGTTTTTTTTAAGTTTAAACCATTTTATTTAGAGGTAAATGAAATCAGCTGGAATACTTGATATAACTGATCTCCACTCTTTTTTTCCTACTGAGATTAAAATTATGCTGTTATGTCTCTCCAGGGAGAGAAAAATTCAGTCATTCAGTTGGAATCTGGAGAAATGGGATGGGGATGACCCTCAACCAAAACAGAAAGTCTTTAAAATTCAATATATGACTCCATTTTGTCTACAAACCCAGGATTGTCAGTACACTAGTTTGATAAAATAATTCTTCCAATATTTTAGCTGACTTTTTCTGTAATGAAAGTTTGTATAAATTTAGCAGAGTGATAAAGAATGTTGGGATTTTACACCTGAAGATTTAAAAATATTAATATTTTATCTTTATACAGAACACTTAAAACCACCCAGAAAATTATGTGGAACTGGATTGGCTAATGCACCAAACACCATGACAATTTTCTACTTCTTTTCATGCTCCTGCTGTATTCCTTGTTTGACAGATCCATCCTGAGCACCTTCCTTTTCCTTCCCACTGCAGAGGATGAGTTAAAAACAGAGCTGAGTATTTGGCACCAGTATAAACTCAGAAAAAGCAGGCTCTGGGTACAGAGGGAAAGCCAGGGGTTGGCAGGAGTAAATCCCACCAATCCCTACGCCCCAAAATCCTCCCTGTTGCATCAGTGCAGCCACCACAGACAGAGCAGCAGAACATCCACAGGGGGAATTCAACCAACTACTTGTTAGAGTAACCCACTGTTACCAGATCAGGCAACCCACATTTCTGGAGATTCCCAGCCTAGAAAAAGGTGATTGGTGGTATTTTTTATCAATTAAAATGGCACAAATCTCGGTGCAAACCCTCCTAAGGTTTCCAAGTGGGAAGCACTAGAATGAGTTTATGATATTCTGCTGTGGTCAGTTTTAGGAATAAACCAATTTGTAGGGCTGCATCATTAATAATATAGATGTTTTCCCTCCCATAATCTTGTCTTTGGCCATCATTGTTTCTTTTCCTGTGTGTTTTTATGGGGATAATCAACCACAGCCAGCTGGAAAAGGGATCCCATGTTCCTGCTGTGCAATTGTCACAGTGAATTTTCCCTCCGCAAAGCCCAAGCAGCTGATTTGTTCTGTCTGAGCCCTGGTACCATTTCATTGCACACATCCAGGGCTGGGCAGGGTCCAGCAGCCCCCACAGGGTTGGAGAACTTTGGTTTTGGCAGCAGAATTACATGTCCAGTGCAAATCTCACAGTAAATCTGAGGTGAGTTCACACCTGGGGTGGGGGACGAGGAGATCGTGGAATAACCACATGGCTCAAACCACTGGTGATGTGGCACATGAAATACTCACCTGGAATGCTCTACAAAAGCAGAATTAAATACAGATCTTAGGCTCCCAGGGTTTAACCCAGGTGACAGAGCACTCTTCAAAAGAGACCATTCAAAAAAGGCTTTAGAGACTCTCACTGAGGGCATGATGTGTACTTCTGTGATAAACCCTGAGCCAAAGGGCATTTCTAGATGTGCACAAGCCTTCTTAACAAACTGAAAGCCTTTGGGACAAGAGTGAAAAGATGAGGGAAGATCTGTATTTAATGGTTTCTTCAGAGAAGAATTACAGCCACGGAATTTGCTTTTCTCCTGAAGAGAAGAACTCCAGCTCTTCATGGATATAATTCCCGGTGGGAGGACGACAACGTCCCCAGAATCATAAAAGCTGAACACACAGGGCTCTGCTCTGCCTGAAGCCAAGAAAGAAGAGGAGGAACTTGGCCCAAAAGTTTATCTTCTTCAAGCAGAAAATAACAAAGAATAAAGAGCTTATGGAAATAAAAGATGAATTAAGATGAACATTTTGAATTAAGATGGAACCTTTTCGTGACAAAGAAATGCATTTATTTAGAACAATTCAAGCTGCTAAAGAGGAGAAAGGAAACAAAAATTCATAAGTTTAAAAAAATTCCAACACAATATAGGATGCAATCATGTTTTGATTATAGGTCTTCGGGCAGAGAAAAAATACTGTCCTACATTTGAAGCTTATCCATAAAGTTGACTTTTTTCACATCTGTCTCATTTTTCTTTATGTTCTATATTCTGAAAAATCCAATTTTTAAGGTGTGCACAGCAAATGCAAATAAAAATACCAGTGATTAACAATTAAAAAAAAAAAATCTGATAGTAGCAGAGTAGCCCTGTCAGAACAGATATTTTTTCCTGATTTTTAACACAAAACAGATTTTTCAGAAGCATTTCTGTTATTATTAGTGCAAGCGAGACCCAGGTCTCATTCCCCTAATCTCCAAGCAGAATAATAATCTAAAATTAAAAAAAAAAAAGCCACCTTTCTATATGAAATTAAACAGTTTCCATTCCACTTACACGGGGCTACCATGAGGTTTTCTATATTAAAAGCTGTATGGAAAGCACAAAATGAGCTGCTGGCTCTTTACCCAACTTCAGAACCTTTTGCCAGGAGTGACTTTCACTGCTGGAAACTTTGAATTGTTCAAGAGAAGATGGTTTGAAGGTTCTAGAGAAAACTTTTCATGTTTTCTGCAGGAAAAATGAAGGTTGAAAAATTCAGTCCAGCACCTCTGTGTGGTTTTTTAGCATCTGAAGAGGAACAATCTTTAAATAGCAGTTACCCTGACATCTGTATTTTTTTCAGCTTTTACTTTTATTCTCAGAACATTCCAGGCAGTGCTTTCCCACCTGAGGCAGATAAAGCAAACTGAATTTCAGGATGAATGAAGCAGGAGAGGAAAGAGTCAGGCTGGGGATGTAAAATTCTGGCAAATGTGAGAGGTTTTTGACTCTCTTCACTTCAGAACATTTCCATTCTCAAATGTGAGGGAACCAGAGAAACTTTCAATATACAATTAAAAGAGATGAGATGCCTATATATTTTTTGGTTTTTTTACTCAGATTATGCAGTTTAGCCTGAAGGTAACCTTGGTGAACTTCCCAAAGGCTGTTAGACCTTCCAAGAGTGTGTGATCAGTCTTGCCTTCCTTCAGAATGAAGAATTTATGAGAATGGCAACAAAAATTTGGAAAAAATTGAAAAAACTGTTGGAAAGTCCTGTCTCTATGAAATTTCAGACCCCTTTTAGATCCTCCTCAAACCTGCATATCTAAGATCAGGAATTTGTGAAGCTTCACCTTTTGGTGGTCAGCTGAGAGAGCTTTCCAGGAGAGAAACATTCCATTCAGAGAAGGGGAACACACATCTGCCCAGAGATTCCCTATTGCATATTTATCTGAAAACAAAACATCTAAATGAACAAAAGAAGGTCAAAAAGAGCATCAGAAGTTGACAGCCAGTCTCTGGCTTAGCTATGTGCATTTTTCATACACCTTTCTTTCAAGTAAATTTATGCATGTCTTCACAGAAACAGAAAAATCCCGGTGGAAATTCTTCCTCTGGTGTCTTGGGTTGAGCCCTCTGTTGGAGAGAGGATGTAGACAGAAAAAATCTCTTTAACACTGCAAAGTTTTGTCAGTTTGGATGAGTTTAAGTGGGAGCACTCTAAGGAAGATGTGCTGGTTATCTGAAAGCAGCACCCAGCCTGTGGTGGGTGCTTTGTTTCAGCAGTGAAGGCTTTGCTGGCAGCTGGGGCCATCTGTCCAAGAGTGACTGAAGAGAAAATAAGGGCAAATAATCCAATTTACAGCACAAGTGTGGAAACTGGTGGTGTTAGGATTGAATGACCAATCTGGTCCTGAGCCCAGAGTTTCATCCTGGTCTGCCATCCTCAGAGATATAAAATCTGTATTCTCTACCTTCTTCTCCCACATCTCCAGGGGTGCATTAGACAGCAGAGGATTCCTGTGAATCCTCCCAGGGATGCTAAAGACATCCCAATCTTCTTCCAGGAGCTCTTCTTTTGTTGGCCTCCTGAGAAATGTGTTATGAGGAAGTGGATCCACCTGGATGAGCCCCACACACAGCTCAGGGGCCCTCCAGCAGGGATCAATTTGACCCAAGTCCATCTGCACACCTGGGCACTGCTTTGGAATCTGTTGGCCCATTTTCTTTTCTTTCTTTTTTTTTTTTTTTCATTATCATTCCACAGATGTGAAATGGATGCAAAAAAATCAAAGTCATTGAGTAAACAAAATGAGAAGAAAAATCACAGAGGTCTCCTGGCAGAGAGGAGGGAGACATCCTACTAGAGATGCTTCTACAACTAAGAGCAGAAAGGAAACCAAGATGGATGTTAGCAAAGAGGTATAATTAATGTTCATTTGGGTTTAAGTAGTGTGAAAGAATCATTTCTCTGTGAATTAAGTGGACAAAGAGATGCAGAACTAAAAGCTACCTCTCAGACTAGAAAGAGAACTGGAAGGATGTCATTTGCTTTGTGTGGCTTGAAGTTGTTTACACTCACCCCAACCAGAAAGACATCCTGACAGAAGTGCCAACAGGCAACACTCCTCCTACAGCCACCAGGGAGAAAAGAATGCACATTTAGAGGTCATCTTTCCCTCAAGATTCACCAGTACCCAGGCACCTGTTTGTCACTACTGAAATTTGAATTTTCTCTAGTGATGAGTGCTGTTGACTCAATGGAGTCAGGACACAGGCTCAAAGCTGAAGATCCATATTTAATCACTTGCCACAGAACCCTGGGAATTCCCCAGCTCTTAATATCTCTACCAGCAGTTTCCACCCTCTTTATTTTATGCTCTGCAGATGCAGCCAGGAGACCTCACTGCCTTAATTTGACTTCTTTCCATCATTTTTTTCTAAATTCACATCTGCATCTTTCCCCCCCCAAAAAAAAGAAAAAACTGTATCAATTTGTAGATGTGAAAAAGCAGAATGTGCTGTTTATCTTGGATAAAGACAAAACCTCTAAATCTTCTGAGACAAAAATGTTCTTTAGAAGATTCTTTCAAGAAAAAAAGATCTTTTTCTTAATTATTCACCTCTTTTTCTTGTCAGGCTCATGTAAAACACGCACATCTGATGTGGTGATATCTGTTCTCTGCTGCAAGCTGGCAGAAATACTTGATCTTAGAAAGATCAAGCAGAGCACACCTGAGTGCAATGAAACACTTCACTGCAATGGAAAAGGCAAAATACTTCACTTGATTTTCTTCAGCACTCCAGGACAAATTTCACAGCTCCTTAACTTGAGCTATATTTAGCACCACAATTCAGTGCAAGGGTCTGGAATATTAAAAAGTGCCGTGGATTTTTGTGTTTGGCAAAAGTTGGAAGAGATGATTCTCAGGAATCATTCCTAATAGCAAACTCTTACACCTCGATGTTTAATGGCTGCTTAATTCCTACTAAAATCCAGAACCACATTTTTCATTACCTAATAGGAAAGAAAATCAATCCCTTTTAATCATGATCAATGTGTGGCAGTGCCAGAACTGAACAGATTTATTTTTTTAATCAAATTGTACGCCATACTTCAGACTCAATTTAAATTATTCTGGTAGTGCAGCAATGGCAGCAACAATGTATTTTTTTTTTGAGCAAATCAAGCAATACATTTTAGAAAGCTTTCATAACATTCTGCGAGCTGACGTTGGCCAAGCAGCACAATGTTATGAGCTGTCAAGACTTTAGGAGAAAAAGAACATCCAATCATGGTATTCTCAAATCACAGATTCCTGCTTTTGCAT
Source organism: Thryothorus ludovicianus (assembly GCA_013397245.1). Lineage (NCBI taxonomy): Eukaryota > Metazoa > Chordata > Aves > Passeriformes > Certhiidae > Thryothorus > Thryothorus ludovicianus. The sequence goes on from VZTB01001215.1 coordinate 166,337, forward strand.
CTTATCATTTTGTATCTTTTCAGTTTATCTCTTCTGCTGCACATACCCCCTTTGCTCAGTTCCTCTCTTTTGTTTTTCACATTTTTCCTTCGAGAACAATTAACCAGTGCCATCCTCCACACACACAAACACTCCATGGCTTTCCTGTTAATGTTTTCTTGCCTTGATCTCACTTTAATAATTCTTTGGGGTGTTTTTGGACCTTGTGGGCATTTCTTTTTAGCATACCTGGGTTTGGATTCTGTTGAGCCCTCGGAACCAGAGGATTTGTCCACGTCGGAGTTCTCTCTCTGCATGATCTATTTCTTCAACATCTTCATTGAGCTCTTCCTCAGGGACCTCCTCCTTCTCAGTGAGCCTCCCTGCCTCCTTTAAAAACTTTAGCCTACTTGTTGGGATGGTTGCAATGACCTACAATTATAAAAGAATACTGAAAACATAAGCCTCATTCAAGAGCAACAGTATAACAATCTGCTAATTACCAAAGAGCAATCATATTTAATAAGGTTTATAAAGGTGAGCTAAGCCTGTTCCTAACAGCACTGTGCACTTGGACAACTGCATTTTAGTCCCAAAAAATATCTAATTTACTGTGTAAACAATTAGCATGACTTGCACCACTAAACCACAGTGTGGAGCAGGTTCAAGGCTGGGGAAAGTCTTAGCAACAAAACAAATTGAAGATAAAACAAGATGGAAATATTTCAATGCAACTCTGTAAAGAAAACGGAACCAGCCTGATAGCTCTGCAATTAGAGTTTAGGTATTTGTAATGACCTATAGTAGTGGGAGGTGAAAATTCATTGTATCTCATGCTGATAAATCTTCTCACACTCCCTTGGCTCATGGATACAGATTCCCTTTGTTCCAGCAACTGGAATGCTTTTCTGGCATTCATCAAAATTGAGTTTTCTGAAAGCTGTAGATCTGGTTGTTGCATTTCTCATAGGGCTCTCTCTCACTCTGTGTCCTTATCACCAATAAATTCTGATTAACTTAACCCCTCTTCTTATTCTGTTTGCCCACCCAAGTGGTCCTTGGAAGCAACTACTACAGGAGAATAATCTTTACAATTTGCAGATACTTAATCATTTAAAATCCATTTCAGTATCACCCTGTCAGGCAGTCATTTTCTCTTTGTTCTGATTCCTTGCATAAAACCAGGAGCAAATCAATGGCAATTTAAACAAGACATTACCTGGAACACACTGAATGCTTAAAGTAAATCTCCTACAAAGCAAATTATTAGGCCCACATAGCAAAAAACTGCTTCAATTTTCTTTTTTGTCTTCATTTCAGCAGTGAGCAACCACAACTGTGAAGCTCAGATGTATGAAAAATGAAGAGAGAATCAAAACAGCTGCAGGAAAATCGGTGAGGAGAGCTTTGGAAAGCTGGAATGGATGCAGTGAACACTTGGGAAGGTTCTGATATTTTCAGGGTGAAAGCAAATCTTTGAGTTTGCTGAGAGTCTCCCTGAGCTTCCCGATCCACAAGGCCAGTTTTTTATAATGTTTTGAAAGACAGATTGGAAAAAAAAACAAACACCAAAATAACCAAAGCAAACCCAGTTTCTACACTACTATAAAACCTATTTAAAAGGAGAGTTGAATCTGGAAAATTAATGGTGTGACATGAGCAAAGACAGAACAGGAGACAAAAAGAAAGGGTAAATGCTCATCAATTAAATACTTACTGAAAGTCCTTCAGCTCCCAGCTTTCAAACTACAATGCCAACATTCTACAGAGAGAAACTAATGGAAACTCTGGGATCTGATGGAAGTGATGGTGGTAAAGGATTTTTAAGCCAATATTCATAAAAATAACCCCATTGGGTCAGGACTGTGTGTGACACAATGTTCCTCTCTTGCAGCACCTCAGCCAAGCTGATGAGACTCTGCTCTAATTATTTTCTTAAGATGTTTACATGGCTTTTTTTTTTAATGTTCATTTATTTTCTGCATCTGCCAACACCTGCCCAGTTCAGGACACAGACTCAAGAGATGCAGATTAAAGAACTAAATATTATTGCAAGAAAAATGATCACAGTTTTAATAAGCAATGATTAATTCTGGGAATGGGATATTAAATACTTTAGAAAATCTTGGTTTTCAGAAGAGATGGGAGCTGTTAGAAAACTGTCCCTCAAAGCATCACAAATTGACTTCCTGGAAACTTTTTAAATTCCTTCCAAAAGTGCCTGCTTTGACACCAAAACTTGGAAATCTTGATTGCTTTTCATGGCTCACAAGAACAGCAGGTTCAGGACATGGATTAAAAAAATAAAAAAGATAACAAATTTGTTTTGTCCTGAATTAGAATGAGTCACAGCAGCAGAGAAAAGGCTGAGATGGATGAGAAGCATCACTGCTAAAGGAAAAGAATTCTGTCTCACTGAAGAGCTCCATGAAGGAAGGACTTTTCTTGCCACAGACTGAAAATCATGAAAATATGGTCATTAGTGATTGGTTTTAAAGTCTTTTTTTTTCTTTTCTGGTCATTAAAAATATTGACCACAATATAGATTATTTTTTCCCTCCATATTTGCTTTCATCTTGGTGATAAAACTCAGTGGAAAGTGTGCCAGTGGAATATCTAAGTCTCACAATAAACCTGGGGCAAGTAAAGTAAAAAAGAAATGCTGGTGTTAGTATTAGTTCTTGATGGTTATGTAATAGCCATGGATAACAAAATTTAGAAGCCAAAAAATTGATCAAAGGCTGTGAGAAATTTTGACAGCTGAATGAAGCAGTTTGGATTCTTCTCCCTCTCCCTGCTTGACTTCCCCTCTCTCCAAAAGTTGATATATTTTCCAAACAGTTGGAAAAAACCCAAAACAATCCTCCTTTCTGAGATTATCAAACTGATTTTAGGTCTTCCTCCCACAAGGCCTTAAGTCAAATCCCAACCTCAAGTAATAATTATGGCAGAATCATCTAATAGTGTTTTTATCCAGATATGCATTGAAAGCTGTTCTGATTCTGAGCTTATTTCTAAGGAAAAATGAGGCCAAACCGTCAAAAAAGTTGGGTTTTTTTTGTTTTGTTTTTTTTTTTTCCCAGAAGAGAAGAAATAATCAGATTTGAAAGCAAGCATTTATTCACTACACTGCCAGCAGAACTACAGCAGAATTCAATTGCAGTGGGCAATTTCTTGACTTTGTAGAGGCAAACTGTGGATCTACAAATCTCTTTACAGCTGAGAGAAAAAATTGTAACTTGACATTTTTCTTTACTGCACCAGGTGGCAACAACTTCAATACCCTATGAATGCTTTCAGAGGTGAGAAAATATTATAATTATTATTAATTCTGCATCCTGTGTTTGCACATAAAAGAATAATCAGTTAACAGTACTGATTGTGTGTATATCACTTCCAGAGAGTTAATCCCAATTTATTTAATATCATCTCATTGGTGTTTGTTTCTTCATCAATATGTAATTATCTATTAGCCAATGATGACAGAGGATATAGAAGAAATTGAAAAGGACACGTTAATTTAACTGCCATTTTCTACACCTATTAAAGGCATTGTTTTTTGGCCCTCCCTCTTCTATCCTTCACACACAGAATTGGGTGGATGGAGAATCACTGCAGGAATATTTTAAAGGCACTGGAATTTTTCTTATGACAGTATCCAGAATGAAAATTTCAGCAAGAGAATGAATTGGTTGACCTAGAACTGGAATTTCATTTCAGCTCCAAAACTTTGCCACATCCTACAGGAGGAATTCTGTTCCTGGGAAAGTCACAGTGCATTTGCCTTTGCTGCATTTTTTTGTAACTAAAAGATTTAAGTTGTGACTCAACATATTGCACAAAAAAGCCTAACAGAAGATGGCTCTGGAGATAGCACACCCAGATAGAAAGGAAATATAGGAAAATAAACAAAAAACCCCAAAGACACAGAGGGATAAATTATCCTTACTAATAAATCTCTCCTAGAAGCTCTCAGAGAGCACCTCAGGGTTCAGTGAGGGCTGCCCTGGGCACTGGGAGGGAGCAAGGAAATAACAGGAATATCAACAATATCACACCTTTGAATGTGCAGCTTCCTGAATGCTTACCTGACCCCACACCAGCTCTCCCAATCCAATAAATACACACCACATCCACTGGTCCAGCTGCAGGGGAGAACAGCTGAATGGTTTGCCTCCAAACTGGACAATTACTATCTACAAAGAGAAGCACGGAGGAAAAGGGGTCAATTTTTCAGGGGGGAAAGGCAACAAAACAAAAACAAACACAACCAGACAGAAAAAAGGAGCTGCTGAATTTTGGTCAAAAAAAACACCCCAAAATAACCAATCAAACCCCACAAACTTCTGCATATCCAATTAAAATTCAGAAAAAGCCATATCAGTTCAGACTTCAGCCTCATATTTAACAGTGGGCAGATATGAATGGTCAGGAAGAAAGAGAACAGGACATTCCTCATGTGGTCTCCCAGCTCCCGAGTATTCCAGGCTGGGGATTTGTTGACCCTGATCCAGTTAATTTTGGAATGTCCATTGTAAAATGTAATATTTTATTGTGTATTTACAGATGTGCATCATAGAGAGACAGAGGGAACAGAAAATTCTAGATCTATTGAGGAACAGGGTGGGAGAATCCCAAGCCTTCAGCAGGATAACAATACCCAGAGTCTGAGCAGACTGAGAAGGTTTTGCTAACTGAAAATCAGATATTATTGGTATTTCTTGTTAATGTTGCTGCTGCAAAATCAGGGACCTGAAATCACATCTAGAGATTTCAATTGTCCAAGTTTTAAACTCATGATTTTGAATTAGCTGTTAAAGACCATCACTGTGAAGTCCTGCTCCTATCACTGCTGCCCTTCCTCCAATATTCAGTTTATTGGGGAGTTACACTTTTCAAATCACTGTAGCCCAAATTTAAACTGCTCTTTCCCCCTCCTCCCAGGAGAGAGGTGCCACTACTGAGCTGCCACTGCAGAGCTGAACAATAATGACAAGAAAAAAATAGATTTCTAAATGATAATATCAAATAGCATCAAGTACAGGACCCATACCAGCAAAAGAATGGATGCAGGAGCAGAAGGAGGAATTCTTACAGAAGAAAAATTTTGGGAAAATGTGTATTACTGGGATTATGTTCACTTGTGATAGGACAGCAAACTCAGGAGAGGAACATGAGGAATCACAATCCAGGGGTATTATTTCTGGGAATGCTGAGCAGCATTGGGTAGTGGCAATGAACAGAAGAACTGTTCAGCATCAGCTATTTGAAGGTAAATTTGTCTAATAAATAATTGTAAAATGCCTTGTTGGTATGCTATTGAACAATTTCTTCTTTAAAAATCAGTTATAATATCAGTGATAGCTGTTATTATTGTACATGCTAAGATTAATTTAAGAATTAACCCAGTTATAAGGATCAAAATTTCTGTTTTATTAGCACGGCTACATAAAATTTTCCATTATTAACACTTGAATGGATTGAGAAAATACATGAAACCAGGTGGTTTACTGTTAAATGGGCCTCCTGCAGCACTTAGATTTAAAATCAAAGACCAAAAAAACCAAACAGAAAACACTGAGAAGAAAAGCCCCAAACAAGTCAGGGTGGATTTGTGATGAGCGGGAACCGACCCTTGCCCAGAGCTTTACCTGAATGGCGAATGTACCCAGGACAATGGTGCAAAAAATGGGATTTCTGAAGATGCCGTCGAAGACGTTCCTCTCGCCGTGCAGCTTGCGCGCGTTGAGCTCGTTGAAGAGCTGCATCATGACAAAGGTGTTGAAGATGATGGTGTAGTGCTCGGAGGGAGGGGAGTGAAGCGGCGCGTTCCTCCCGCTGTCAATCTTGAACATTTTCTCACCTAGGGGTAAGACAGAAATAAAAGTTTTCTCTGGAATGAGTCAAACCGATTTGTATTCCCCTCGTTTTCTTCAGCCTGTTGCCTTCTCTGCTCTGCTTTGACACCTTTCCAGGTAAAGCCTTTCTGGCACCAATGAGCAAAAAAACATCTCAACTGAGCAAGCAGCTTTTCAGATGCTGACTGCTATCTAACAACTCTACACCTACACAGCGCTGTCAGTCCTACTCTTATCTACCCAAGTGAGAATTACTCCAAGCACTCAATTCTTTCAGGTGTAACAAAATCTTAAGGCCATTGCCAGCATGTTTGAATTTTCTACAGTGGTTAGAAACCACCCCTCTTCGTCAGGTTTTACCCATTTACTATTGTGGTAACTTCTGCCAAGCATTGAAGGATATCAATGATAAAAACCACAGACATTCCTGGGTTAAAATAGATTTGAGGTTGATCAGCAGCAGGCACTGCTGTTCTGTTTCATAATTTGTCTTTTACTCATAAATCTGGCCAATAAAAAAGCAAGATACAACCCATGATAAGTAACTGTAAAAATGTGATGCATTTTGAAAAGGTAATGATAAGAGTTTAATTAATACCACAGCCTAACAGGAGCAGACAGTGAATTTTGGATTTCTGATATGCCTGATGTCTCAAAGATATTTATTGCATGTTCAAACACAATCTATTTCTAAAAAAAAGGTAAAAACATGATGTGGTCTCTGAAGAAACCTCCTACAAAAGAAAGGAAGTATTATTTGATCAAAAGAGAAATAATTCTCATTAATTTGAAATTTAATTATGGAAGCACTGAGTTTTGCACATCATGTCAGTGCAAAGCTGAGCCTTGTGGAGTTTAGACAGGAAAAGACTATTTCCAAGGCTTATCAGAAAATTCATTTTATCAGAAAATTCAAATTATGACATCTGTGATGTGTCCTTCAAAGCATGCAGTTTTCCAAAGACACACAGGAGCAATTAGAATAGGAGGGGAAAGCCTGGTTTGCTTTTCACCTGGCTCAGTATAAAGTATTTTAAACCGTAAAACTCATCAAAAAGCCATTCTAACTCCCCATAAAGTTCTTGTTCCAAGATTCATATCATATGAATTATCAAGAGTTTCTTCACCTGTTTTAGAGAACCTGAAATTCCAATTTCCTAATGCAGGCATTCTCAAAATTCCCTGTAAATCTAATAATTTTAGAGACCACCTCTCTTCAGAAACCTGGCAATTCTTTTGGTTTAGCTCCACTGTGAACAGATCATCACCTCCTCTGAGCATCCCAAATAAGCTGCCAGATGGCCATAAAGTGGACAAGGCTTTCACAATGGAGCTCAAAAACCTCCTAAAAATCATAAATTTACATTTGCAGCATATCTGGAAGTCTGTATATAAGGAAAAAAAACTCTGAAAGACAGCACATGTGATTTAACAACGACTGTGTAGTGACAAGAAGACAATACCCAACTGAAAAAATCATCTGTCCTTTGAGAGGGTTCAGTTATTATTGTGGAGCAACAGAGTCTATTATTAGCTCCCACTATTCCCTGCAGCAAGAAACATTTCTCCTCCTTCCCTTCCCTCTCCAAAATACAACCTATAAAAAGCATCCGTTGCTAGCAAGGCCTGAAGAAGAATTCAGTAATCCAATAAATTAGACTTTTTGCCCCCTTTTAATATCCATTCCCGAAGTTAAATGTCAAAGCAGAGTGTTATTTGTATCACTTAATGCTCATTACTTACTTTCCATACCACTTAAGACCAACATTATTTCTGGACTGTGGACAACACTTTGCTCTGGGTAAAATGGATCTTGATATTTATTGTGGTATGTTTTGTGGGTTTTTTTTAAATTTGTTTTTACGTCCCTACTCACCACGACGAGTCTCACAATGATATTTCAGTATAGAAGCAGCAGGGTGGGTACTCCTATTAAATCACAACCTTCTATGCTGTATTTTGATCTAAGCTTTTGCCAAAGCCCAAACCTGTGTTCTAAGAGGGGATAAATGCTCAACGAGGCCATTCCCAAGGTGACAATATCTGGGCAGTGACCACAGCGTGACGCCCGCTGCGCTCCCCATCCCATCAACCGCGATAACGAAGGCGGACAATAAATGCGAATTCATTTGCCACATTTAAAGCATTTTGGCCCTTGGGTCGTGCAGTCCGGCTGCTCGCGGGCTCAGCTCCTCACCGACAAAGAGCAGGGTGAAGATGAGGGTGAGCTGGTAGACGGCGTGGCCCAGGATGTTCTTCATCATGGTGCGGGAGATGAGCGGCTTGTTGCGGCCGTAGGGTTTGCGCAGCAGCAGCGCCTCGGTGGGCGGCTCCGTGGCCAGCGCCAGAGAGGCAAACGTGTCCATGATCAGGTTCACCCACAGCATCTGCACGGCCTTCAGCGGAGAGTCCTGAGGGCAAAAAGCAGGAGGTTTTGTATTTCCCTGGAAAAGCCTCGCTGGGGAGTTCGTTTTCCCCATGGGACTCAGAAATCCCCGCGCTGAGTGACTGGGAGCCTTTTTCTGTTCCTGTTTCAGGACCGGGAGCACAATGATCTGAGCAGAGAGAAATTATCTCCCTGCAGGCATTTAACCAGCACCATTTGCAACCACAAAACTCATAGTAAGCGTGACAGTGGCTCTTTATAGCACCAGTTGCAATGCTCTCCGTTCCTCCAATCATGCTTGAATTTTCAGCTGAATTTAGATATAACTAGAGAATCCAAGTTTCTCTCCTGAGTGAAAAATTATATTGAAACAGATTAAAAAGTAACTAAACAGATTAAAAAGTAAAGTTTTCTTTATACTAAAACCTACCTGTCTTTGGTTATTTTTCAGAGATAGCTTGAAATCATTAAACATTTATGGAACAATTATGGCCACGTCTTGATACATTACACTTAAATATGATCTTTAACAGTGGCGACACAATTTAAAAAAATGCCTGATATTTTGAGAAAAAAATAATCTAAAGCTTATTAAACTATATCAAATGTGCAATAGCAAGACAACCTATTTTACTGATAAAAGGAAAGCATAATTGGAACTATGGAAATGGAATGAAAAGCCCCAAATACTGGTATTTGATGCAGGCTGCAGTGTCTGAAGCAGCTTTCCAGTCACTAGAAGGAGCTCTTTCCTCACACAATCCCATAAACATGACTTTACGTCATGTTTAAAAACCCCCAAATTAACTAAATAAAGCAAAGTTACAAAGATCTCAGGAGAATACTGGACAACTCTCGTGAAGTTTTGATGTGTAATTCACTGGGGTAGCTGTGAGGAAAGATGTTTCCAGGAGCCAGGGGAGGAAAGACAAAAAACCCCAAACTCCTGTGCCTTTAGACTCCATATAAAACAGGCAGCATTAGCAAGGGCTGCTTCCTGTTCCAAAGAGATCACTTTTATGAGGGAAAAAAGAATCACCAACGTAATAAGGCATCAACATGACAAATTTCGTTGTGAAACTGAGTTACTCTGCTGTGTGAAAGCTGCAAGAAGGAACATTATTTTTATGTATTTCATCATCGTGGTGCTGCAGCAACAAAGCAAAAAAAAAATAAGGTAGAGGACAGGATATAAACCAAAGCAAAGCCAACAAAACTCCCTGAGAACTCTGCCCATTTCTTCAAAGGGTTAAATGTTTATTTTTAATGAAATATCATAAAAGGGCCAACATGCATTCAGTATCCCAAGACTGATAGAAAACAAGCATAAATGCTTTTGGTCTCTTGAGCATCTGGTTTAGATTCCAACTCTCCCTTGAGATAAAATATTATTTCCCCTCAAAAGCACATTTTTAACACATTTGCACAGATTTTGATGCATTGCATTTATTAAATAAAAAATAACTTTGGGCTTATCCAATGGGATGGAGGAAAGACTGAAGTCTTTAAGGTTGGGTTCATCATGGCAAGGAGGACAAATAGCATTAATAGATTCTTGACCTCTTGGCTGTGGGTTGCATTAACTGGGCTTGTCTGGAGAGCTCAGTTCATTCATTTGAAATGCAGCTGCAGAAACAGGAAACGTCTTTGTCTCTAGAGGTGGCCAAAAAACTAAAAGTGATCAGGACAAACTTCATCCCAAATCAAGACTTCATTCATTTTTATTGACACTACTGGCTCCAACAAAGAGAGAACTTGCAGTAAAAAGCAGTTTGTGGCTGGGGCTCACAGATCCTCGATGGCACATAGGTAAAAAGGGAAACATCTTTTCTGCTTAAGAATTTTCCTTGCTGTGTTTTTGCCTGTCTCATTAATAAGTTTGAGCGACATTCTCTGCTTTGATCTGTTACAATAATTTAATTTCCACTTCTCAGTCAATAAAACCAAAGTTCCCTGTTCCATTTAAGAGAGACAGTCAGAGATTCAGGTATCATTCAGGGCCTGCCACATTCCCAGCAGAAGGGAAAAGGCAGGTGATTTCAGTCTCTAAATCACACAACTGTAATTGGCAGTCATCAGTTTTGGCAACAACGTGTTCTCACCATTTCCCACTGCCAATCACCTTGGGTGGCTGTGGTGCCCCTAAGAATTCTCTATTATTGGCTGTGCTACACTGCTCAGCAGAGTGTGAGAGCTCATTGGAGGCTGAAGCCAAAACATTAAACACACATTAGTCTGGGCAGGCAGGGGAATGAAATTTCCACTGCAACTCTATCTGATTTCTGATTAGTTGGTGGAAACTGAGGAAAATACTCCAGGCTTCCACTGCAGGTTTTAGTCACATATGCAAGTAGGATGCACATGAACCTTCTTTTGTCTGGGTTTCAGCCACTAACTGAGCAGCCAATAATTCTTAATTCCCTCTCTGAAAACTTTAGGGATGTGAACCATCCAAAATCACCACTTATTCATCAAATTCCTTTCACTTGACCTTGGAATAGGTTAGCCTTGGCCTAGAGGTAAAAGGAAAATGTCCCTTAAATCAAGTGATGTTACACTTCATCTTGGAAACACTTAAAAGTACAAATTGCTGAAGGCTGGAAATAAACTACAAATCTTTTGTGACATGCAGAGCCTCACAAATTTTAGAGCTTGCTACTTTTGATTTAGATGAAAAGCTGCATGGGAACAAAAAGGTATTTTCACCCTTACCTCTTTATTCCTGTTTTCCACAGAAAACATGCAGGGATTCATAAAAATGAGCATTTCTGGGAGTCACCTTTCTATACATTAATGCAAAAAAAGTCACTGTGCTGCTAGATCTCATTGTCTGCTAATTGTATGGAAGTGGCATCCTCAATTCCATTCCTATGGCTTGCCAAAACAAAGCTAAACAGTACAGACTTTGATTTTGTATTACAGCTTTTTCAACTTTGCCAGTGCTATTATTTTAGAATTTGCCAAGTACAGTTCCGCAGTAAAACATTATAACCATGTAAATTACTGCCTTATACAAGTAAGTATAGATCATCCTCATTTTTTTGAACAAGATCTGTAAAAACAATCAGTGATTCACGCAGCAGTTCATTGCTACAGTGCCTTTTAATTAACATTTAATTTTCCAAACATAATGTCCTATAGAGTCACTGTTTTCAGCTCTTAATGTCTGCTAAAGTCTCTCTCAAAGTACAGGAATAATAATTTGAATGCAAAATGTTAAAACACCGCCTTTGTCTTCCCTTTTTTTCAGTGCAACCTTTTTAGAGTTACAATTGCCTCAACAGTTGGACCGAATCTGGCACAGAGAGGAACCTGCTTGCTTCATGGCCCCAGTAAAAAACTGTTTCCATGTGACTGAGCTGCGTTTTAAAATCTTCATTTTGCTCATAGCCAGATCACTTTGAACAGCTCCAAGGGTAATGAGCTGATCCCCTCTGGGTGCTGTGGGTTTGCTGGGGACAGGGAGAGGGGTGAGCCCAGACAGAGCTCTGGAGGACACTCAGAGATGGGGAGCAGTGACTCACTGCCAGCACAGAACTCACAAGAATTGTAGGCAGAGCTCCAAAGAACCACCCTCACTGAATCAGTCAGGGGCTCTGCAAAACTGTTATTCAGAGAATGAAGTCAGAATATAGAAGTTTGTAACTCATAAATCTGCTGGAAAAACAAACAATGGGTTCCAGCTGAGGCAGTGGCAGCGGAAGAGGAAGGACAAATCTGCACAAACTGGTCGAGACCATCACACCCTGTTCTCACTAGAAATGTGCAATGGGCACCAACAGGGAGGGCAGCAGGAGGGAACTGAACTAGATCAATTAAAACCACGGTGAATGAGCCCAGCCCAGCTGCACCGAGCCACCCAAACCTCTGTGGGAGCACCCGGAGGTGTGAACTCCTCCGGGGTGTGTGCACACACAGACACAGAGCTAAAACCACCCCTGCAGCCCAGACTGAGGGCTCCTGAGGCAGCTCCCACCAGAGACTCCTCCAAGCTCTGCTTTCCTGGGTGACCCAGATCTCAGAGCGCCTTACGTAATTACAGACTCACAACACACAAGTTCATTATTAGCTGCAGATTCAGATCCTGTGGCTTACAGATTGAGCTGCTGTAAACTGAAACAGGGCCCCATGTAAGTGAGATCCCTCGGAGGGGTGGCTGTGGCAGCAGCTGTGCTGAGCTTGTCAGCAGGTGACACTGGATCTGTAGTTCTTATGCTGCTTAGAATTATGGTTGCTGTCACCTCAACATGACTTCGTGCTGGGAGCCAGGGGAGACAAGAGAAACAACCATTTGCACTGGTCCTGTGCATAATAAGTTCTTTGACAGCTCCCTGTTTGTTGTGCACAAGCTTTATCTGGCACTGGAGCAGTGGAGAGGGTTGCAGACACTTTGTGCACATCACTATCTATTGAAACAGCAAACCAGGCCAAAGTAGAAATTGTGGATATGGTAGATATTCTCTAACAACAGCATCTTCTTGAAGCAAGCATTGAGTAGGTGAAAAATAAAATAATATTTGATTAAAATTAACAGAATTAAACTAAACAGCAGCTCCCTGAAGTGGAATTTTTGCAAGGACCCTCACTTCATTAATCTATTGGAGGAAAAAAGCAGCAGATTATTAAAATGGCCACTAATGGTCCCAGGTTCTGCCTAATTTTTTTGTTAAGCCTCTCCATGGGCCTCCCAAGGTGCTCTGGACCAAACAAATCATCTCCTGCGTGGGCAATGCACTCTCTGGATGCCCCTTGGAGGGCTGGCTTCACTCCCACCACACTCACACAGTCATTAATTAATTCATTAATACAGAATTGCTGTGGTTTCACTTGGAGTCCTGCAGGGAGATGACCACATCCTCATATTTACATGTACACCAGAGCAATTGCAGGATCAAGACTGAATAAAATTAAGCCCATTAAGTTGCAAATCACAAGCCAAGTGTTAAAAAAAAGATTAGTCCAAGCAAACATTTTATCATCTTTGTACTTCCTTTAAGCACAAACCGAAAAGAATAGGTGAGTGTAAAGGCAGCTTCATCCTGAGGCATCCCAGTGTGCTGGTTCCAAACTGCAGAACAGATTATTTGAGAGGTGGAATGAGGAAGAACAGAATAAATGTTGCTACCTACAGAAATATTTTTTTTCATTCTAGATATGAAATGTCACCAAAGGGACAGCCAGTGTAATATTCATTAACTTGAATATTAATGATGGACTGAAATTATATTCTGTGTGTCAGAGAAAGCCAAAATGACCACCTAAATCAAAGGAAAAGTCAGCCCAGTGGGGACTTTCTTCATGTTCATTTTGAAGGTCACAGGAAGCAGGGCTGCCTTTCAGAAACAATAGATTTACGCTCAGTTTATTTGTTAAGGACTAAAACATTTTAATCAAAATCTTTCAGTGAGATCTGTGAACAGTTCTGCAGATTTGGATGTACATGTGTGCACCTAGACTGTTGCAGGCAAAATTTCTTTGGTAGAGTCCTGCACTTTGTGCTGGAGCTATTTTCATAGCAACCAGAGGGTACAGCATGTTCCCAAGTGCAATTTTTAGCAAAGCTTTCAAGCCAAACAGAATGTCCTTTGGCTGGCTGGAGTCAAAGTCTAACACAATAATGTGCATTTGTGAGGCAAAATCCTTCTTGAATGAGACAGAACTGGGAGCAGCTCGAGATTATTCACACTGAATGTAAACAGTGGCAAAGGACAGAACTGCTGCCTTTCTACTTCCACTTCCACTTCAGCTTCTCCCACATTTATCCTTTGGGTTTGCATCTTTACTGCCAAAATTAAGGAATTGCACAAAAATCTGCTTGCAAAGCAACCCAAGGGTTCCAGGAGGTGCCCACTAAAATCACTAAAACAGGCCTAGGGATGGTCTCACAGACCTCTGCGGGAAGAGAAATGCACTGGGCCTGATACAAATCCTTCTAGAAGCTGAAGGAAGGATTTAAAGGATGAAAAAAGCTCCAGAATTAAAAAGGGGAATATGCTTCTACTGATAATGCACCTCACATCCACTTAGATTCCATTTTAAATAGTCCTTGCATTCATCTATTTTTAACATTTAGCAATGTTTAACCTCTTCAGGGATAAAAAATTATTTGGTTAACAAATAGAATGAGTTTCCCTTCATGGTTTCACATAACAACTGAAGAAATGCTGGGCATTGACCAAGAAATTTCACCTTGCATAGATGTTTATAGTCAGACACTGATAGTCAATAAAATCATTTCCAGTGGTGGTGCTGCCAGCACCTTGTTCTGGCTGGTTTTGTACCACCTGTAAAAACCTCCCAGAGTTTCAGTCCTTATTCCTGTGTTACCAGCAACAAACATTTCACGGCTGGACATTTTCTCAATGTGCTGGAAAATATTTCCAAACGAAAATTCACGCAATTTTGCTGCAACACTACGATTTTTGTCCCTCAGCAAAGGCTCAGTGGGGACAAGAAGGGACCTCCAAGGCATCCAGACATCAGCCAGGCAGGAGAAGTTTGACCTCGTGGGTTTGTTAAGGTACCAGGCTCTCTGGTTGCAAGGATCAATTCCATGATTCCAATGTAAGTTTAGCCTGGAGCAGAGCTGATGACTTATTCATGGCTTTGCTCAGGTGTGCCTGGGCTGAAATGTACCTGCTGAAACAGGTATGGGCATCTGGGTGATGCACCATGAGGGAAGCATCAGCTTTCCCACAGTGCATCCCAATCCAGGGAGGCATTTTGTGACAGCACCTATCTGCAGCATGTAAAATGTACATTATTTTAGGGACTGACAGCACTAAAAACCACATTTTGTTATTTTCTCATTAAAACAAAAACCTTACACTGTACTGCATATATCTTGTTTACTCTCTACAGGAAAAAAAAAATTTATTGCCAAAAAAAATTATACTTTGAGGAAAAAAAACATGTTAGCTTTGAGATATGCTTCTTGCAAATGACCTGGACATGTTGCATGTACACTAGCATTGCAATGAGGGATTAATTGAGTGGAAGAAAGAGAGGTCTAAGTCCAACTCTGTGTGTGATTTAATTCATTTGTCATCTGCATCTGGAATTAAAAATAACTGCCTGAAAGCAATAAAATAATTTTATTAGTTAAAATATTGTAGTTACTTGCATGTGTCAGCAGTGCCTTGAAAATAACCTCATTCTAAAGTGCATAAAAAAAGATGTATTTATTAGTGAGGTATACTGAGAAGAAAAGGTAAATTCACATAACCTGCTCCTTTTCCAATCCATGGTGTTTTCTGTTTGACCATCACAGGCTCAGGGATGACAGCACTGAGGGAGGCAAAAAAGCCCCTAAAAGTGAATTCCTTTGGGAGAAAAGGTGGATTCATTCAGCCTGACATCAGTAGCTCTTTAACCCTCAGCAGCCTGATCCTTGGAATGCTCAGGAGAAATTCTAAATGTTTTGATGCCATGACAATTTTTTGCCTTTTCTTTTATATACCTTTTATGCATTTGCAGGAGCGTTAGCATGCATATTTGTAATTCCTTAAGTCTGGTAACTCAATATAGTCCTGATATTCTATTAAGCTAGAAAACCAAACATCCTAAAGGCCTTGTGGTTAGAGGCCAGAAAGCCTTACATTATCTTGAAAAACCAAGGTCACCTCTAAAATACACCCTGTACACTAAGATGAAGTCCATCCAGGAAAAAGTACTCCAAGATAAACAGATATCATGCTATTCATTTCAGTGTCTCATTGGGGCATCCTTGTTAGATATGCTAATTTTCAAGGTCCATAAAATTGTACACCCCTCTATGGTGTGTGAGCATTTCAGTGTGCCTCACCTTGGTGAAGTGTTACACCACAAAATCCTTATTAAACACCAATGTAAAAAACCTTCAGCCCTTAACCGTGTCTGCCTCTTCATTTTAGGACCAAGGAAAAGGCACCAGTTTATTGCTGCATGCCAAGCAAGAATCAAATGCAAGGCCCCATCCACTGAGAGAAACCAGGTCCTGGCAGGACTCTGGCAGGATTTCAGCAGGATCCCAACAGGATCCCAACAGGAACCAAGCAAGATTTCAGCAGGATCCCAGCAGGATCCCAACAGGATCCCAGCAAGATTTCAGCAAGATCCCAACAGGATCCCAGCAGGATCCCAACAGGATTTCAGCAGAATCCCAGCAGGAGCCCCACAGGATTTCAGCAGGATCCCAGCAGAATTTCAGCAGGATCCCCACAGGATCCTGGCAGAATCCCAACAGGATCCCAGCAGGATCCCAACAGGATCACCACAGGATTTTAGCAGGACCCCAACAGGATTTCAGCAGGATCCCAGCAGGATCCCAACAGAATCCCCACAGGATTTCAGCAAGATCCTGGCAAGATCCCAACAGGATCCCAGCAGGATTTCAGCAGGACCCCAACAGGATTTCAGCAGGATTTCAGCAGGATCCCAGCAGGAATTGCTCACCTGGGTGATGCAGGCGCCGGTGAAGGCCACGATGACAGCCACGATGTTGACGGTGAGCTGGAACTGCAGGAATTTGGAGATGCTGTCGTAGACGTTGCGGCCCCACATGACGGCCTTGACGATGCTGCTGAAGTTGTCGTCCGTCAGGATGATGTCCGAGGCCTCCTTGGCCACGTCCGTGCCAGCAATGCCCTGGGGAAAGGGGTTGGGAATGAGATTCCCTGCTGGACAGCACAAATCTGCTGAGTCAAAGCCCACAGCTTTTTATATTTCCTGGAATTTTGCTAATTCAGCCTGGTTTCAAAGTGAATTAGGCCGCAGAAAAGGGAACTGACAGAGAGCAGAGGAATTCTTATGGTGATGGAGTGTTTTATCAGCTGAAAGACTGCTGATCATCTGAGGTTTTTTGGTCATTGGTGATGTTTTTAACTACTCATGAACAGAATTGGCAACAAAACTGAGAATTATGTGTCTTTATGTGCAGCCAGAGTATGCATGGAAGACACCTTTCCAATCTGTGGTGGATTTTACCACAGCAAAAGAGAACTCCAGTGTTGTGAAGAAAAAGTCAATTTTTCTGTATGGGCACAGGATTCTGCATAAAGACAATAATTAATTAGACAAAATCCTGGAGAAGTATCAAAACAAGCAATGCCAGTGAACCAAAGTGAACTAAAGGATTCTGAGTCAACATAACTCATTCCCAGCAATATATTCCTTCACTGACAAGTAATAACTAAGCAACTTCACATTTAATGAATGCAAAAGCAAATTCATAAAGGCACAAACATCAAGATTATACCATTGCAAAGCCAACATCAGCTTTTTTAAGTGCTGGTCCGTCGTTGGTTCCATCTCCAGTCACAGCTACCACCTGCCTCTGTTCCACCTGTGTGCTGTCAATAATACCTGCAAAAAATGTAAATATGGGGAGGGTGTTTACACCATTTATGGGCAATAATTAGCAAGATAAAACATCTCTGTAGAAAATCAGGGTCTGTATAATGCAGATTGGATAACACCACACAGTTTTACAGAGATTAAAAAGGCAGATCTTTAAGGAAAAGAATGATGAAAGCTGTGGCATCACCATCATCCACTACTAAACATCACCATTAGAATTTACATGGAAAGTTCTGATCAACACATCCACAAAACCTGCACAGGCTTCAAAGGGAATGAGAGCAGCTCATTATGTCCTTTTGGCAGATTCCTGCTATTTAAAGTCTTGTGTCACAGCTCAGCACTGATCAAACATCAGTGGAAAGGATTTGCCAAAAACTTAAGTTCATGTTTAGGGCTCTCCTAAGCTGGGAGCCAGCTGTAATATCAGCCTTACTAAGAGGCCTTCTTAACCTAAAGATAATAAAAGTCATTGATGAATTTTATTTAGCTGGATAATTTTAGCAGCCATGTTCAATTCTGCCAAACAGTGATTAAGGAGATATTCGCTAATTCTTTACATTCTTGAGCCAAGCATTTTAATAAATACATACAATAAAATGATTTCTACTTTCCTTTTGAGATCATTTGAGAGAAATAAAAAATCCTCTTTACTTGATGAATCAAGTTTTTCACACAACAAGGCTGCAGGGAATTATTTTCCACTTATGCAGATAGGAGAAAATCAGGAAAATAATGAAGAATTTTTCAGAGGCTACAGAAACAGCCCAGGTTTTTATAGGATGCAGATCATTTGCCACTCATTCTTCTATTTCCATGTCAGGGTCCATTTGAGCACAAGTCCAGAACATAGGATTGTTGTGTAGGATACAAGAACACCTTTCCATATTGATAACTTAGGAGAGGAAAATGAAAGAAGTCCTTTTGCTAACATATTTTGCACAAAGTCGTTACCTCCAAAAACAATTATCCAAACCTACCCAGTGTGAAAAGCTTTCACTCTGCTCTGAAAAAAAAAATTGCTCCCATATCAGATAACCACGGAGAAATAGGAAATTGCAGATTACAGAGCAATAGCTGCCTCTTGGCAAGGTTCAGGCTTATCAGGCACCAAAAGATTGCAGTGCCCTGCGCAAGCAGTTAGTGCCCTGTATTTTTCAGACTTATGAAAATGAGAAAAAAAGCCCTATTCACTTTCCACTAGTAGTATGATCTCAGAAAAATGGCAATTACTCTGATAAAATCTTACAATTAGAGCTTTCAGTTTGTTGGGGTGATTTGCCTTTGGTATTACTAAATAAACAGGAACATCATCTGTCACTACTATTAAAAGCATTTACTTGGTCTTGTTATTAACACATCCTTTGATGTTAAATTAATAGTTTAAGCTTCTGAATAAAAAAAGTCATTAAAATCTTTGGCTCATTAAGGTATTAACTGCTCCAAAGAGGTCGACAGTATCCGCTCACAACTGAGTTCCAAGTGGGAGCACAACCCAAATCAAGTTGAAGAGGCTTGAACAAATGATCTCCAAATAGAGATAAATTGATATAAATAGTGACTGTGTTGATGACTGTGCCACCAACTGCCCTCCAGTTCCTGGGTGCTGCCAAGTCATTCACAAGGTTTAGGAGACACTTTTATCCTAAAAAATCAAACTATGCAGCCAGGATGAACCCAACACTGCCCAGAGCATAGACCTGAATGCAGCTGCTGAAAACTGGACATAAAAAAGTCTCAGGTATCATTGATAAGTTCATCACATTAAGGTTTAGCTTTCATATTTTCCAGACTCTGCACTGCATTAGTGTAGAACTCTGAACTTTATACAGTGTCAGCAAGCTCTCCTCACAGCTCAGTCACACAGAACAATCCTTTTCCAGCCCCAGAACCAAGGGCACAGTTGCAGCTCTGGGCCCAAAAGTGCAAACAGCAGCAAATTGAGGAGAGCAACCTGGGAAGATGGGACTGCATAACCTGCAACTGTAACTGAACCCTAATATGGAAATGGACCGTAACTTATAAAAATGTGAAAACTCCTGACCCAGAGTCCATCTTGGGTGTAGCCCTGGCCGGCTCTGGTACTGCCCAAGGTGTGTCCCTTTTAATAAATCCCTACTTTATTCCTTTAATAGTGTCCAGCCTCTGCTCCAGGGAACCTCTCAAGGCAGCAGCAGCAGCACCTGAACCCCAGACCTTCCCTGCAGTGCCCATTGGGAGTGCCACAGGAAATACATGGAATTCTGGGGATGGATTTCAGTGCTACCCAAAGAGAGAAGGACTTTGCAAAGCACCCATTTGTCTGTACGTCAGACAAATCTCTAAAATGGAGCAGCAGTGATTATTTGGGATTCAGAGGATTTACCAGAGCTCTACCAACACTCCCTGACTTCTGCCTGCTCCTTTTAACTTGTTCCTCCTCCCTGCTTCCTCACATTGCTGAATGTTTGTCTTCTTTCCAGCACTTGCCTCCTTCTAAACACATTAAAGGTTGCTTTTAATATTCTGTAAGTGGCTGTGATAAGGTTTCACCTCAAGAATTTTCTTCAATACTGAGAAATGTGCATTGATAAAATTTGCAGTGTGAGGAGACCAAAGAGAAGAAGGATGCTCAGGAAGGGCTCTCCCTCTGCAGTCCTGAGCTGTGAGGGTCAAGCTCTGGTGTGGTCAGGGGAAAATGTGGCTGAGGGCATGAGCTGACAGACTGCCAGTAAATAGAACATTCCCTGGCCTTTGCACTCAATCCAAGTGGCTGAAAAGAAGCTCCAGTATTAATTAATCATGTCTAACAACCAGGAAATCTCTCCCAACTATATAGCTTTACTCCAGTTGAATGCTTACACACAGAATTTTAATGAAAATATGTTTTCATAGGGAATTCTTCTACTCTCAGCAAAGCTTCCTGCCAAAACAGCCTTTGCTCTTTCATTGACATTGAGCTGTTTGGCCACGACTTTCTTCTGCCACAAAGAATTTCATTCAACAACCCCAGGAGCACACCTAGAGCAGAACATGACAGTGTGCTCCACACAGGGATCCTGCTGATGTGGCAGCAATTGGGTGAGGAAATTTGGGCAGGAATTTGCCCTGCAGCTTGTATAAGGCACACGTTTCTCAGAGCAAGCAGCTTGTGTCAGATGAGGGCAAAGATCAGATTTAAAACAACCATGTAGGGCTGTCAAGAAGGGTTCTAAATGCGTAAGCCTGCTATAAAAAGTACAAAATACAAGATACGAAACAGAAATATATCCTACATCTCCCACCTTCCTCCCATGTAACACTAAGCAAGCATTAAATCAAATCCACTCAGGGTAAGAACTTCGGGAATATCAACCAACAATGTCTCTTCTGCACCCGTGGCTCAGCTCAAACCCATCACAGCCAGCTCCAGGTTCTCCCTTTGTCACAGAACAAATGCTGCTCTATTTAAACAATCCTTACTTGCCACCCTTAGAGTTGCATCAGTAAGAAACTCCTGGGAGAAAAAAAACCCACCCTGGTTTAGAGATTTCTTTCTGTCTCAACTGCTTAAAACAGGCAGGAAAATACAGCTCCAGCTGAGGATTTCAGAGCTGAAGCCAAGTTCAGGGTTGGAGAGACAGGAAAGCTGCTCCTCCCACAGGCTTACCCAGATTTGAGTGTGTTTGACAAGCTAAACATAGGTACAGCCATGTATTTGCATAAACACATCCTCTTCAGGTTAGTTTTTAATACTTCCAAGCTTCTGGAAGCTCCCTGTTAATGTAACAAGAATTTGCAAAGACTGTCGGAAGGAGAAAGCTCAAATTTATTTCAGTTACGTGAAATGCTTGGGTACGTGCCTGGAGAGAGGTTGAAAGGTTAATATAAAAATGTTCTGTATGACATTACAGACAGCATTGGGAATTAAGTGAAAATTCCCAACTATCCTCCCCAAGGTTCAGGACATCAATTAATACAATTTTCTTTATTATTCTATCCATCTCGTGGCTTTCCACATTAATGAGGTTATGAATATAGTACCATGCAATGGAATAACAGTTGAAATATTTTAGTAATTAAGGGCAATTATTAAAAATTATTTCTTCTTAAAGTTCCTTTTCTGTTTGATGACAAATTAGCCCTACATGAGGATAGTTGTTGTTAATATCACAAAAAAATAATTCCAGTCTAATTTAAATATATTGGAAGGCACTGCTTCTTTATTGGCAAACTGAATATTTCTTTGATATTTTCTACACCTTCTGATGATATTTCCCATCAGTGTTAAACAGTTGTCTCCCACAGCATTTTTAAAAATGAACTGACAATTCTGAATTATTTCACCAATAGCACTGGAACTCCACATCAGTGTTAACGATATGTGATTTCACTTGTTATATTTTGAAACAGAGTTAAAACTTTGAAATAATACCAACAGGTGTCTTAAAACCCATCCCAAATTGTATTGCAGTGGGACTGAGGTTTTGGTTGCACTGGAGCAGTTTGTGGTGATAAACCATTCTGATGGGTGTTTTTCCAATCTACCTCTACTTCAAAGCCATAAATATTTGACTGCAAGTGTCTGCCCAGGCTGGGGTGCTGAACCATGCTTTTCTCTGGTCCCTAAGCAGTAGTGAAAACAAAAGTGAAAAATATAAATTATCCTTTTGCTGTGTGGGATTGTGCTATGTTAAGGAGAAAAAATATTCCCTCCAGCAGCTGTATGTCATTAAAAATTAAATATAAAAAAAAGTTTATTTTCTGATGTGTGTTTTTAGCCTAGAGCAGATAGAACACATCAAAGGGGAGAAAATCCTCTCAATCCCTCAAGTGTCTGAGAAAAACATAACATTTTAACAAGAGGTCCAAAACTAGTGAACATTTAAATAGTTTCTTGTAACTTTTAATGGCCCTTGGAGTATTACCAGCCAAAAAATTCCATCACAATTTCCACAGACTTGTTCTTGAACTTTGTTAAGACACTTAATTGCTCTCTCGACCTTGTCACATCTTTCAGACATTCATTGTGGTACTTGCATGTGGCATTCAGTAGGAGTAAATATCTTTGGGGCTGTTAAAGTGCATATTCTACAAACCATCAGCAACATCTTCCTTTTCTCTCCAGCTCTCCATTGATTTCAATTTCCCTGGCAAAGTTTTTCTTCTCCTCTGGAGGGAAAATCCTGAATGATTCAGACAAGCCCCCCCCCACGGGACTTGGTTAATCCACTTAAGGAAACACAAATTGTTGTGTTTCTGAAACAAATCAGCTGCTGGGCTGAACAAGAGCTGTTCTCTGAGAGCTGGAACACAGGATTTGAGATGAGCTGGTGAGGAGATTTCAGCTGACCTTGTGCAGGTCCAACACTGACCCATGGAGCTAAAATGCTCTCCAAACCTTTCCAACCCTGAACAAACCCCTGCTGGAAAACTATTTTGGAGCACACCTCTGCCAGAAATGTATATTATTTATTAATTACAAATAGGTACTGCCATACTAATAAATTGTGTACTGTATAAGATATACATAAAAAAGGGTGGGATGGGAATGATCCATTCTGCCTCCAGGAGCCCCATCCAGCACCACGCCAGAGTTCCCTGGAATGATCCATGTTTCCATTTAGTCACAAGCCCAAAGGACCCAACCGATCCAATCTTTGAATTCACAATGCAACTTCTGCTCTAAAATCATTTAGGCATTTTTAAAAATTGCATGATGGACAAATGCCTTTAGAATTGGTCATGTATGGAATTATAGAAATGAAACCTAAAGGAATTCCTACCTAAATGTAGATTATTATTGGAGTAATCAACCAGCTGAAAACAGGTAAATGATCAGCTGGGTCTTAGCCTGAATTTTAGCTGCTCCAAGAATTGCTAAAGGGGCTCTCCAGACTTTCCAAAATAGCAAATATTCCAGATCTTTCTTCATCAGGAAACTGGGAAACAGCAATCGGCTAACGGGCCTTCCACCTGGGCATGGCCAAAAATGAAGTTATTCCTGCTCAGAAACTGCCTGATTTTGTCAGCTGTTTAGTGTGAACCTCAAAGTCAACTGAATAAGGCATCAAGACATCAAAAGAAAAAAGAAAACTGCAACCCAATCCCTCTTCAATGGAAGAATTCCATCTGCAGACAGCGTGGTGAGAGAATGGGGTTTGTATGGAGCAGTTCCTACAGGACAGATTCTAAATATACAGGAATCTAAAGGAAGCCAATGTAAATCACTCAATTAAATGAGCCTGGAGGGAAAAATGGAATTGGCTGAAATCCCCATCTCCACTGGGCAGCTCTCAGTTCCACCATCCAAATAACTGCTGTTGTGACAGGAAAAGGTTTTTTTCCCCTGGAATACTCTCTAAGATAATTGTGGGAGAAGAGATGCACTGGAGTGACTGGATTCACTCTGATGAGATTGCTCTTGTTTCCCTCATAAAGTAGTGCAGGCAAAGATAAAAAAACCTTTGTCCCCTCTTGTTTATATCTTGTTTCCCAGCAATATTTTCTTTCTGCCCAACAAATGCACATTTTCCCTTCCCAGCTCAAACCTCATTCCAAGTAAAAGTCGCAAGGCAAATATGAGATTGCCTAAATCCACTTGTCAGGCATCTTATTGGTATTTCTGTTATTCCTGCCAAGGAGTTTCCTATTATTTTCCATGTCAAGGCTTAGGTAGGACACAAACACAAGAGTGTAAGAAAGCTTCCTCGTGTGGTGTAGGGAAACGCAGTTAAAGGGGACAACTCAAGTGGATTTATAACAGTGAAATCAAATCAGATGATGTGCTTCAACACTGATTTGCACCCCCACAAAAGCAGTTTGCACCCACCTTTCACCAAAGTGTGTTTGTCCGTGGGGGAAGAGCGAGCAAGCACCCGGAGCTTTGGCCAGATTTTGTCAATCCGCTCCTGCTCAATCTGCAGGGAAGCAACACAAAAAAAGAACCCAAATAGTAAAACCAACAGCCTGTGATGAGCAGAACTCATGTTAGTGTGTTAGAAAATTCCCCTCCTTGCTCAAACATGCAGCTTTTCTGCAAAAGCACAGAAAAAACCCAGCAGACATCAATGCTGCAAGTGAAGACGAGGCCAGTATTAGCAGGGCTCAATTGCTGGCTAACACAGGTAAATTATTTCACAATAACTAATTAGCCTTTCTTATCATGTTTATGGATAATTCCACCCAGAATCATCACTGTAGATAAAGAATGGTGGAGCTTCTCAAAGCTGATCAAACCTGTTTGCAAGTTTGTTGTTTTACTGCACATGAGGACCCAAATCCTTCATTTAGCACCAATAATGGCAAGATTTTCTTGTACAGCAACAGGAACAAATCCAAACCTGTTGTATTTATTAACATTCCCAGGATTCCACCCATCAATGCAGGGAGCAAATGACTGTGTCCACTCATTTATGATGGACTTGAGCCTGTATAGATTTCAGTTTTTTAGAGCTGTGTGAGCACCGTCTTTGATAAGGAATTAAAAATCTTCCAAAGGATAGATTTTTTTCTATGCAAATCATTGCTGTAAGTACATTAGAGAAAGTGGAATAAATTAAACAAATGAGAGAAGCTGGTTCTCAGTACAGACAGCATTTTTAGGAACAAAATTGCTGTTGAGTTCCTTCTCTTCCCTACCATAAACCTGCTTTAATGGGCTCAGTTTTGATTTCTTGTGGAGTAGTGCAGTGGTTCTGAAAACTGCAGAATTAGGCCAGCACTAAACTCATCCAGGAAGAGTAAAGACTGCAATTTCACTGCTGTTTTGAATTGCAGACATTTAGTGGGAGAAGAAAGCAGGAATTTTTCCAAGCAGTCTTTACTGTTATGAGGCGCACACCAGCGCGGGAGAAGGTTTCGGCGTTTCCACCGGGTTTTATTTACCTCTCCCTTCTCGTTTCGGATCCTCCTGTTGAACTCCTTCCCCTCGAGGCAGAGGAAGTCCTCTCCTGGGTGGATGATGCCACACTTGATGGCGATGGCACGCGCAGTGTTGATGTTGTCCCCGGTGACCATGCGCACGGTGATCCCGGCTCGCTGGCACTTCCGGATGGCTTCTGGCACCTGCAGATGATGCAGAGGAGTTTTTAGCTTTCGTGTTTATCCTCTCATAGCTCCAAACTCCACACAGAGTGCCAGCTAACTGTCTTCACATTTTATTCAGACACAACAATTCCTCCAGACCTGGAACTCAGGGACACCTCACTGCCTCAGGCCCCAGAAAGCACAAACAAAAGTGAATTGGGGGGAGCAAACTGGGGGTAAATGACTTTATTACCTGCAGCTGTAATGGGAGGATTAACCCCTGATATGGAAATGGACCAAACTTATAATGGTGTGAAAAACTCGTGACCATTGTCCACGTTGGGTGTAGCCTGGGAGGCTATGGCTGCCCAAGGTGTTGAAGGCCTTTAATAAATCTCCACTTTAATCCCTTAACCTTGTGCAGCCTCTGTTCCAGGGAGCCCCTCCAAAGCATCACAGAAACAATACAAGGGCAAAAAGAACTCCTGAATCAGAGGTAAAACACAAGGCAGGTGTTCCCCTCCTGAAAAATTTCAGGCTAAGAAACGCCTGAAGCAGAAAGAGGAATCAGACATGTTTTATTGTTACTTGACTGTTGTGGAGTTGCAGTTACTCCGGAGGCAAGGTAAATCTTGTATCAAGAAGCACAAAAAATGTCTTTTAGATCAGTTCTTTAGATTTTTTTTCCTGGCTTAAATAAAAATGAGTGCTCTGCAACTTTTTTGACCTTTAGCAAGCTGAACATAACTACTCAACACATGTAAATATGAATGAAGAACATAAACATTTTGTACAGAAAATGATATTACTTCTGAACCAAACCTTCCCTTCAACAAGGTTTTAAGTTATTGTGATTTAGCACTACTTAATTCATGCTTGTCAACAGATGGAATTCCTAAATACAGGCATTTAAAATTAGTATTTTATGTATATCAAAATCATAAAAATGAAGCCTGACTTTACTTATGCCTTTTTCTGCATGTGATAAACTTCTGCTGCAGAGGAAAAGTATCAGGGAGAGAGAATTCAGGGGGTAACAGGGGCTGTGACATTAATGTAGGGGCTCCATTCTGACTTAGCATCATACACATCTTATTTAAGAAAAACAAACAAAGAAAGATTTCTGGAATTAAAAGAAAATATTGGTTCCTAATAATTAAATAAAGCTGGTTTAGTATAGTTACTTTGGTAAATGAAGGCTATAGAAAGGTTCCATGTCTGTAGCTCAATTTCAGTTGGGGAAAAACATCTTAAACTAAATCCTAATTAATGATAATTTCTAAGTAAATATCACCAACCAATTAATTCAGTCTCATCACATTTTTGCATTATTTTGCATAATTGTTATGAAAGCATTGTTACTTCAAGAGAAAAAAAACAATATTATTTCAAGTGGGAGAATAAGGAACGTGTTTAACACATCCAGAACAGCCTGGATGTCTTTCTTCAGCACAACACCACTTCTCTAAATTTCATTTTTTCCTAGAATCTAGAGCACCCCAGGATTCATCAAGAATGCTGAAGCCCTTCACAGAGCTACAAGGAAGTGAACTGCCCTACTCAGAAGATGGCAATGCACAATTAAAAAATATTTTTAAAACTCAAAACTATTTAGGAAAAGATATCAACATGGATATTACTGTCTGTATTCAGTGCACCTTGCTGATCACAACCTCCAGCACAGATTTAAATGTGGTGTGGAACTCAGTGCCAATTTGAGTGGATTCATCTCATCCATTAGTGCAGAAAATGTTGAGAAAAGGAGACACCATCTCCAACATCACACTGCTAATTTTATGCATTTCTAGATATTTTCATTTTCTCTATAGCCACAAGTAGGGGACAATGCTGAGGGCATTTCTGACAACCCTTGCTCTGAGCCAATGTGGCAAATCTTGGGCTTTGAGGGATTTTCTGGGGTCAGGAAGGCTCTGGGTCTGCACTGAAAACCCTAAACCCCTACATCCCACCACAGATAATGCTTCTCCCAGTCTGGGAATAATTTCACACCACATTTATTGAAGGCAGTTTGTGGAGTTCCTGTTTTCCAAAATGCCTCCCTAAACCAAGGCCTCAGTGAGGAGCAGAGCAGCACTTTTGCCAGGATTCCCAGGAAAATCCCTCCACCCTCAGGGTGTGTCCTGATGTTTGCAAAACTCTGTCAAAGATCACAAAATCAAGGGCAAAATTCAGGGACACAGCCTTATCTTCCCATTTCCTCACCTCTTAAGTGGGATTGTTTTCCCCACAAATTGTACACCCTGGAAAAGATATTTAGACCTGAAGCCTTTTAGTGATGTGAAATAGGTTTCTATAGGGGAATGTACCATCAGGTTAAATCTGTTCCTTAAGCAAATGACCCCTCATCTCCCCATTTTCCACATTAATAACCCTGCCTAAATCCCATCTGTCAATTGGAAATGCTTTTGGTACCCACTGGAGCTGTAGTGACCATCGTGCAAAGGACAGGAGAGATTCAGATGGAAATCTGGAAAACCAACCCAGTGGATAGACCATGAAGGAGAAAAATAAATTTCAGTGCAAGCAGCAAGAAAGGGTAATTCCCAAGAAGTGTCAGCCCTATTGAACAAGGTCAGAGGAGGACAGCCCCAGTTGCAAACACATCTCAAACTCACGTCTAACTGGAGAAATCATTCTGTTTTCCTCTCCTGTCATTTTCTGGACAGCTGGTGGGTGGTATCTGATTTAATAGTGTGTACAGTAATTACAGTTAAAATATTGTTCATATTTTTTTTTTATTGCTGTAAGGGAGAAAGAGTGTTGGCAGACTGAGTGGGCAGAGGAAGCAGATATTTTCCATCAGTTTTGCAGAGCTTAAGTACACATTTCACAATTTTCTGGTTTATTTTCCCTCTGCAAAGCAAGACTTCCAATGCAAGCATGCACGCACAAACTACCCAATGCAGGAATATCTTTCCCAATCAGGTGACAAATAAATAGGAGATATTTGGAAGGGATTTACGTTCATCTCCCAGAAATAACAGACTGGAGGCGTTTTTTGGCAAATCAGTGTGAGCCAGTTCAGGCTCAATAAAATCCAGCCAGAAAGAGTGTCAGGATCAACAGAGAATCTCTGCAGGAGAAGGGCATCACTCTGTTTGTTCTCTTCCTGTGTATTTATCAAAGAAAAATAAGAAAACACACCCACAGCACATAAATATCAAGTAAGTAGTTCAGTGCTTGTTAAATCCAGTTGCTGATGACCAAGCTGGTGTCTGAATTAAACTGGGAATATGGAAAAGCCATGGGTATCCGTGGTGGGCATTCCAGAGAAAACCAACAGTTGTTAGACATCAGTGTTAAATAACTCATTCAAATTGGGTTTTTGTAGTGTATGGAGATGTGAGTGCCAGAAAACTCCCTGAGTATCTCAAAAAATATCCCTGGAAGCAGGAGGGAAGAAGGACTCCTCCAAAAGAGCTGGTATTCCCACATGGAATCACTCCTTGGATGCACAGGAGCTCCCAGCCCAGCATCCATGGGACAGCCTCACACCACCCCAAGGAAAAGGAAAATCCTGAGCCTTCCCCAGGAAACATGGGAATGCAGCTGCAGGGGAGCTAAAGGCTGCCAGGATGGGGACTTGTTTTAATTGGAATGACCTGATGTGTCACCTTCATCCAAATAAATCCTGACACCACGAATACTGAAAATATTGATAAAATAGCTCTTTTAGTAAGAATTTCAATTTTTGTGTTCTTCTTTTGTTTTTCTCCCCTACAGAAAGCATTTTGAAAATGCATAAACTCCAGTGGGGAGTCAATTTAATGAGCAGATTTCATTTTGGCAAAACATTCCCTATAACTGCTCAATATTTTACAGCAATGGGGATTTCACATATGCACATTATGATATTCCAACCAAATCAGATATTCCAAACCTAGAAAGTTTTCTGAACTTTATGTTTTTCTCCTGACTCAGGGTTTATTGGTTCATTTCTTTCCCCTCAGGTACTACTTCTTATAATGTGCAGAGTAGTAATAATTAAATATAGGTTTGAATATTTTTAAGAAGTTATTGCCACTTCAAAACAATCAAAATGACAAGGTGGAAAAAATCAAAAACCCAAGTCTCAAATCCCAAACGTGCAAAATTTGCCAAAATTCTGAAATTACAAATATTTTATCATGTGTCTTGTACTAAAGCAAAAATGTCCCTGCACATTCTGATGTTCACCTACAAGAAACTCAATACAACAGTCAAATGTTTATTTAGAAGTAAGATGTTTTTCTGCCTTCATCTCTTTGATTCTTTACATAGAATTCAGATTTGCCTTCTATTTTTAGCAGAATTATTCACTTTTACCTCAAGCTCCCAAGAAATTATTCCCTGCCAGATAAGAGCAGTTCTCTTACAAAACACCCTCCAAACAATCACATGAAAGGAGAGTTTGCAGCTATTTTCCATAATAACTGCAAATCCCACTGCTCCCCAGTCCCTCAGTCTGTCACACCACACGGAACCTGACTTAAAGCTGTTTTCTAATGTGGATCATGATTAATTTAGGAGGGGGAGAGGATTGATTCCAGTGGCCACTGACAAAATATTTCTGAAAATACCTATATTTTCTGCAAAATATTTCCCGAAAAACATTTTCTGCAAAATATTTTCTGCAAAATATCCGTATATGTGAGCTGGAGCATTAAAGGAACACTGCAGACAGAACTTCTAAAGGACATTTTCCAACATTTTGAAAGCCTGGCAATGTCAGGCATGGGGACAGATGGATTAGCAGCGAGAGACCATCTGATGACAGATAAAGTGGATGCTGTTTATCTGCTCTTTGTGGAGATAAGGAGTTTATCATCCAGTTGTCACCTAAGCAAGATTTACTTTATATTTTAACCTTCATATTCGGAAAAAAAAAACCCCAATAAAATCCATTCTGAGGCAAGGCACAGTTGTGCAGTTGGTACCTGAGATTGTGTGGTATTAGTTCCAAAGTTACTGTCGTCATTTCTAAACCCTAACATGGAATCTATAACTCTCCATTAATTATCAAGCACCTGATAAAGTGATCAGAATTCTCTAACTTGGCCCTTTGTATTTCTGTAGGAATATAATTTATTAGTGTAGAAGCAGGGATGTGCTTCCCATGTGCACAGCTGCTACTGATTTACTCAGGTGAGTTGAGCTGAAATTTTATATATATTTGTACAAGCCATGTAAATGTGACATCCATGACAACTGCAATCTTTCCTTGTTCAAATACAACATTAAAAACAAATTTTCCTGAGTAATCACCAGATGCAATCTTAAGTAAAGTGACAAGTATTACAATAAATGGCAAAACTTCAGTTTCTCTGGAAACTGCCATTATAATCATGGCAATTTTAATCACAGCACTTGCCTTCCCTATTTTCAGAGTTGCACATCTCTGCGCTGCTTAAAGAAAAATTCTTTATCTTGTGGGAGCATTACAAAACCTCTGCTGGTCATTTCAGCCCTTCAGGGCAAAAATCCCCGTATTCCTTTATTTAAATATCAGCTGACTGATAGTTGAATTTTATCACCTTAATTATTTTTATCAAGTGAAACCCATTCCTAAAGCTGATTTTCAGCTTCTTTGACAAAGATAATTTAAAAAGGAGACAAAAATTCTAAGGTTTTATCCTGAGATAAAGCCTCTGTGGTACATGCCATTCAGGTTATGTCCAGTTTCATGTAAGATAAAAACTGGATGTACCTCTGGCCTTACTGGGTCTTCAATGCCAACGACACAGATGCAAGTCAGGTCGGATAAGATGTCGTTCTCGTTGTCCCAGTCAGGCTCAGGACTGCTGGGGAAGTCTCTGAAAGCCACGCAGATGGTTCTCAGCCCATCACAGGCCATGGGCTCAATCACTTTCTTCACCATCTCGTCCCTGTCGCGGGGCCTGAAGATCCGGGGTTCCCCAGCCGCGTTGAGGATCCTGGAACACCTGGATTGGGCAAGGAAAAGAGAAAAAAAACTGAGTGTGATGTCTTAAGATTTTAGCTGTTCTATTTTCCATGTATTTGTACTCCTGCAGTTCTTTAGTGGATCACTCCACACTCCACACTCAGTGGCAGCTGCTGCTTTCCCATTTTGCTCAGACACAGCAATTCCTCTCCAGGCCTGGCAATCAAGGACACCTCACTGCCTCAGGCCCCACAGATGGAAACAGGAGTGACCTGGGGGGAGCAAACTTGGCCTCAAGGACTTCATTCCCTGCAGCTGGAATTGGGAGATTCAGCCCCAAGATGCAAATGGCCCAAAGTTATCCAAGTGTGAAACCCGGGGTCCATTTTGGGTGCAGCCCCTGGGGGGCTTTGTCTGCCCTGAATGTACCTGAAGGGGCTCCAATAAATATAAATAATTTGATTTTTATTCTCTTAATTTTATCTGGCCTCTGTTTTTATGTAGTCACAACAAAGCATCCAACATCCATCCGCATGATTGCCAAAGTATTTCCTATATAAGCTCATTTCAGACAATGCTTTCCTTTTCTGATGTCAGGTTTTAATTTTCTGCTGTAAATTTCTAGAAGATTCACTACCAAAATATCAGAGAGAATTTGTAATTTATTGTACAGACATCAAGAGCCCTTTGTATGTTATTTTCTCAATAACCAATGGGCTGACAACTTACAGTGAAATTGAAAAGTGCTTATTTTCCAAATGGGTTGAACACAAAGAATCCATTTGCAAATTACCAAAAGCAGACTCAATTCCTTGATAAGAAAAAGAAACCAATTTCCCAGAAGCACTTAAAAAAATTAAAAGTCAGTAACATCAGCTTATGCTGCTGAAGTGTGTCGCATTCCCGGTGCAGGGAGCAAATTCCCTGAATTTGCCATGCATTCACCAGAATTCCCACCAGAATTCCCACCAGAATTCCCACCAGAATTGCCATGCATTCACATCAGGATGCTGGGCATGTGGCTAAACGAGGCCACGGCAGCAGGGCACTCACTTCTTGAGGACAATCTCGGAGGCGCCTTTGCTGTACATGCGGAAGCTGCCGTCGGGCAGCTTGATGACCGTGCTCATGGACTTCCTGACGGAGTTGAAGGTGTAAACTTTGTAGAGCTTCTCCTCGGGGATGAGGCTGCGGACAGGCTCGTAATCCTGCTTCAAGTCCAGGACAAACCCCAGGAGGCCACACTCTGTCTTGTTGCCCACCTGGCGAGGCAGCCCACCCTCTTTTTCTGGTGGCTGGAGGGAGGGAAGAAAAAAAATCAGTGATTGGTTTCTCTAACTTCACAATTTCTAAGTTACAGGGTACAGTTTAATATCTGAGCTGTGCAGCCAAGAGTCTTCCTGTTTTTAGAAGCGAGGTAAAAATTCCACAGAGCTCCAACAGACCTGAAGCATCTCCTCACAACAAGAAACATTTCTTCAGACAATATTTGCCACATTTGGTCTCTCGCATTTTTTTTTTTTTAAATTAGCCATTGGCAGCTTTTGATGGTTGGGCAGTCCATTAAAAAGTAGCTTTCCTTAGGCTGAAAACCAAGCAATTCTCACTTGTCACAAACAGAGGATTTCCTTTTCTCTCTTGCTTAGAATTCCACTGGTTTGCTGATTTTCACAGCTTAAAAACTGAGTTAAAGAAAGCTCTATCACTTTTTTTCCTGCCAGGCATTTTATACAAAAATAAATCTCCACCCAAGCATAACAACAAATCTCAGTGAAAAAAAAATCTATAGAATAATAGATCTGTATCTAAATGTACCCATTTCTAGAATTACTTTAGTCTGCTGCCTCAGACAAATAAATTCTATATATGTTAGAGAAAATGGAGTAGGTTGAACTTCTACCAATTCTCAGTCCTCCTGAAGGAGAGAAGGAAGGACAAGGAAGAGTTTAAATTCCCTTTCAAAATAGAAATAAACACCTAATTTACAAACTTTCTTGCAAGTGTTGTACACCCCAAACAAAATATTCCTGTGCCAGGACCCCAGACTTCAAGTAGCCAATGTGTGAACTATAAAATGTTGATAACTTATGTTTTCTTATGCTCAGCAGGACTAGGAAAGTGTTCCTTAAGGCAGGGCTAAATTCCCTTTATGGGAATAAAAACAGGAAGTCATCTCACAGCTTTAATTTGCACTAAAACCAGATTTTGATTTGGCTCAAGCCAAGACTCCAAGTCATCATTTTCAATGTGAGTTAAACACTTATCTCACATTTTGCAGAATTAGGACTGCAGGACTGTATTCAGAATCCATGTTTAATTTCACTTTACAATCCAGTTTACTCCAGAAATGGTATTCCAAATTGTCCCTCACTGGGATGAGAGCTCACGCAGGGAATGATTAAAGCTGTAAATCAGTCATCCTACTGGATTGGAATTCTTGAAACAAGTATGACCAGAAAAAGGGAAAAGGGGACCTTTTAAATAAGCATTAGTAATTAATTACCCCAGAAAACCACCAATTACAGCTGCTTTAAAAAATGAAGGTCAGATAGATGATAACAGACTGGTTTAGAACTGAAGTAAACAAATAAATATTAATTTTTCCAAAAGAATCATCTTCCTACTAGCAGGAAGATTGATACCTGGTAACAGGTAGATTAATGACTTTTTTTTTTTTCAGAGAGAAGCAGCTATGATGGACAACACAGAATAACCCAAAAATCTCCATCTGAAAGAGATTTATCCTTCCAAAAAGGGTTGTAACATCTTTCTTTTATGTGAACCATCATTTTTACTGACTAATATGGGTCACTCTGGTACAGCTATGACATTTTAACATCACGCCAGGGTCACTGTAAAACACTGACATTCAGCAAAAATGCCAATGTGATACATTTATTTTATTACCTGCTATAACAACTTGTCCTGCTATAACCTCATTATACTGTGATGTAACTTCCTCTGGATTCTCAAATTCACTTAAGAATCCCTAATTCAAAATGCAAGTGCTTGTTGTGAGATGTAAGTGGAATTCAGTGGATGTGAAAATTTCGTAAGTCAAAAAAATACCTTTAAAAATCCAGTTTTGTTTACTTAAATAAACTTTGTTTTCCTGGAAACCAGGAACTTCAGGTTTCTCAAAGCAACAGAGGAACCAACTTCAGTGCCTTGGTAGTAATGGGTACCAGGGAAGATCCATTCCTCTGAGCATATTAAACCAAACTCTTCTCATTTTAGATCTAAATCCTCAATTATGCTTCTCTTTGCCACTGAACTCAGTGAAAATTGTCATTGAATTAAATGTGAATGTGATCAGGACACTGGAACACTCCAGGAACCCAAAGAAAGACAAAGTTTTCCATCAAAGTCAGACAGTCCTAGACAATAACTAATTTATAAATATGATTTCATCATGCTCTGATGCCAATGGACATCAAGAAAATAAAAACCTGCCCACATTTTTCAATACAAAAATACCTAAATATCAGAGTCCTTCCAAAATTACCCTTATTTCAACAAAAAGTAGATCACACTCCCCTGTTCTGACTGGGGCCTAAAAATAGATTTCTTTCAGGGAACATCTTTTGAATGCAAATACGTAAGCAAGGCAGGGGAAAAAAAAATACCCGTGAAAAGAAAAGGAACAGACACTTCAGAAAGGTTTCAAAATCTAACAAGTGGCCACCTCCCTGCAGAGCAGCTGCTGTCTCCATATTCTTTGTGCATTACATTAGGGGCAAGCATATGGTGCTGAGAGCTGGCATGGAGCACTTCCTTCCCTGCACTGTTCCAGCTCAAAATCTATATGCCAGGAGCAGCCTCCTTGCAGATTGTTCTTGACAATCCCTTGCAGAAGCTGCTGCCTCTGAAACTTCCTGCTGGGCTGGAGCTAAATTTATTTCTCGCTGAATTCTGCGGTTCACGGCACCTGGAAAACAAGGACAGCCCGATGGGGTTACTCTGGGAGGATTCGCTGGGAACAGCTTCAGTGACTCCTCGGAGGATGGAACTGATGCCTCAGGATTTTAGCTTTTGTATTTTCCATGTATTTGTACTCCTGCAGTTCTTTAGTGGATCACTCCACACTCCACACTCAGTGGCAGCTGCTGCTTTCCCATTTTGCTCAGACACAGCAATTCCTCTCCAGGCCTGGCAATCAAGGACACCTCACTGCCTCAGGCCCCACAGATGGACACAGGAGTGACCTGGGGGCAGCAAACTTGGCCTCAAGGACTTCATTCCCTGCAGCTGGAATTGGGAGATTCAGCCCCAAGATGCAAATGGCCCAAAGTTATCCAAGTGTGAAACCCGGGGTCCATTTTGGGTGCAGCCCCTGGGGGGCTTTGTCTGCCCTGAATGTACCTGAAGGCCCTTCAGTGGTTCTCTTCAATTTTGTCTGCCTCTGTTTTTATGTTGTCCCAAAAAAGGCATCAGATCCCTTGGCAGAGGGAAGAGGGAAAGGCTTTGAGCTGAGATTTACCACGGGGAGCTCCAGCAAGGACCTTCTGCTCCCCACAAGTCACCTGCAATCTGTTCCATCACCTGCTTGGAAGGGACTGAGCCAGGATCTGCCCCCAGTCATGACCCTTGCAAGATTCTCCTCAAACATTTCTCTTTAGCCTTCGGATTATTTACCCACAACATTTCAATTGCAAGCAGCTAGCCTCAAGCAGAAGAACCCCCAGACAGATGTTTAAAAAGTCCTGGTTACACCCAGCAGATCGAAATAGGTTTCTAGGTCAAAGTACAGCTGCATTACCAAGGCTTAAAAATACCAATCCAAAGTCAGTATTGACCTGATACGGAGTTTGGATTACAAAGGGAATTTTCAGAATTGTTTCACTGGGAAATAATTGGCTAATAAAAGGTTTTAAGAAGCAAGGTAACATTCTGGGCCTAACTTAAAGGGGTGCTCAAATCTTCTAAAATTAGATTAGGATATAATTCCCATTTTTGCTTTAACTCTTTGTTAAAACTCCCTTTTCCCAATGCCTGTTCCGATGTGAGCAGAGAGGACTCTGCAAGAAGAGACAAGTGCTCCTTCTACATTAAAATGTCAGGATTTCCCAAATTATCTGAAGCCTTTATTTGTTGTATGTAATTCTCCTGTGTTCTACAGGTTGAACTTCTCCTTTAGAATAACAATGACATTAAATATTCCAATTTATTAACATGAAAACCGAGCTTTGCTAGAATACTATATCACTTTTGACATAGTATATTGACATATTCTATTTCAACCTAGCATCACAACAGGAAAACAGAGGAAAACAAAAATTTTTTCAAATTGAATTGCAAAAGATTTTCATTTCATAGTCTAATTACTCAAACAAAAGACAAAATGGACCAGGATGCACCAGAATTTTCTCTGTATAATTGAACATGTTATATATAAGATTTAAAATAACCAGGAAGGATGAATGCTGTTAAAACCATGTGATTTTTTTATTTTTTAATTCCTAATACTGCAAAAAAACTAATAAAGAACTGTGGTCCTATCAGAGATATTCCCTTGCTACATAATTTTAATCAATATTTTCATGAAAGATATCAAAAGCATGATTAAAACATCCTAATTTATAACCAAATGTTTCATCATTTTGCAGATACAGCTGACTTCAAGTTAAAACAACAGAGATTTAAAAATGCCTCTTTATCTTAGAGAAAAACTGCAAAATGAAATGGGTGAGTCTTCTTTAGCCAAGGATGAAGGACTGAAAACTTTGCTTGACTAAATAAAATTTCCCTTTGCAAAATGGGAAATGGTTCCAGAAGCTCTGTTGGCAATAGGAAGGCAGTGAAATACCATCCCTCAGCTGGTTTAGTTTGGGTTTAGAATTTGGGATTCTGGAGCCAGAGCAATGGTTTAACCCAGCTGGAAACCAGAAATAGAGCCTCTTGCCCCCTACCCCTTCCCCCTGAGATAGATGGGGGAGAACATCAGAAATATATCAACTCCTGGACTGAGATAATACCAGATTCCCTACAAACACCTGGCAGCAGCTGTTCACCCTTAAATGCTGTGAATTTATTTCCACAAGGTCCTTACATAGGAATGAAAATCAGGTTTTGCTATCTGTGTAGACTCTGATCTTTGCAACCTCGAAGGCAGACCTGGAATAATATTATTGATCACAATTTGTCCTTGCACAGTTTGGAAGTTTCGGGGGGGTTTCCATGCCAGTGGTGAGCAAACACAGAGCAGGATGGTTTGTGGTTCCACCCAGCTCAGAACCAGCACTGCAAGGTACAGGACTGCTAAATTCAGAGAGAATAAAGTCCAAAGGCAGCTTGAATTGGGGTCAGCAGAAGGGATTGGGGAAGAACAGTTCTGAGCTTGGGGCTGGTAGTGTAACCTCTCTGCACCAGGAGACCCAGAGCACGACCCTTACACTGTCCTGAGCTCCCTCACTGCATTTCAAGCCCTACACTTCAAACTTTAAAGCTTTCATGTTTTTTTCCTACTCTTTTGCACAGTCCTGAGTGGATGAACCTCAGCGTTCCCATTCATATTTACCTGTTCATCAGAAAGTAAATTTAGCTTTTTTTAACCTTCAAAAGAGTAAAAATATTTTTACACTGAGCTGATAACACTCTCCCTTCACTTCATTTCAATTCCCAAGAACCAGAGGTCCACAGCCCTTAAGAAGAGCGAGCTTCTGAATCCCTGACTTTGACCAGTTTGCACCAATTTTTGAGTGCAATGATTGCACATCCATAATTTCAAAGCCCTATGTCTCATATATTTAGAAATTAGCTCCAAACCAGCAAAAAATTCTTGGAAACCCTTTAGCAGATGCTTTACATGCCCTAGCACCTGAGATTTGATATATTTTCCAAATATTATTGGATTTGTTACGTGTGATACATAATGGTGTTACACAGTGCTTGCACAAAAGCCAGGAAAATATTAAACGGTTTTAGAATGTTTTTAACACAGCTTTTCTAAACTAAAATCATTATAGGCTTAAACAAGAACTTCGTGAAGAGCTTCTGACAGACAAGAGGGGAAAAAAGGGAAAACATTCACCTCTAAGAGTGCCACATATTTTCGGAGAGAAAGAATCAAAGAGAAGGTGATGGGAGAAGGAAAAGTGGCTTTTGCTAATTCCCCCTGTATTGCCAGTTCTCTCCCTTTTCTCCTTATCTATTTCCTGCCTAATTTAGACACTTAAAAAATCTCTGCAGCAGACAGGAGGACATGGAGCTGTTGTAACATCAGAAAGTTTGAATTCAAATTTGGAGGGAGGAACAGGATCAAGAGAAAAAATTGCATTTTATTGATCGTATCAGTAATCCAGCACATCAGCAGCATTCCTGGGAATCAAACAGGACTGAACCAAAGGAGAATGCAGAGAGGTAAATAATAAATGATCACATAAAAAATTAGCTAAAATTTCACCAGGGCTGCCCTTTATTGATGCTTCCCCCATATTTCTAGCCTGAGAACACAAGAAAATGGGATATAGAAGCTAATTCCTTCTGCTTCCCATCACCCATAAAACCCCAAGATCCACAGCAGTTCCATCTCTTTGTCACCAAAAAAAAAAATCACCTCAAATCTCACTATTTATATAAGGCACCAGCAGCCACCACAAAAAACCTCTCTAAACCAAGGCAATTTATTCCAAATCCTGGCTGACAGGAGAGGAATTGCCAGCTCATTCCACACCTGGACAACCTAAAATGAAAACACAATGAAACTCTCACAAGGGATGCAAAATCTGAAGACTGGAATCAAAAACGTAAACATGATTAGTTAATAATAACAAAGTTATACACGAAGAGGCTGCTCTAGTGGCTGACGAGGCTCCTGAAATAGCCTGTGTTGAATATCCCTCATGGTTACTAAACCTATTTAAATATCAGCTCTGCCCAAACTTCCTAGGAAAAGGGTAGCAGGAATCTCTGTCTCGTTCCTCTACCAGTTTGAGAAGCGGTTCTTGTGTGCAGCAGCCAGAAGGATGGAATTCTCCAGGTACAACTGGCACAATCAGCTCTCCCACCACAGCTGGAGGATATTCAAAGGCTTCCTGCCTCAGATTAGCTGGGATGCAGAGTAATTATTTCATTTTTGGGAGGATAATTATTTAATGGTTTTCCTAACGACCCAAAAACGGTGCCCAAACCAAGGCAACGCAACGTCATTGCTCCAGGTGGGGACAAGTCTGGTCAGCTCGAAATTGATATAAAAACGCTGCATTTCAGCATCTTGCCTGCATCTCCAGCAAGGCAATCCTGCCCTGAAAGGGGGCCAGCCAGAATTATGCAATGGATCAGGGTGACATTTCCCAGCAGCACAGCCGAGGGAGCAGCGCTGCTGTGGCTCAGTGGATGTGGATTCGAGCTGCTTTCAGCTCACAGAGCAGGCACAGGGGAAGGATTCAGCCCGTGAATTCCCCCACGAGTTGTCCTGAAAGAAGGGGAAATCAGGCATGAAGAACAGACTGAGAGGCTGGTGTGACAGTCCCCACCATCCCCCTCTGAATCTCACCTGGGTTTACATTCATTCAGAGTTTTTTTATAAAAAACCCTCAAGTTTAATAGCAAATAATTTTATTATCTTTTTAATTTAAAGGACATATCTGCCTTTGCTTCACTTAAAAAAAAAAAAAGACAAAAAAATACTGACACAAACATGAAAGTTGTTGATTCTTCTCACTCGTTTAAGATGGATATGTCAAGTTTGTACAAAATTTTTGATAAATTAGGGAGTTTAGGGCTGTGTCCAGTGGGATTCTGAATATCTGCAGAGAGGGAAACTCCACACCTTCTGTAATCAACCTATGCCAATGTTTGACCACCCTCACCACTAATTCAAACAAAAATTACTATTTCTTTCA
Organism: Thryothorus ludovicianus; assembly: GCA_013397245.1. Classification (NCBI taxonomy): domain Eukaryota; kingdom Metazoa; phylum Chordata; class Aves; order Passeriformes; family Certhiidae; genus Thryothorus; species Thryothorus ludovicianus. The sequence goes on from VZTB01001215.1 coordinate 206,627, forward strand.
GCTTCACAACCAAATAAAAAGAGGGATAGCTCTAGCAGTAGTTAACAAAGATAAATCTAATTATGTTTATTTATGTAATTAAGAAAATTTGGACCAGGGCAAAGTTTTCTGATTTCAAACTACAAATAAAACAACTGATAACTTTTAAAAATTGAAAATATCTATTCATAAGGTCCTGCAGATGTGATTTAACAATACCTATTGTGAGGAAGCAAAGATGTTACATTTTTACATCATAGTACAGCAGTGACTCCATAACCTAAAGACATGAATTATTCCTCTCCATCTCCTCACCCTTTCTGGTTCTGTAATTTGAATGTTTCCCTTTTGTGATAAATAGTCCACATTTCAAGACAAAAATAATTAAAACAGAAGGCTGGAAGTCTTTTAATTTAAAGAAAAAAGAACAACTCATTTTAAAAAACCTCTCCATTCCAAATGACAGAAATTCGTGGCCGGATTTAACCAGGGCTGCATTAATGCACCACACCACGGTGCAAAGAATGAACTCTGCCTTATTATGACACTACTGATTAATTCTTACTTATGATTAGGATCCTCCAGCCTTGGTATTTCCAGATGAGATTAAACTGAATTTAACTGGCACAGATTTTTGTCCACATTTCCCTCAGATGAGTCTTGGCATATTTATCGCTCTATAGGACATTATTTATCTGTATTTAGGGACCTTCTTATTGTTATCGATCAAGCCTATTCCTGCACTCCCTTAAAACGTGCCATTTCATGACAATTTAGCTCTAAATTTGGAATATTCCCTATTCCCTTTCCAGATATGGCCACTAAAATCCTGCACTCTTGTCCTTTTGTGCAGCCCCAGGGAACTGGCAACTGTTGGATTTATTCTGGCATCATCCCAGCTTTAAGTGCAACAAGAACTGTTGACAAATAACCTATATAATCAAAGTAACTGGGCACAGAAATTGTTATAAACTTACTTTAATCAACAATTAATTTACTTTAAATATAATCTAAGTAGAAGGATTCTGTTGGAGTTAGCTGTAAAGAAAGGCTCAGCATTTCTCTCATTACCAATATCAACTGAACACAGACCAGAGTGACCAAGGGACAATTTCTAAACCAAACTGGCAAAAATAAAGAGCAGATTAAGAGATTTTATAAATTTCTAATTATTTCTTCCATATATTTGGCACATTGTCATGAGCAACAAGCCTCTGAGCATTTTTCATTTCAAAAGAGAAATTGCATTTACTGGCAGGGCTGCAATTGATGCCTCCTTAATGGCACCCAAGAGCTGCTACCTTGGGTTAAACTCAGGTTTTACTGCCTGCTGGTCCTAGCCTGGCTCTGTGAGAGCTGCAGACAGAGAAAGCAGGACAGAAACTGCCTGGGCTGGAGCCCATCAGGTAAGAAAAACCCAGTTCCAAGGCAATGTCCCCAGTTCAAAAAGCGTATTTCCAAATTAGACCCAACACTGGGATTTACATGAGGTTGGCCAACATTAAAAGCCTCAAAGCATTTGCCTTAGGGCTGAAACCTCACCTGTTAGGTTTAAGGAGACAGGGATACGTTTTCTTCAGTCTAAGCAGCACCTGTACCTTTGGAAAATGTCCTTGGAGCCCCTCTACTCCACACTTCAGTCATTTATCAACAGATTCTTCCCTCACGTCTCAATCCTTTCTCCCACCAACCCAATAGTAATAGTCAATGATTCTGGTCACGTGATCCTCAAAACTCCTCACCTTTTATTAACTACTTAATTCTTCTAATCAAAATTAATCACAACTTTGAACACTGCTTCCACTGGTAGCCTGAAGTGCCTCTCGTGCCCATTTTTGCCTGGCCATTGTGCATGAATGTCAACCATAAAGGGTGAAAACCATCACCTATTCCATGGTATCTGCAAATTCCCACTCTCATTCCTATCTGTATTACTTCCTCTATGTTTTTTTTAATTCATTAGAAGTGAAGAAACCAATTCACCAAACATCCCCTTGCACAAAAATCCATCAAAACCCAGTCCCACCATCTGAAAAATATAAACTGCGATAATAATCATAATGTACAAGAATTTAATCATGCACTAAATAACAGAAAATGGGTGACCTTTACAGATGTGCATCAAAACCCTGAATTTCCATAGAAGAAAGACAATTTACAGGTGGCTGATCTATCCAACACATGCAGAAAACTTACAGATACTCTGGGCATTGTCTGGTTTTCTATTAAGTAGAGCCAGATAGGAAAACTAAATTTCTAGGAAGACCAAACCAAAGCAAAGATTAATCTGAACACTTTCTGCCTTTCTGATGGCACCACAGCTACAAACAATTTGTACAGTCAAAGGAGCTAAATTTAGTGAGTGCAAAGCAAATCTAGCCACATGGAAAAGGAAGTTTTTTCACTTGATTGAAGCTCCTGATTATAGCCCATCATAATTACAGATCTTCTCCGTTAATAGTACTCATTTCCAGAGCAAGGAGAAGGTTCTTCAAGCACCCATCTCCAAAGGAGTCTAAAACCACCAGGAGCAGATATTTCACTGCTGATACAAAATGTGCTCCTCTTTACCAGCACGTATCAGCTGGAACTATTTTTAAATTGGTTTTGGTTTGTTCCATTTGGGGTTTGGGAGGCAAATGGATGAGCTCAAGTGGATCTAATCTGTCAGAGCGATGCTTGGCTAATATGTTTTCTCAGAGGGATTTTTTTGCATGATTGGTGGGATAATGTTTGGGATGCATTCTAAATTCAGTCCTCTGGCCAGGCCCTCTCCTTGTCAGGACACCAGAAATGATGCCTTGGCTGGGCAGAGCAGCAGACGGAGGCTGCAGCCAATTTGTGCCTGATTATTCATTCAGGAGGAAATGGGACAGCAGTGATGGAGAGCTGGAACATCCTGTCCTTCTTTAGAGAAAAATTCTCCCAGAAAAATCTTGTTTCTCACCTCTTCCAAATACACAGCCCCCCATCACACCAGCACTGAGCACTGACAGTCTTTGGAGCGAGGGGAAATGGAAAGGGATGGAATAAATGGAAAGGACAGAAAAATAACAACGGCCTGAAAAATCTGCAGTGTAGATGTTTAACATGCTCAAGGCTCTCCTTTGGTGCTATGGCCAATGAGCCACATCTTCTGCCCAATTCTCATCCAGAATTTTCCAAGGATGAGGTGTCCCAATGTCCCCACAAGGACTCCCCAGGAGCCAGCCACACTCTGCTCTGTGTGTGTTTGCACCTGCACAGGTAGGGCAGGCTCACAGATTTATTCCATTTATCCCATTCCATTTCTTAAGGCAGGCTTACAGTACTTCTTCCATTTATTTCAAATTTTTATATATTCTAAAAAGTTCTTTTCCATGCAAGGTGTCTGCACAGCAGCGCTCTCATTTTTTCAGTCATGCTAAGGGAGTGGATGGCTTTGACTGTGTTAGAATAATCCAGCAGCTTTTCCTTTGAAAACTTCCCGTTTCCTCTGCAAGACTCCAGCTAGGAAGAGGATTTTGTGGGACACATCTCCTGCCTGCTCCCTGTCAGTCCATGCCCTTGGGAATCTGGATCCATCACAGCCATGTGCCTTGGGGGAGCCAGAGCCCCTCATGGATCCCTGGTAACAATTCTCCAGGTTTCCACCCATCCCAGAGATTTTGCTGTCCCAGAACCACCTCCTAAAGCAGAAAGGATTTTTGGACACCTTCCCACTCTCACAAATAACCCAGAAATAAAATTGGTTGTATCCCAAAGGAGCCAAGAGCTTCACACACAAGAAGAGAAAAATGGGCTCTACCTGCAGGAGAAAGTAGGAACTGGAAATCGAAGCACAGATTTTAGTTATCATACATTTAATATCAATTTTCTAAGTTATCTGTGACTCAAAAAGAATATAATATTTTGCTTACATTAAAAGCAAATTAATAGAACTTGTGAAGTGCAAGGTCAGTCACAAAAAATAACAATGAAATATAATTTAAAGTCTTGTTCAAGTTTGCTAATAACTCCTGTCATTTATTGCTCTGAAGTCAACATATTTTCTGTCATAGATTTTATTTCTGATCTATTGTACTTCAGATCTTGTACCATTTGCACTTTTTTTGGTGTTTGTTGACTGCTTTTTTTTTTCTCCAGAAGAATAAACCACATTGGAGCTCTGACAGTAAAAAGAAAACATACTAAAACTGCATTGTATATAAAATAGATTTTTACACAAAATAAATCTGAAAGGAAATTAATTTCCTATTTCATTAGGAGGTGATTCACCCACCACATTGATTTCTAATCAGCCTGTTTGTGTAGCCTATAAAACCATCACCATTTTCTGTGAAATTGGTATTAAATCATCTCATTGGAAGGTATTATCTTCCTGTTCCTATGACTGAGAGCACAAAGGAAACTCACATTAAAACAAAATGTGCCTGAAGTAATTGGTTTACACCAACTCATGCAAAAACAAAAGCTCCCATCAGGAAAACATGCTCGCTGAGAATATTCCCTGAAAAGTGTTAACACCACATCCCACCAGCACATCAATCACTCCAAGGTGTGCTGGTTTCACCTCAGCAGGGCATCAGAGGCAGGAAAAGGAGCCTGACACACTCAAATCATTCACTGTGCCAACATATTTAAAAGAAACAGAAAAGAAAAAAAAGTCCTAAAATGCTCAGAGAAAAAGAAGCAATGTTTATAAACCCTGATGAAAACACTGTGGAGCACCTTGCAGGAAACAGTGATTTTTAAAGCCTGCACTTTAGGGGAGAGCTGAAGGTCACTCCCACAAGTGAATATTCTCATGCCTGGACAAGATTCATACAGAATAAGATCATTAAGATAAGCAACATAAAAAAAAAATTCTGTGCAAGGCAATAGGAATAACATTTGTTGTATCATCACAAGTTCATAATCTAATTTATTTACTTTCATACCAGTAAGAAGGAAAAAAACCCTTTAATGTATAAAATGATATTATAATAATAAAAAAACTTCCAAGTGATTTTAGACTAACTAAAACTTTGCAGTGCATATTGATTCCAATAAGAATTGATGGAATTTGCAATTACCAAACTAGAGGCAAAGTGAGGAGAACCTTTTGCTTTATCAGGTTCTTCTTCTCAGGGTCAGGATCAAGTGTGAGAGACAGAATTCTTGTTGGAACTTGGATGTTTATTGTTCCTTATCTAAGTTACAGCCTCACTGACTGTGAGTGCAAAGTTAAAAGAGCAAAAATGGAGTACAGACTAATGTCTTTAAGGTCTTTTTAAGCTTAAACTACTTAATTAAGAGATGTCAACTAATTTATTTTAACTTCTAATTGAATAACTAGTTACACATGTCTCGCACTGCCGATTTTTCTAACTAATCACACAAAATTACTCGAACTTGTGAAGATGGAGAAGAAGACTACGCCTTAAACTCTTCATCTTGTTACATATATATTACTATATCCCAGAACCCCAAACTCTAAATCTTTTACTTTGTGAGTTAACACACCTCTATTTAACAATACTCTCATAATTTCTGTGCTATCATTTAGTTTTGGAAGCTTTTTCCATGGCCTCAGATCAAATATAGTGTGTCTTGGAGAATTATTCTTTTTCAGTACAGAAAACCTGAAATTCTCTGTGCCCAGGGTTCTGATAGCAAAGAAGGCCAGGATGAAGGAGGCCTTTGCTACCATGGATTCTGTCACTTGAGGAAATGTGACAAAACAGAGATGACAAGATGCGGTGAAAACAAAGAAATGTAATTTAAACTTTCAGCTGGTATGGGAAAAACTTGTCAAGTGGGATTATTTATTTATCCATCTCCTTTTCCTCTGTCCATTGGTTGCTGGGGCAGCACAGACACCCCTTTCCTTGGCAGAAATTAAGGGATAAGGGAGGGAGCTGCTGGTGCCCAGTTCATCCCCAATTCCAGCAGAGGCAGGGGATGAGCTCTGTCCCAGTGCATTTATCCCACATTCTCTCCCTCCAACGTCTGTGTCCCTCTGCAGGGAATTCCCCCTTTCCTCTGGCAGCCAGGGCACCAAATCCCACAGCCTTGAGTCCATGGCAGAGGGAGAAGGAGGCCCTACTCCCATCCCTGCTGCCAAATCCCCTCTTCCTTGGCAGCTGACTCCATTCCACCCCTTGATGCCTTGAGTTTTAGCTTTTATATTTTTTAGATTCTGGGCTGTTTTTCTGGGTAGTTTTAGGTTTCATATTCAGTGCTACTGAGCTCTCTTCACAGAGCAGCAAGACAAAACAATTCCTTCTCCAATTTGGGACCAAGGACAATCTTCAGGCCCAAGAACAAAACCAACAGTGAAGGGAGAAGGAAAAACCAGGAGGATGGAGCTTCATAATCTGGAGCTGTAATTGGACAATGAACTCCAATCCATTGATAGAGCAGAACTCATCAAAGTGTGAGACCTCATGGCCAGGTGTCCATTTTGTGACCGTTTTGGGGCATCTTGAGTTAGGCCCAGCTGGGCTCTTGTGCTGCCCAGGTGTGTCCAGTGAGGCCTTTTAATAAATCCCCAATTTATCCTTCTGCTCTCTCTGGTCTCTGCTCCAGCTCAGCCTCCAGAAGGCATCACCCGCACA
>VZTB01001215.1:213227-259494 GCA_013397245.1 Thryothorus ludovicianus
GGTTAAGTTTTCGCCCTGCCAAATTTTTCCTGAGAAAATGCTTACCAAGGGCTTTATAAAAACTTTTAAATATGTTGGGGGGGGATTTTTTAGGTGATAATTGTCTTGCTTATATTTAGAAAGATTCTCTGGCCTGCATTGTCTGTTCCCATCCATGATTTATAGCTGCTTACACACTTGTGTAACACTGGGAACAAAATACAAAAAAAATAAAATCAGATTAAGATATAAATTTATCTAAAATAGGAATTGTTTCACCTAGGAAATAAAACCTCTTACAAGATATACAGACTTTTAGTAATCAGATTAGTCAATTTTCAGTCAAATCAACCAAATTTTTCATTTTAAATGGCTCAAATGCACCATTTAGCTGCAGATTCAGGCAATATTTTAGAGCTGTCACCCGAGCTCTTCAGAAAGAAGAGCACATGCGATTTTCACAAATTTCCAGTAACAAACTAATGTGCTGAAAGCAGCCAATAAATTACTTGCAGCACTATCCAGAAGTTGTTTGATTCCTGGGATGCCTTTCCTGATCTACATCAGGATGCCACCCTGAAAACCACACAGGGTATCAGAGGCAGGAAAAGAAACCCAACACATACAAATCATTCATTGTGCCAACATATTTTGTTTAAAATAGAAAAAAAAAAAGATTAAAAAAAAGTTCTAAAATGCTCAGCTAACAAAAAGCAATATTTATAATCCAGAAGAAAACACTGTGGAGCATCTTGCAGGCAACAGTGATTTTTAAAGCCTGCACTTTTGGGAAGAGCTGGAGGTTATCTCCACAAATGAATCTGATTTTCTGCTAAGCAGATTTTCCTCTGTGTTTCCCCTGGTATCCCATATTTAGTAATTTATTGTACCCCTAAGGCTGCAGGATCCAAACTGTAAAACCTGGAGCAGTTCCATGAGTTCCTCCAAATTCCCTTGGTCTTCTTCAGACAGAGAACAAAATAATGGATCCTTGAATTCCTCTACCAGTTCCTTCCAGTACATTTTTTCTGAGCCCTTTTCTGGATGGCTTTAATTTCCCAAGGAGAGGATTTTAGTACTCCAAGTGTACTCCACAGTGCAGGAATGGAATTCCAGCCTGTTGGTCCCTCCTCATCCAAAACCAGTGGCAACAACAATAAGCTGGTCCAGTGCCATTATATGGGCTAAGATGAAAAAAAACAAAATATTTCTTACTGTTCATTGATTTCCTGTATTATTTTATGCAGATAAAACCTTTGACAGACCTATCCTTCCATAAAATACCTGTCAAATAGCATTTCTCCTCCTCACCAGCCTTAAAACACAAATTATGAAATCGTGACAGAGTATCCGAAGGGAGAATTTACTTTTGGGCACTGCCTGAGGAAAGAAAGCAGAGATAAACAAACATTGTGAAGGATGGTCACTGCTGAACTGCCACCAAAATTCCCTCAAGCCCTTCTGTACCAACACTAGCACTGCAAAGCTCTCTGTGGACAGAGTCTGGATTTGTGGAGCACACGTGGTGCAGAAAAACAGGGAAAACCACTCTGTAAATAGAGGAGCACCATGTGGAGGACTCGTGAAAACTCTTCTGCTGCCCATTAGAATGAGCCCTTTCCTTTCCTTTCCTTTCCTTTCCTTTCCTTTCCTTTCCTTTTTCTTCCCCTTTTTCTTACCAGTTTTCCTTTTTTCCCCTCAATTTGCCCTCCCTGCACTCCATTTTTGGGGTTCTCACTCCTTTTCCCATAATTTGCTCCCAAATCTCTGGCACAGCAGGTCAGCCTGGACTGGCCACTTGACCACCTGAAAAATGACTGATCTTTTCCAAACACTTCACATCAACAGCTGGAGCTGCCACTTGTGCATTGATATCAGTGGCAGAAGGAAAAACAGGATTTAAGCCATGCCAGTTACTCTGTTGTCATTTAAATTATGATAAATCAATGCTTTCCTTAATTTCTCCTTACTATTTTTTTTTACCACTTCTGTCCAATTTCTGTCCTCATATTCTGTGTTTGGAGGGAGTTTTTGAGAGCATTTATTTCAATTTATTTGTAGCAGCAATGGGGGAGCTAAGCTGGATGAAATAAGAGATGGCTTAAATTTCCATGTGCAGCAAAAATAAATGGGAAAATCATCTGCACTTTAACACAAGAAACAAAGGGCTTGAGAAGAGGCTTTAAGCAAATCACACCTGAGAGGAAAAATATCTTTGCAATTCCATATGCCAAAATGACTCAAAAAGGCAGTTTGGAGGTCAAAAGCTGCTTTTTTATGCTTCTCCTTGGAATAAAAAAGGGAATTCTAGTGACACAAAAGAGCAGTTTCATTTAGCAGAGAGCTCTTGGCAGACAGCTCTGCTGCTGTAGCCTCAGGCCACAGAAATTCCCTGATTTTCTTTTGATAGGTGTGGCCTAATCTGATCTGCTGGGGCTTGAGCTTTTGTAAAAACGAAATTAAAAACAACCTTTCCTAAACAGTCAGGGTCTCCTTCCTTCCCGTTTGCAAAGGAAAATTTCAAATAAATACAGAGACAAGTTAAAAATGTATCTATATATAAATATAAATAAAGGTAGCTAGGTAAAGGAAAGGTCTGTTCTATGTCAGATGAGAATTAGGGAGCCACAAGCAACCACGATTTAAAAAGTGACATTTCAATTCTCCTTCTCATCTCTAATAACTTTACACATTAATGTGTGGAAATGTAGGGAAAAATCCATAAACATACCTATTACACCTCAAGTTTTGAAATTATTTGGTAGGAAACATCCAAATGTCCATATTCCCCCAAAAAATTTACGGTTTTTTTTTGTTTTCTTTTTAAGGTCTCACTATATTATATGAAAAATGTTACTTACTTACGATATTAAAATTGTTGGAATTATGAATGACAAAAGGAAATGCCAGGAATTTTCTGCTGGCTAAATAATATATATAAGGAATTATTGAGACAAATCTTTTTTTATCTGATTAAATAAATTTTAAAAAGTCAAGTTTATTCAATTCAGTCTTTGAATAAAAAATAAATAAATCTCAAAGAAAGAAGCATATTTTGCAATAGGCTGTTCCTGACAGGAACATTGTGTCTCCCAACAATCAGAGAGCTGTTTCTGCTTGGGATGCAAATATATTCTCCCAAATAAAAAGAACTTTCACCTGGCTACCACATCCACATTCCCAATACCAGCAATAGATTTGCACCAATTCTTGCAAAGCAGCTGTGGTGCTAAAAATCTTATTTTCTGTCTTTTCACCATTTCACTTTTGTACAATGTCATTGCTTCTTGTGGCTCCTCTATATTATGGGTGTCTAATATATTATAATATTAAATAATATATCTAATATATTCTTGTCTACCTGCTCTGCCTTTCAGCTGCAGTAAAATTGTCTGTACTCTTTGTGGTTTATCTCATTTTCTCCTTTAGGTTTTATCCAATAATGTCCTTTTTGTCCCAAAAGCTTTCCCAGCTCCCGTTCATAACTTGATGAATATTTACTAACATATAGACCAACATATTTTTGTTTTATTTCCTCTGGGAAAAGGGAGTGAATGTGGAAGGGGGTGAATGTTTCCTGCTTTTCTGTGACATCACTTCCTTGGGTTCCAGGTTTGCCACCAAATCCTGTCAAACTACTGTGCAAACGCACCAAATCACCACCAGACCAGCATTAAAAATTCCAGATATTCACCCAGCACAGGCAAAAGGAGCCTTTTATCCCTCAACACCCATCAAGCAGCAAATAAAAAGTCTATGTTAGATCCTCACAATAACAGCTCCAGCTGGGATTTTTCCACTGGTGCTGAAAATCCCTCAGCTAAACCCTAATTGTGGTGTCTTCTTCATCAGGCATGTCACACTCAGCCAGGAAATTAAAAGAAGAAATACTTTTCTAATTAAAACTGAAATTATGAAAACGAGAGCTTTTGAACAGAAAAATTCAAACCAGTGGTTTTGGTCTGCTCCTCGATACCCAAGATCAACGTGCTCCTGCTCCAAGTGCAAAGAAAGTATTCCCAAAATGTAAATTTTGCTCTCAGAGTGAGAATCTTTGCAGTCCCCATCACAGCTCACAGCAAAAATGTATGAAGTATGATTTTATTTCCATGTGGGAACAGGAAAACTGAACAGAAAGGTTTGCTGGAGAACAGCTCCACACAAACAGCACAAAAGTTGCTCTGAAGCTAAAGGGATGCAAAATCAGCTCACCCAGCAACTTAATCTTGGAAAGCAGTAAAAAGAGCTATATTTAATGATGCTATTGTTCAGTTGGAATAATTTGTCTTTAATTTCTCAGGGAAATTCAAATCTTTTATGCCAAGCACTGGTATTATTCCCTCTTTATATTTTTATCAATGGTTCAATTGCCCCTTAATCAAAAGACAATGCAAGAGGGAATATTTCTCATTCAGCAGAGCATCTTGACTAATTTTATGGTCCCATATGTGATCCCTCCGAACAGAAGTTCACACAAAGAGCAATTTACAGCACTCACGTAGCTGGAGAGCTAAAAATAGAAAATGCAAAACTCAATCTTGGCGACAGAACTCTTACAATGCCCTTTGGGTTTCAGTTGATATTCACAATTTGATTAAACATGCTCTAAGAATGAGTGCACGAGTGTGCATTCTGTATTAGCAGGAAGGAAAATAATTCTGTATATTTATCCTGGAAACAACTCCCTCAGGTATTTTTTATTGTATTTATTTGGGATGCAAAATGGAGCAATATCTTGGATCTTAAAGTTCAGCTTCAACTTGTTATATAAACTGAATAAAATTGAATCCCCTGAGATTGGAGCCGTGGTTCTGGTGGAGTCCATATTGCAAAGCTCTAGCTTGAATGATCTAAAAGATCACCATTAATTTTAAACAGATAAGTTCAAGCAGTCACTGATCTGCATCCAGAGGATTTCACCCCTTCATCAGTTTAGAATCAGTCTCTGTGCAAAGCTAAAAAAGCACTGAAACAGTGAAATATTGACTCTTTTTAATAGGCACATAGAACTAATTCCAACAAAGAGCAATGAAGCCAAGCCAAAGTAAAAATAAAATTAAATAAAAATAAAAATTGTATTGGGACTATTTCAGAACTAGTATTGACCAGAAATGTTTCTGTAAACCCTGGGAAAAAGACAGATTCTTAAACTTAATATTGCAAATGTGGGAATTCTGATGTTTCCCCATTTACTCTGGGATTCAGAGTGGTGGACTGGTGTGGAAGCTGAGCAGAAACACTTTGGCACTGGCTTTGATCTAAAAACAAACAGCAAAATATAAAACTCTGTACAAGGTTCTGCCAGTCACACCTGACTGGAAAACCAACCCCCTGCCTGCCCTGCTGCTCCCTGGCAGTGAGGAAAATTCTGCTGATGATGGGGAGGTTCTCCCAAAGCCTTTGGTGGGTTTTCCCCTCAGAAAAGGGAAAAGTCAAGCTTCCCAAAGTCAAGCTCCGTGCCTTGTCTCAATCCTGGCTGTTCAGGGTTTTATTCTCTTCCTCCAGGACAAAACACCTAAGCTGAATGAGGCTGGAACAACAAGTAAATAACCAAGGTGTGTTCTCCTCTCCCCAGCAATCAAACATTACATTGATTTGTGAGAGCAGGAATAGCCCAGCAACAGCAAACTGCTCTTGCTCCTATAGGAGCATACAAATGAAATTCCAGCAGCTGCTGCCATAAAATGCCCACTCTGAGTTACCACACAGTATTTGCTTTCCTGATTGTCTTTTAAAAGACCTCTTTTAAAACAAACATGAAGTACATGCCTGATTTTATTCTGCAGCTCAGCACAGACCCATGAAAAGGAAAATACATATATTAATAAACTAAAAAGAAAAAAAATCTATTTGTTCAGCAGCATTAACATTCAGTTTGACCTTTCAAAGAACAAATCTATTGGAATTGCAAAAATTTTCAGTCTCTTAATTGGCTCTGTACAGAACAACTCGATGCCACAAGCAAACAGGATATTTCAATTCTGGCCTCCTTTACAGAGTGAATAAAATACTTCAGGATGTAACTCACTTGAAACTAGAATGAATAAAGGTCATTAACCTCGCTGATCTAACCAATACAATTTGTGCTCTTTGAGCATTAATTGAAATTTCTTAGACACACAAAAATCATCTTGCACATATGAAGGCTCAGTGAAAAGCAGATGTGTTCCCACACATTTGTGTTCCCAAATTAATCTGCACCAAAACTGGGCCACCCCAATCTAATGACAGCAGGAGTTATGGTCTTGTACTCAAAAATAAATCCCTGTCCTTGAAAAAGACAATAAAATACAGTTTTTAGAGCACCTGTTCTCATTTTGAGGACCTCAACAGCACTTAATTCTTGATAATCAGCAACAAGATATTAAGGAATTAACACTTCTCAAAAAAAAAATTTTAAAAATTTCACTTCCATCCGCTAGGCCTCACTTAATCACCCCAAAACAAAAGCACCTACTCACCAGGATTTTGGTGGTGTAAGCGCTGTTGATAGCAATGGCATTGACCAGCAGCTCCATGGTTTTGGCAGGGATGGAGTCGGGCTCGGGGATCTCCTTGTAGTGGACGTCGCCCACGTAGGCCTGCACCACGGTCATGCGGTTCATGGTCAGCGTGCCCGTCTTGTCCGAGCAGATGGCCGTGGCGTTGCCCATGGTCTCGCAGGCGTCCAGGTGCCTCACCAGGTTGTTGTCCCTCATCATTTTCTGAGGGGAAAAGCCACCAGAACCGCAGTGAGAAACCCTTCGAGGCTGGCTTTGACACGTTATGTGTCGCATAAAGCAAAGCGGCCCACGGCTGGTCATGCCGGTGAGAACGTGACGTTCCCTAAACCAGAGTTCCCAAATCCCAGTTACAGACACCCCTGAGGTAATTTCACCTTTGATAAACTAAAAGAGTTGCAACATTTTCCTGCGGTAGGTTTGCACTTTAAGGAATAGCTGGAACAGCAAAGATGAGCTAAAGGAAAAAGAGGTAACAGTGGTTTTTATAAGTTATTGTTGTAGCAAACATCTGGGGTTTCTTCTTAACACTGCTTGGAATGCCAGGGCATTATTTGGCAGCACACAGATGGACTATGTATTGTGGGGGAAAAGCAAAAGGGAAAGAGAAAGGGAACAGTAAAAGGGTGTCAGAGGAAGGACATCAGGAGAATGAGAAAACATTTCCAAAGCAGCTACATTCTTTATTAGCAGAACTCCATCTTAGAGATTTGCTCCTTTTTCCTAATAATTGTGATATTGGGCTACCTAGAAGCCAAGAGATTCCTTCCTAAACTTCCTAAGTTAATTTGTTTACCTGCTAAATGGAAAGAAACTTTCCACCATCTTCATCTAAGATTCCCAGAATGTTTAAATCATCTGATTAAATCGCTCAAGTAATCCCCAAGTCCAGGATGTTAATCCTCCTTAATTTCCTAATAGAACCATTTACATTGACTTCAAAGAACTGCAGCTGCATTTAAGAAAAGTACATGAAAGCTTCAGTGAAACTCTTAATTTCTTTGAGAAACTTCAATTTCTCTGAGAAGTGTTCCTGAAGACTCCAAATCCTTGTCAAAAACTTTGTACAATTGCACAAGGAAATTTGAATACAAAATTATTCTGTATCAAAAGACTGGACTATTCTCAGAGTACATTCTGCTCAGTAAATTCCTGATTCCTTGCAAATTAAGTAGGCATTTCTACTGCTTGATATTCCTGCACTGTGCAGTTCTAAGGAGGTGTGCTGGAAGATGAATTTGCATTTTTTGTTAGAAATACTTTCAATATAAGTTTTCTTTAAAGCAATTTCAGGTACATTTTGAGCACATAATTTTCAACCCTTTTTTCATCCCATCTGATAAAACCTGAGGACCAACTCAGTAGTGCACTCAAGCAAACAGCACTTTTCTCCCTGGATTATTTTGAATGTCTCTTACCTTTACAGAATAAGCCAGAGAAATAGTGACAGCAAGTGGGAGTCCCTCAGGAACAGCAACCACGAGCACAGTAACACCAATGATGAAGAATTTAACAAAATACTGAACGTAGACAGGAGTGCACTCAGGCAACCACTGCTTCTTGTTGACCACAAAGGTGTCAATGGCAAAATACAGTACCAAGATGATGACAGTGATGGCAGACATCACCAGACCTGGGAGGAGAAATCACCAGTTACCATAAACCCAAACACCATTGAGAACGTGAGCAATTAAATATTAGGATTTGATAGGAAGTTTTTTTCTTGCTTTTTTTATGACAATTTTTCACCAGTACTAAAAACAATGATAAACTGCACAATGAAGAAGAAACACTGCCATAATACCTTTACAGCAATCATACATTTCAGTGCACAAGAAATTCTAGGGAATTCATTTTCAAGCACTTACTGCTGCCTTTTAAACTTCCCAGGCAGATCAGGAGTTCTGCTGTCACTTAAGCTAAGTTTATTTAATTTAGCACATTATTTTGCCTGGTACAACATTTATCTGTCCTTTTAACCCCCACCTTTTACAAATTACTTGTCTATCCACATTTAAACACCTTTCTTCTAAATAAGTTCAGCTTCAGAGAGAAGGAGTCTCCCACAGTTTTTGTTGCTGTATAAAATACTGTAGAAAAGCCCTACAGAGGTGTCTGGGTGAATATAAAGAGGCAATAATGCAGAATTACCCACAAGACAGTTTTTCACTGGGTTTCTTGAAAATGTGACTAATACTGGTGTTTCCAAGGTGTCCCTTTGCAAGGAAACATCTGCAGAGTGCGTATTTTCATGAGCAGAGGTTCCAAAGAGACAGAGACACCAATAAATATTTCACAGAATTGACAAAATATTCCAAAAATTCCATTCACTCTCCCAATGACACAGATTGCTGGGATACACTCCTGCTCCACAGGTTTGTCCCTGGGTTTGAGTATGCAAATAAAAATTCCATTCTAGCCTCAGCTTTGCCTTTCTCTGGCCAGCCCTGTTTGAAAGGTTTGTGTGAAGCAGTTAAGCCTGCATTTTGGAATAAATTAATTTCTCCCTAATGAGATCACGGAGTAGAAGGAGAATGCTGTGATTCTCATGTCTTGACTGCAGTTTTAAAAAAAATTGATAAAGCTGAAGGATGCTAAGGTTGACAGGAAACAGATGAGCCAGGGAGATCACTCTGTGCCAGAGGATAAAGGAAAATCCATTAAAGTGTTGTAGAGGCAAATACTCCTGACAACGCAAACTATCCCCATAGATTGCTCAACACCAAAGAAAAACCAAATGAGGCAAGGATTAATTAATTTAATTTCTGTTCCTTGCCACATTCTGGTCAGAAATCCCTACACAATTATTTTAGGAGTGATGTTCATGTGCCTGACAAAATAGCAAAGAGAGTAGAAGTCAAGGCAGTGCAGAAAGGCATTTAATCCAAGGAACTAATCATCAAGGGAAAAAAAGGAGAGAAGCTGGAGGAATATGAATTGGGACAAGGCATTAAATTGGGTATCAGGGATGATAATCCCAGATTGGGTCACGCTCTGTTCAGGCGAAAGGGAGTTGGCATCATGGGGTTATGTGATCAACTCCTGTGATCAACTCAAAAAAGGGGATTTGCTCCGTGTTAACCAGACTGGGGGAGAAGGCTGAGGGAGATAGAACACAAGTAAAGGGGTCTTATAGGGTCTCAACCAAGGAACAGTGATCAAAATCTCTTTAATATCATGAGAAAAACAAACCTAAGGAACTTTAGGCCCTTATGGAAGATTTCCACTCCCTACCGATATGTTAGAGAAGTGCTGCTTCCAACACAGGGGGCCAGGTGATTCTGGATATTGGGCTCAGAAGATGTGTCATGCTTGGGGAGAAGGCATGAATGTGGATATTTGGGGAGAACAGAATGATTTTGGAATCCATGCGAGTGAAATACTGTGTGAGTGATATTTTGAGATTAGAGATTCTGAAACTGTGTACTTCCAAGTTCTGAGGGGAGAGGAAATTAAATACGTAATTACTGCACTTGGGAATATTAACTTTGAGAAGAGCTGCATTTCATTTTGATTCAAATATTCATTACAATCCAAGTTGCCCAAAGCTCCTTGACAGTCAAAGCTGATTTTTAGGAGAATAAAAGATCTTCAGCACCACAGAACAGCTTTGGGATGACCCATTTCCAAATCCTGCAGTACAAAAGGAGTCTATCCCTTTTCAGAACAATTTGCTTTCCAGCTCTTTGCCTCCTGTGACCCAGAGGGGTTTGGTGTCACCCAGCCGTACCTGCTTTGCCAATCTGCACTGCCAGCTTGGTCAGCTTTCCCTGAAGGACGGATTTTTCTTTCTTGTGCATGTTGGATTTCTTCTTGTCCTTGTCGTCTCCCTCTCCCCCTTCTGCGCTCTTCAGCGGCTGCATCTCCATGGCAGCAGCCCCATCCTGCTGCTTGGCTGATAATGCAGAACAAAACTGTTACTCCAGAGCTTCATCCCCCCCCTTTGCTCCGTGTTCATCCTCTCTGAGTCCAGCCAGCACCACAGGGGCCGCCTGGGACAATCTCTGCCCTCGGCTCCCGTGCCAGGCCCTGGAGACCCGTTGGGGCTCTGCAGGGCAAGGCTGTGCCAGCACACCCCTCAGGACTCGTGGGGATTAGGGCTGGAAAAGCACTGCTTGGGTTTGTCCCTGGTTTTTACCCCCACCCACGACGCTCTGGGCCGTACACATATATGTCACTGAATGTCTTGCACGTGACTTGGCAGGTGACACCATCAGCACTGCAGGATTCCCTGGAACAGCAGAGCTCAGGTGCTTTGACAGGTCCATATTTCTCTCCATTTTGGCATATCTCTCGAAATGCAATGCCCCCCCATAATAGTATTTCCAATGCGAACATTTTGAAGGCAATGTGGCTGCACAAATGGCCCGTGTGTCACCTCTCTGGGCTGCAAGGGCACCTCAGTGACCAGGGGACCAAACTCTGCCATCCACCATTCCAGAAAATCCCTGAGTTATAAAGTTTCCTCAGCATTCTGTGACCAGGTAACTCAACCCTCAGATCTGATGGTGGTGGCATCACTGTTCCCCCACAAAAACCACACACAGTTCCAGGGCTGATCCCTCCTTTCCTGACAGAATGCCAACAGAAGGAAACTTTATTTTTTCGTGTTTCTGAAAGGCAATGACATTGCAGTGGATATATGTGCACGTGTCTAGTTTGTACTGAGCACAATAAATAAAATAGGATGAGATGAAACAGCTTTGCTTTCGTGAAGAGATTGCACAGGACCATGTTGGTTTGACCTGGAAATCTAATTTATCTACCTAGCCTAAACGCTTATTATTTAATAAGCGTTTTATTTGGTACTTTTGTAGTATGAACCACTGAGTTTCTCTATCCAGTTTCTGAGCCATCACCTTTGCAATGTTCAATCTTATCTGAGAAGATAAAATTACAGTTTCATTTGGTATAACCCAAAGAACTCTTGGTAGCTGTGACTTATAATAAAAATGGAACCATGGCTTTGCTTCAGAGAAAGCAAAATATTGATTCCAATTTCTTCCTGACACTGCATATTAAATAAGAAACTCCTAAGACTCTCAATCTTCCTGTTGTTTATGCTTATAAAAGGCTTTTACACTGCTAGACAACACCTTGGCTTTAAGGTTTCCTTTTTTTATTGCCCTGCCTTTTCCCTGCAAATGAAGAGAAGTCCAGACAATGCCACCAGACACCAGAGATGATGAGACATAAAAAAACTGGACTGGAAAATCACTAACAATACATAGGATACACAACTTGCACAGGAAAAATTAATTCAAATGAGCTTTGTGAGATGAAAGCAACATCTATAAACAATCCATTTAAAATACTGCTCTCCTAAATCTCTGCAACTTGTGGCAGTTACAATCTCTTTGGTAGGTTTTTGGTTGGTTGTTTGGGGTTTTTTGGGACATTCTGCATGAACAATAAGGGCCAGTTTCACACACAGGCACAGATCACAGGTTCTCACTGCACTTTGGGACAGGATTGAGCTACATGCTAACAATACAATCCACAACCTCCTGAATAGGAAAGAAGATTACCTTTGTTCTGGTTGTTCTCCATATTCCCATCCTGCATCTTGCCTAAATGATGAAAAATTCCAACAGACAACAGACAGTAAACAACCTTCAGCTGAGACAGAACACAAAAATGGGAATTTATATCAATGGGAGACAAAAGCCATGAGCACATCACGGGCACCTGGGCACCATCCCCTGCCCTCACACCTGCACTCACAGGAGGGGCCAACCCAGCTGGGCTCATCCGAGGGATTCCAGCCAAGCTCAGGGCAGGAACACGCTAAATCCTAAATATCAGCAGGTATTTCTGAGGAATCTGCATAAATTCAGAGGGGGGAAACTAATAAAGTGGAGCCAGTGTAAAGATGAATTGGAATAATATTCCTGAGATGAGGTTTCAGAAGGCTGGGACTTAAAAACTCTGGCACACATCAGGAGAGAGTAAGACTTTCTTAATGTATTCCAAAATTTAATTACTCATGTTACTAAACGGAGAAAAAAAATAGAAACAATAATGTTATTTAATCTAAATAAATTTTTTAAAATGTAAATCAGATAGGATTTTTAAATTACGTCTTCCTCCCTTGGTTGTACTAATTAGCAAATTTCTTTCGAAAATGCAAGTGCCAAGTGACCTAAATTCAGATTTATCCTGAACATAGATTTACCAAGTGCCTCTTTAATTTCCAGCTTGACATTTAATTCACAAACAGTTTTACCACAGCAAAGTCCTTATTCCTTTGTGCCTTTTTTAGCTGGAAATGTCATTTGAAAGTGTGTATGAGATAAAAATGGCAAAAATGTACAAATCACATACAAAATTTTGATATTCAGAATAAAAACTAAATATTTTCAAATGTATTCAAAATTTCTTGGTGGGATCTCTTGTGAAACTTTCATAGTAATTATATGAATTTATGGAGAAAACTACAACAAATATTAATGGATGATGGTGTCTTTTGGTAGTTATGTAAAATGCACGAAAAAAAATGATGCTAAGGAAAATTAAGTTAAAACACCATTACAGGACTGTTGACACATCCTAATAAGAAATGTACCGTCAGAACTTATGAAAAAATGTGCCAGCAGGTACATCTTGTTCTTCTGACTGCTATTTGGATTAATTTTTTCACTCTGCTGTGAATAAATAATAACAAAATGGAAAAGCTAAGATAAATCTCTTGCATGTTGGTCTTTGCACTAAGAGGGAGAGCAAAAGCAACCAAATCAGTTTTGTGATTATCTAAAACAGGGCCCAGTGTCACCCTGGGAAATTCCAAAGCCCAGAAGCAGAGCCAGGGAAAGGACAACTCGTGACCTAAAATCACCCCAGAGCTCAGGTGAATTACTGCAATAAACCACTGGCCATCAGCTGCTCGTCTGTGTTTCTAATTCTGTTTCCACCCTGGCAATAACAGGAGTTTTAAAAATTCAGAATCCACCTTGCAGAGCTTTGCACTTTGCACGAGAGATGAGTCCATGGACCTGAGCAAAACCAAGCTCATTTGCACGGTGAAATTCCCTTCAAACCTCTGCCCAGGGGCACAGTTGGACTCAGTACCTGCCTGGTGGCTGTTGTTCTTAGAAGGGCTTTTAATAAAGTTACTGGAAGACAAAAAATATCCCTGGAGATTCGGATTTCTGGCTGGAGCATAAAGCTTTCCCTAAGAACTAGAAGGCATTAATTTAGAGCAGGCAGCCTGCTCCATTTCCTGCTCCAAAGATCCTTTTGCAAAATGCAATGCCAAGCCTTGGAGTGGCAAAAAACTGAACAATAGACAACTTTCAAAAAGATAAAAAACACCAACAAAACCCAGAAGTGATTGGCCCAACTAGCAAACACATCACAGAGATTAGTTTTCTTTGTAAATTAAAATATGTACTTTTTGGACACATACTTCATAACATAATTATCAAACAAATTACACTAAACATTGACTGTACACAAAATAATCAATCATTAACAATGTTTTAAACTCAGGTATTTAAAAAATACATTCTTATTATTCTTAATCTACTGCATTCAGGTTATTGAGTGGGGGAAGTCATCGCAGGTAGTGATAGTTCAGTTATTTAGGCAGAATAACAAAGAAAAGGTAATTTGGGTAATCAAGATAAAGAAAAAGAAGCTATAAACTATTTACATCCTCCTATGCCAAATAATTTTAAGGTTGTACTTTGGAATAAAATGTAAACAAGAAAGAAAGGTGATAGAATCACCACTGCTGAGAGATCCTTCCTCCTTCCAGGCATAAATACTCCCCCACCCTTCTCTCCTTGGTTCATTGTTTAGAATCATCAATAGGATGAGCATTTATTAATATTTGGATAGCATAATGTGAAATAAGTCTCTAAAAATGTAGGATTTTTTACAAAATGATGAAAATATTTTCTTCTTTTCTGTTTGGAATAATAAATAAAATAAATGTTGTTTGGGCTGGAGAAATCCAAGGTTTTTTTATCACTTTTCTAAGCAAGGATGAAAAATCAGAAAGTTTACAATAACATTTCTAACATCACCTGCATTCTGCAGCTGATTTGATAGTTCTTAATTTAAGTATAAATATTTTTTGCATGCCTTTGCCTCACTACAATTCCTATGTTTTGGAAAGGACTCACGGCACCTTTACTAACTAAATTCTTACTATAAAAGTCATGGACTTCACCAACTAAAATTGCCAAGAAAAGCTTCCCCTTTACCTGCTGCAGTCTTTGAGGAAGAGCCCATGACACAGAATAAAAGAGTCCTATCACTATTTTGGAAATTATTTCACGTATTTGGAAATTATTTCTAAATTGGAAGAAGTTCTTGGAATCAACCAAGGAAAATAATGGAATTATGCTCAAGTGCTGAGAGAGAACCACTCTATTAAACAAGAAGTTTTAGATAATTCTTCTATGCATAAATAACTTCACTTACAATTCAGAAATATATTAAAAATAGAAAAAAAAAATATTGAAAAACCCATTCAGACTGCAAATTGCTTTGCAGGAACAGAAGTAGCTCAGTAAATACACCAGGATTAAGAATAGATGTAAAATATTTCAGCAGAGACCTTTCCCTGAGTCTGGTAAGCCATTTCTATATCTTTTCTATATTTTCTGAACACACATTTAAGTAGCAAACTCTCTAGGCTACAAATGCCAAAAAAAACCCCAACCATCCACCCTGAAAATCCTGATTTAGGAAGGTAGCAGTGCTCTACTGAAAGGAAATCAAATTTGGGGTAATTTGCCCTACTAGAAGGAAATCAAATTTGGGGTAAACAAGCTGTAAACAATGATTGCTCCTTCCTTGATTCACATTTTTAAAAATTACCTTTACTAAATATAGTACTTTTGAATGAGATGAATTTTCCTAAATTACTACCCTTCTGCAAAAATTTCTGCTGTTTATGGCCTTAACTTGAAGCCTTTCAAAAACTGAACTTATTGTCCATGGTTCTGACAATGAGATCAGCAACAATTTTCCATTGTGATCTCAACTTCTAAAACTCAACAGAATTTAGGAGAGTTCCTTTGGTACAGCACATAATACACAGGCTGGGTCACCAAGTAAATTAATTTATCTCTACAGGCTCACTGGCTGAAAACAAACTCCTTTGTGTCAATTGTGTATTGACAATTAAGAATAGAAATGCTTTTTCTGAAATGTAATAGGTTGATTTTCAAACAACATTTCCTGAGCACACTACTTATTCAAGTATATAATTATTTTTTATTATTATATTTTCTATGCAAAGGTATTAGAATTTAGGTAAGATTCTTGTTCCAGCCCCGCCTCAGGAAAAATCTTCAGACTTTAAAAAAATATTTGTTTTATCCAGACCAAAGGAATATGTAGATGAATTTGGGCTCCTTGCTTTGTAACTTATCCTCTCCTTCCTTTCTCCCCTCCAAACAATCTCTACATTTTAAGTATTTAACTCCTCAGCAGTGCTAACTTAGAAATTACCAGAAATCTGGCATTGGCCTTTTCCCAGATAATTCCAACGCATTCAGACCTAAGTCTCTGAGCAGCTGAATTGTGGAAAGCCTCTCCTGCCCAGGTTGATCACAGACCAGCAGAATCACTGAACTGCCTCATCTCAGAGAAGCTAAAATCCAAAACATCCTTAACTGCACCGAAATAATTCACCCCACACTGCAGAGCCCCGAGTTTGTATCTCTCAGCTCCAGGATAAACACGGGCAGTAACTGTTCCTGACTGCAGAGAGGATGATGGAAAATCACATCCCTAATTCCGACACTGATCTAATATCCCCTGGAACTCAATTTCCTCATTAAGCTCAGCATTAAGCCCAAGCACAGCAGGGATTTACCAGCCAGCCCCGGCTCGAGCAGAGCCCAGGCTGGAGCAGCACAGGGCTCCTTCTGCACCTGCTGGGGGCCAGCAAGAGGGGCTGAACTCTGCTCCCAGCCCTCCTTTGCAGCTGGCAGGGATGGGCAGGGCTGCTGAGGATCCAGGGGGACTGCAGGGGAGTTTGTTTGTTTTACACTCACCAAAGTGGAAATATCACAGAATCCCAGAATGGCTGGAGTTGGAACAAACCTTAAAGGCCATCCAGAGCCACCCCTGCCTTGGACAGGGACACTTTCCACTATCCCAGGCTGCTCCAAGCCCTGTCCAACCTGGCTTTGGACACTTCCAGGGATGCAGGGGCAGCCACAGCTCCTCTGTGTCAGGATCTCAGCATCCTCAGAGTAATGGAGAATAAAACACTTATGATTCATTCCCTGGTTCTTGGTCTCTAACAAATCTAGAACCAGGGAAATGGAGGTCCCTGCCATGCCAAGAGGTGTAGGGATTGTAAATCCTAGCTTTCCAGAATGGGTTTTAAAACTGGTTATATGTTTCTTTCAAATTATTTGAAAACAGGTTCAAAGATTCCCTGTGGCACTGTTTTAAATAAGGTCCAACAGCAGTAAATCCTGGTCCTTGTTTACCACTTGAGATTGCTGTCAGAAACTCTCATTTCACATGGGAAATGCAACCTGCTTGGAAAAAAAATTCTTTCACCAGCATGATGAAAAGCAGAATGACTTTTCTTGGTATTTTTGGTGCTGCACAAGAGGGAAAGATTCCTTGGCAAATAAAGACTCATGTATCTGATTAGCAGCAAAATACAGCTGATGCCTACACTAATATTGACCCAATCAATCCAATTTAACACTGGAATTTGTCTGTTAGGAGAGACCCTGAAATATCTGTGTGCTAACAAGCAGGGTCAGGAATCTGTACTGGGACACAGTCAAAACTGGCTGCAGGGAGGGTTTGCTTTGGGTTTAGTTAACACAGTCAGGCTCAGGAGAAGATCACTGAGGACTCACACAAATATTCACAAAACTTCTCAGTCCCCCCTGAGACAGATGCTGAAAACAGCAGAAGTTGTTCCCAACACGGTGTTGGTTGAAGTGGAGGCAGATCCCTGATCCCAGCCCTCTCTCAGAACTGTGTGAGGAATTAGGAGTGAAAAAGAGGAGCAGCAGAGAAAATCCCTTTTCTCATGGTGCTCCTCTCCAGATTTAGGCTGAATCATGAAACTTTACAATGAAACTTCAGGTGAATCTACCCAAAAGCTTTGAAACTGGCCTGACTTCACTGCTCCATTTAACTGCAGCTTTAATGGCAAACGAAGATCCCAAACTCTGCCCCTGCCAGGCTGAGTCCTGTGGAAATGAAGCTGCAGCTTCCCTCTCCTAAGCTCCTGCAGAGTGGAGCAGGATCTCTCAGAGTGCAGTCACACACACACACAACATCTGTGCCGGTCAGCGAGGGGAGAGGGAATTTGACACAGTCAGGAGAGAAATCCATCAAATCAGACAAGCCGGGGGTTGTGACGTACCATTGACTAAGCTGGCATTTGCATTATCAGTGGCATTTGCACCTGCTGCACCATCTGTGGCTGGAGGAGGGTGGGAGGAGGGATGGGAAGAATCTACTGAGCAATAATGGATAAAAAGAAAAACAAAAAAACAAACAAAAAAACAAAAACCACAAAAAAGAAATCAACAAATAATGAATAAATAATAACAACAACGCGAACGAATGCACGTGGCAGAGCGAAAAGCCATCGTGGCTTTGTTTGCTCCCAAAATCAAAGAGTTTGAAATTAATTAACACAAATTTCCAAAGCAACGTGGCATTGGGAAGGTGTCACAAAGTAAGCTGAAAACTCAAATAATAATAACAGTAATAATAGCAATAATAACAACAACAATAATAAAAGATAAATAAATATGAAACACGCTTGGCAAAGTTAAAGGAGCTGGTGAGAACTGACTGCACACAGTCCTGTCTTCATTGCTTTAGTCCTTCAATGTCTTATTTTATGCACTTTAATGTAATTTAAGCATTTTTAGAGTGGTTGAAATATTTTTTTTGGAGTTAATTTACACAGTGCATGGGTAGTTTTAAAATTTGCATTTTAAAATGTATTAAATCTATATCTGTACATACTTCTACACTGTAAAATGGTGCATGTTTTATGTTTTAACTAATTTTGCACATTATGATTTATCATCACTGATGCATCCCAGTCTAACAGGGTTCAATCCATGTCCTGCCATCACCCAGGTAAAATGCACATTGATCTGAGTAGAAACAGGGAATTTTCCTATATTTTATGTGGAAAAGGCAAACATAGTCTTGAGGAGAATAATAGGTTATTTTAAATCCAGATAATGGACATTACACATTTCCTGGTTTGTGGTAACATGAAAGAAGAACCAGAAAAGAAAACCCTCTTCTTCTTTTCAGCAATTACTCACATATTAGAAAAAATTGGACAAGAAATCTTTCTTAAGAGGAAGGTGAAAAGCTTGAAGAAGGTTTTATCATTTTACTATGTTTTTTATAGTAAAGTCCAATAAAATTAGTCTCTGCAAATAATGGATAAAATTTATTTTGTTTTGTTTCTGGTGGTTAATTGCTCACAATAGAACCAAGTCCTCCCATGAATCCTGACTGAGACTCTCAAATGCTCCAGTCCTTGCCCCTCAGGGATTATTTCATGCTGTGCTGGGTACTGCAGAAGAATGGGCTGATTTTATTTACAAATGGTAAATTGGGAGAAGAAAATAAACAGCTCCCAGGATTTAAAAACACACCCTGTGCAACTGCATTCAGGAAAATTTCAATTGCAAATTTGATTACTGTGGTGGCAACGACTTAAACTGTTTTGGTGACTCGTGCTTGTTCTTTATTCCGTTTGGATCCCCAGCCCAACCAGCACAGCGTGAGCTGCTAACAGCAAATCAAGTATTCCACATTAAATACTTTGCAATTTGCTTCTGGAGAACAGCTGATTATTCCAGCTGAATGGGAAGATTTGCAACACCAACAATGCCTGCACACCGAAAGATTTGGCACCAGCAATCTTGTTGATTTGAAACCACTCTTTAATTTCAACTTGACTGATTCAAAGAGGATTATTCCAATCAGCACTTCCCCCCTGATTTGCACCATGGGATGGGGTACAGTTCTTACTCTACCTGGAAGCTGCTGTTCCTCCTCCTGTTTCACACCTGCATGAGGATTTTTAAAGTGTTAATGAACAAGAAAAGCACACACCCACACGGACTGAAAGGGGCAGCATTTCTGACAACTGCAGGTTTATGTACCAGAGGTTTTAATTTGAGCTGGTGCCTCCATCTGCCACCAGCTCAACACGAGCACAAAGCTGCCAGCAGCATCAGAAAATGGGGAGGAAATCTCTATATTGTGGGTTCTTTTATATTAGAGCTATTTCTACAGGGCCACGTTCAATTAAATTCTGCATCTGCATCCAAATTCCAACCTAACTCTGTAAGAATCTCTGTCTCTGGGTAAATTACAGCCACAATGTGGGGAGAACTCCCTGATTTCTCTTTTCCTGCCTTTCCAGGCTCTTCCTGGCGAAACCTGAGAGAACCACCAGTGTCCTGAGCAGAGCCTAGGGAGGCCAGCCCAGTGAAACCCAGCTCAGGGAGCTCCCACATCCCACAGGGGTGAAGCTGCTCCTCCTCTCCTCCCCATCTCACAAAGGCTCTGAATGACAGCACCAAAAACTCCGAGGTGCTGCTCAAAACTACTCTGGCATTAGAGTTTTGTCTTGTGAAGTCTCAGTCTTTCTCCTTCTAATTCTCCTGGAGCTCCCCATGCCTAGCAGTTATTGTGCATTTCTGTGCAGAAATGAAATGATAAACATTTCATGTAGAAAAAGGGATCTCCTCAAGGCAGCAGGGAGACCAAGGCAGCCACTTGTTGCACGTACTCAGAAATGAAAATTGTAGGTCCTGAAAACAATTTGAATGTGGCCTTCCTATCTGCAGCTTCATTTAAAACGATGGAAACAAACAAAAAAAAAATGGAGTCATATTGCCTGACAGATGGCAAATAAAATGTTCAGTAAAGCTTTAACTGCTTTTTTCTTATTAATAGTGAAAACCACTAGAAAGAGGACAAATGTCTGAAATACCTGTATTAATTAGCCCTTAATTATATCTGAATGACAAATATTCTCAGGACAGACTTGGAATGAAGTTGTGGAACCAGAACAATTTACAAGACTGTGTGAAGAAAAACTGGAAAGGACGGACATTAAACCATGTTTCTGCTTAGTGTGCAGCCCATAAATTAACAAGTGCTTATGACATCACACTGTAATAAGGTGAAAAGTCTAAAGAGGCTTCTTGATTTCATTAACTGATACAGGACATGAAAGTAAAACTGTCTGCTAACATTTACTGCTACATTCTTGGCTTTTACTATTCTTTGCTCGACCTTTACACCTGAAGAAATTAAAATGCCTCTCACTGACATTAAACAACCGGGCTAGCAAAGAGCCACAGCTTATCTTTATTTTAGTCCTGAAGCTCCAAGGCAGATGCTATTTCCATGGCCAAGGCTTTTTTTCCTGGAGAAAAAATTTAAATTGATAGAAAAGCACAAAATCTTAGCAAACTGTAGGTGAGCATGGATTCATGTAGAGAAGCCACAGCAAGTGGAGCATGCCCAGGTGTTCCCTTGCATTTCAGTATGGACTGGGAGCCTGCAATTTCACACTGGAAAAACATCTTGTTATCCAATGGATTTATTGGTTAACAGCTCCTGTTGTTTTTCTGTGTGACATGTGATGATAAAAATGTGTCATAAAAAAAACAGGCAGTTTGAAAAATCACTTTTATTTGTCAAGAGCGAAGGAGAGCTCTGGCTGCACAATGCCCAAGAGCTTCCTTTGGAGAGTCCTGGTGTTGGGAGATTTACCTTTCTTGTCTTTCTTCTCCTCCTCTTCTCCCCCAGCTCCCAGCAGAGTGAAGATGATGCCAGTCTGAGAATTCACCCCCACAGCAGTAACCAGCATCCGCCCAGAGCCTTCCATCACATGGGTGCCTGAAAAGAGGCAGGAAAGCTTACAGAGAGCTAAAATAAATGAAAAAATGATGCAAGGCTTTTCTGACAGTGCTGAGAGAGATTTGTTACACTTTATAAGCCTGTATTGAGGGGGGTATTACCACATAATCAAAATAAACCCTGTTGTGTGTTATTCTCAACCAAGAATTAATGCTTAAGCACAAACCTCAGGCTGCACATCCATCAGCATCAGATTCTCTTCTTAAAAGAAATATTGTCACTAACCAAGTTTATCTTTTGCAAGAAAACAGTTTCAGCAAAACATCACAAATACACAAACTAGGTAAGCCACCCCAAAAATAAAAGAAAAAACCCAAAATAAATTCCATTCAAACCTAAAGATCAGAAAAGATCTTTAAAAGCCAACGGATGCTTGGTTGGTTCAGTCAGAAAAGAAAAGCTCTAAAACCTTCCTCAGAAATTTATCAGACCCTCCTTTAAGATGCATCACTATTTCCAAATACATTTTAATTAAGAACTTGCTATTTGTGTCCCTGTGTTTCATTCTGGGGGAATCTTCTCCTGAATTGGACAACAAAAGTGAATAAAAATATCCTCCAAAAAGGGGCATTTGCTCCAGGGCAAGCTTTCCCAGGAAAACAGGTCCCAGCAGAGCTCAGACTCTGCACACCTGGGGAGGAACAAGGAGGAGCCCCCAGGGGATGGGCCAGGTTTTACCTGAGAGCAGCATCGGGTCCTTGTCCACCGACTTGCGGACCTGGTCGGACTCTCCAGTCAAAGAGCTCTCATCGATTTTGAGATCATTTCCTTGAATAAATATCCCATCAGCAGGTAGGAGGTCACCTGTGGTCAGAATGTGGCCGTGGAAAACCGCCGTGAGATTGCTTTTACAATTGCATGATGAGTTTGTTATAAAATCACAATTAATTGCATTAAAAAGTGAAATGAAAGCACAAGGGAAGGAATTACTCCTGATTCTGTCCACATGAGCCACAGGATTGCAATCCTACAAGGAAAGGCCTTTTATTGCAAACGCTTTCTGTTTAATGCTATCCCAGAATCCAAATGTATCACGTTCAACACACAATGGACATCCCCATCATGGGGGTTTGGCAGGGAAGTGCTCTTCACGTCACCAGGAGGTTTCTCCATCAGACTTCAGAGGAATTAACAGCAGCTAATTAACAGCTGAGCTGCCCTTTCCCCTTCCCCCCCTCAGGAAGCCCTTAGGAAAGTCCAGGAGAAATGTGGTGGCTGATGGAAAGGAGATTTTGCTGGAATTAACTCACTGCAGAGGACACAGAGTCCTGGCAGGGATCTTTCACTGCTCTGGAGCACAGGGCTTTCCCTATGGCATGGAATTATCAAGCACCTGATCAGGGGAATCAATCTGGGCCTGANCCCAAAATAAATTCCATTCAAACCTAAAGATCAGAAAAGATCTTTAAAAGCCAACGGATGCTTGGTTGGTTCAGTCAGAAAAGAAAAGCTCTAAAACCTTCCTCAGAAATTTATCAGACCCTCCTTTAAGATGCATCACTATTTCCAAATACATTTTAATTAAGAACTTGCTATTTGTGTCCCTGTGTTTCATTCTGGGGGAATCTTCTCCTGAATTGGACAACAAAAGTGAATAAAAATATCCTCCAAAAAGGGGCATTTGCTCCTACAGCCCCAGGGCAGCTTTCCCAGGAAAACGGGCCCCAGCAGAGCTCAGACTCTGCACACCTGGGGAGGAACAAGGAGGAGCCCCGAGGGGATGGGCCAGGTTTTACCTGAGAGCAGCATCGGGTCCTTGTCCACCGACTTGCGGACCTGGTCGGACTCTCCAGTCAAAGAGCTCTCATCGATTTTGAGATCATTTCCTTGAATAAATATCCCATCAGCAGGTAGGAGGTCACCTGTGGTCAGAATGTGGCCGTGGAAAACCGCCGTGAGATTGCTTTTACAATTGCATGATGAGTTTGTTATAAAATCACAATTAATTGCATTAAAAAGTGAAATGAAAGCACAAGGGAAGGAATTACTCCTGATTCTGTCCACATGAGCCACAGGATTGCAATCCTACAAGGAAAGGCCTTTTATTGCAAACGCTTTCTGTTTAATGCTATCCCAGAATCCAAATGTATCACGTTCAACACACAATGGACATCCCCATCATGGGGGTTTGGCAGGGAAGTGCTCTTCACGTCACCAGGAGGTTTCTCCATCAGACTTCAGAGGAATTAACAGCAGCTAATTAACAGCTGAGCTGCCCTTTCCCCTTCCCCCCTCAGGAAGCCCTCAGGAAAGTCCAGGAGAAATGTGGTGGCTGATGGAAGGGAGATTTTGTTGGAATTAACTCACTGCAGAGGACACAGAGTCCTGGCAGGGATCTTTCACTGCTCTGGAGCACAGGGCTTTCCCTATGGCATGGAATTATCAAGCACCTGATCAGGGGAATCAATCTGGGCCTGAAGCAATTTGTGAGGTGATCACAGAGCCCAATTCCCTTCTAAACAACATTTAAAAATACTTCCTCTTATCCCCAACTGGACAGAAATAAAAAGAAATAAATCTGAATAATGCAATCCTCCATGACAGAGAACCACCTTTGTGCAAACAGTCCTTGCTCTGCTCAGTGACAGAAGCTCACACCAATCAAATGGATTTCTTGGTGCAGTTTTACAGCAGGTGTCCTGGGTTGATGCTAAATTGTATCCCCATTCATCTGTTTAGTTCAGAAATAAGTGTTGTACCTTTAAAAATTGGATCTGAGAGTGAAGAAGACACATTGGAATTCCTGAGGCAGTTGTTTTCAAAACATAATGATAAGAGTCTGCAGTTTTCGGACACACACGGCCTGTGTGTTGTGGATAGTGTGGACAGCAGAAGAGAGCTCTCCTTTGCTTTTTGTTAGTTTTTTTGCTAGTCGAGGCAGAGAAGTTCTCCAAACTGCGTTTTTCTTTCCTTTTCTTGAAACTGTTTGAACCTGCTCTGGACTAAACACCCAAAANTCAGCTAAGGGGAGGGGTGGTTCATTTAGAGGTTTGTTTGTTTTCCTTTCTTCCCCTCTCCCAAATTTGCCCTAAACCAGGACAGCAGGTTATTAGGTTCTCCTTTTGCCCTGACAGCTCAGGTGTCCCCTCACCTGTGGCCAACACTGACTTTCCTGCCACATAAATCTGCCATCATCCTGCCCTTCCCATCCCCGCCAGCCAAATCCATCCTGCTGGGAAGGGCCAGCAGGGCAAACAGAGGCTCCAAGGGCGGTGCACTCACCATATTTCACCTGTGCAATGTCCCCCACCACGATCTCTGCCACGGGGATCTGGATGACCTGTCCCCCCCGCACCACGGTGAACTTCTGCTCCTGCTCGATGCGGCTCTGCAGCCCCCGGAACTGCTTCTCCTTGCTCCAGTCGTTGAAGGCAGTGACCAGCACGACACAGATGACAGACAGGAGGATGGCAGCACCTTCGATCCAGCCAGCTTCGGCCTCCCCCTCATCCTCAGCTCCTCCTGTAGCAGTTCCACACCCTGCAGAGGCGTTAAGGACCGGTTTAGGGAAGGTTGGGTGCATCACCAGAAACAAAATTTGCTGTGACATGACAAGGTGAGGGAATGGAGCTGCTCTTCCAGCACTGCCTGCTAATGAAACGTGGCAGAGTGGAGGAAAAGGACAAATAAAGAGATCTGTGGAAAAGAGAAAGGAGATAAATGACAGAAATCATAGTCCTTTTAATTTTTCTGCTGAGCAACCTGTCCATGGTGAACCAAGACTAAACAGAAGGAAAAAGAGAAAGCCACAATTCTGTTATGTGATAGAGGACTCAGAGCTCCACCTGAGCCACCAAAACCTGCAGGATAAGAATAAGAATAGTACTGAAAGCAACAGGAAGGATTAAAACAATGAATGACATTAATCAGTGCAAAGCAATGGCATTAAGTTAACATTAGCATCCTGCCAGATTAAATGAAACAATTTTAACATGTTTTTTAAAACAATTTTCAACACAATTTCTGAATGTTCTCAACTAAACACACTTATAGGGAACACTCGTTAAAGAAGCACTGGGGTAAACTGAGTTTGTCAGCATTTCAATTTCATAATGAATGTCTTAAGCAACACTGGGTAAAAACAATTCCTTGCTATTAATTCATCTGTCCTCCCTGCAGAGAAATACAGTGGGATGCTTCTAGATCTGTGAGTACATTATTCCTGCCACAAGCAAAAGAGTATTAAGAGAATCACTCTATTCTGAACTGTTAACTCTGAATTACTTCATATACATCTGCTAATTATCTATTTCAAAGTAGCATGCAATTAAAATTTCAATAGACTTCCTCGGTAGTATTGACCAAATAAAACTGGCAGAGTTCTCCTCCTTACTGAAAGAGCACCTGGGAGAAATACTGAACAGCCAAGGATACGTTCCAGAGCCTCAATCCAGAGAAATCCCAGCTGGTGGGAGAGAGGAGAACTTAACCTGACCAGCAGAGTCTGCTCTCCTGAGGGACCCGGGAGGAATTTCTTCCATTTTCCATGAAGACTGGGATCAGGCAGGAGTTTGACATCACTTTTCACCTTCCCCAGCTACCAGGGGCTTCAGCAACTTTGCTTCCACCTCTGACTGAAGTTTTATTTTGGTTTATTCATCACCTCTCACTAGAGGGAATTAACAACCAATGTGATTTCTATTTTTAAATTACAAACAGGAGCATCATAATCCACTAACCAGCTGAGTAATTACTCTCTCATGTGCACAATAACAAAAAAGGTTTGACAGAAGTCAAAGGGAGAAAGATGAACCTGTACGGCTGCTAAGAGAGAAAGAAAATTAAAATAAATTAAAAGGAAAATAAATTAAAATTTAAAGTTTTTAGCCAAGTTCTCTGTGGTTTACACTGAGATTTCTAAGGGCAAGGCAAAGGCTGCTCCCAAGGGCAGGGGCTGCCCTGGCAGGGATGTCCTTCCACTGCTGGCCCACCTGAACCTTCAGCACGAGAATCTCACTAAAATCACATCTACAGCACTCAGGGAAGAAATTAAGAAACTTTTTTAAGCTCAGCACCTTCAGCTGCTCATCACCTGCCACAAATGGAACTCAGAAACCAACCCTGCAGCTTCCTCCTGCAGCAGAACAGGGATTTTGGCAAGGACTAATGAATTTTGCTCTGCTTAATCATCTTCATTGGGATGTGTTAGATTTTTAGATGTCTTTTCCAAATAAGCAGATCCACTTTTGTCTTGATTGTTTTAAATGGTTTTCTAGTGCAAGTAATTCTGTTTCAGCAGATATAACACCAGAATTCACTCTCCTTTTTTCATTAGATTTGACTTCAAATTAAATATGATGAATATTCTGGTTTTTAATAGGAAACCTTCTCTTCAGTTTCTCACAAAAACAAAAAACCAAAAACATGACCTGGTGCAGCCACAGTCAAACACTGATTTTATTTCCTCTTCAGATGGTTGAAATTTAGTCCAGCTTGTCCAAAATTACAAAGAGCTGCTGCAGAGTGATATTTCCAATACCTTTCAGTTAGAAAAAAATAAAAATGAATCTTGATTAAGCAAAATCAGGTAAAAAATAAATATATTCCGTGACTTGAGCAATGAGGTTAATTTTGTGTTTGTGCTGTCAGGAGTGATCTCCATGTTCACATAAATGGTACCACAGAGCATGCAAATAATACAAGATATTGTCATTAACATAAAAGGAATTACCTGTAGATTCCTCATAGATTAAGCACAATCAAATAAAATACTTCACTTTTCAGCTGAAAAATTTGCTTTATTCCAGCTGAAAAAAATTGTTTGTAAGAATGAAAGAAAATCTGAAGGAAACAGATTGAACTTAGATCAAGTTCTTGGAAAGTGTCCCTAAATCTGACAAGCTTCCACACTGAATAAAAAATCATGTTTGTGACTTCAAATCCTGAGACAGTCCTCCACAACCCAATGAAAACAAAATTTTAAATGCATTTAATTTTTTTTCCTGTTCTTTTCATCTGACAATGATAAATTCAGGTGGAGAGGAGGTGTTTGAAGGGAGGAAGGAATTTTAGGAGTAGAGAAATTGTTAGACCTGATTTCTAAGCTGATTTTTGATTTTTTGAGTCATTAATGGTTGAGATTCAATGTGGCCTCTCTCGAACCCCAGGGGATCCCCTGGCCAGGTGAGAATTCAATCAGACCATCAGAATTTCCCAAAATTTTGGCTTCGTGTTTTACACTCCACAGAAAGCAGATGGGATAAAAGTGCTACATAAATTCATTCAAAATGTTCTTTTTATAGGAATAAACTCTAGCAAAAAGCTACCTGCTTCTTAAAAGAGCAAGACTTTACAGCAGATTTTTTAAAAATATGAAAAGCAGGATTTTAAAATGCTACCTCTGCTCTTTACAAGATGACCCATCTGTCAGGAAACATTTTCTTGAATTATGCGGTGTCCTTGCACCCAAACTCCTTTTAACAGAAATAAATAAAGGAAACCTGCATCTCCATTCGTTTGAGTCTATCTAATGTTTTCTTTTTGTACTTAAGGAAAAACAATTGGGTTTTTGATTTTTTTTTTTCCTGCTGTTGTGGTTTTCTAGAAATTATAGGAAGAATTATATGGATTTACAGGAAAAAACTTCATGTGTTTATAGGGGGAAAGGACACAAACTTCTTAACTCTGTATTTAGATTATCTGTCCTTATTAAAGTGAAGACTGACCCAGTATTGACCTTAGAGATAAGGAGAAAATAAGAAATATTATTAAAATACATAGAATACATAATATTAATACACCTAAGTACCAAAATTGAGTTATAGGCATCTAATATATATTAAAAATGTTCATGTAAGCTTGAAAAATTCATGTTGAGGTACAAGATTGCTGTTTTGCTTTCAAAGAAAGCACGTGGCTCTCAATGTTACCCAAAAATACTCCAGAGCTTTTATTGAAATGCACAGAGTGCAAAGCATCACAAAAGAGTTGCTAATATGCAGATGTGATTTGTGGCAGGGTTTTATTCCAAGACGGTGAATTGTGATGTTCTCATCTTAAATTGCATTTAACAGAGACCCTGTCTGTGAGAAAATCCAAATCCAGAGAGAAAAACAAATTTAAATCATGGAGCTTTTTTCGACCACAACTCTGGGAATGTGTCGTGGCCAAAGCCTCACCCTCAGGACACGTGCAGGGTTTGAAAGTGAGATGCTGAAAATCTGCAAGTCAAAAATGTAAGGGGCTGGGACTCCTTTGCCAGAGAAAAAGCAGAGGGAGCCCTAAAATGGATCAACTGATCCCAAAAGGAACAGCCAGGGGAGCTGGAACTCCCCAGAGAGCGGGAACCTGGCAGCACAGCCTCAAGGAACGCTCAGAAACACAGAAAGGGACCAAGGTGACTTCTGTGCCCACAAAATATCTGGAAGGACATTAGCAGAAACTTGTGGAAGGAGAACAGAACTGTAAAAGCTTAGAACTGAGCCAGGAATAGATCAGCAAAGCTGTTGAAAAAGTTTTTTACAGAGGGGAGATGAAAGGCAGGAAAAATCCAAAAGCAAAGGAGGGTTAGGGAAGGAAAGAATAGGAAAGTTCTTCCACCCATCACATGCAGTGAGCCCAGCAGAAGTGGCAGAAGCTGGATTTCCATCTCAGCAGGCCCTGGAGGGCTCCAAACCTGCCCAGGAGCCTGGAGGGCTGAGCAAACTCCCAGGCACTCACCTGGGCTGCACTTCGTTTTGAGGAAATTTAAAGCTGGCCTGAGAAACCTGCCCTGCATGAACAGAATTTAATTATATGGAAGGATTTAGAAGGAAAAAGAAAAAAGGAAGAAAGGCAGAGGTTATTAAAGGGAAAGTTAGAAAAAACTTGGATGTGCAGCTGATGAAAGGGGAACAAGGAGAGGAGGAAACACAAGAACAGGTTAAAGCACTTCAGGAACAGTGAGCAAGAAGCATCACGAGGTAATAATCTGGTGGCTGTGATTAATCATTGCAATTTAGTGAAAGCTAGAAAGCAAGAAAGGGAAATAACGGGAAAAGTCCACAAAAAGCCAGACAGCATCACCTGACAGCTTGCCAGGCTCATGTCCTGTTTGATCTGGAATGCTTTTACACCATTTCAATATACATTTCTCATAATATCAACCAAATCTGGGCAGATACAGGATGAGGCACATGGGCTCAGTGCAGCTGAAAAGAATATCTGCTTAAAATTTCAAACAGATATCAGGAGATTCTTAAAGCTGCTTTGAATAACATGATGATTATAATTACAAACTATGCGGTCCTGAGCTGCAGCACGGTAATTTTTAAATCAGAAAAAGTACATTTTTCAAAATCTGGGAACATCTGTATTCCTAAATCCCAACCTACAGCACATACCTCTCAGCTACTCATTTCAACCTACACGCTGCTATTTTTAAGCTGAGAATACCTTGTGGCATTTAAATTCCCTAGGAAAATCTCCTCACACCCCCAGAGGTAATTTTTTGAGTCAGTCAAACTGGTTTTGTCATCAGAAAGACAACAGTTCCCTTGATAAAAACTTTTTATTGAATCGCTCTCTCTAAAGACATTTTTTTCCCTCGCTGCAGCTCCAGCACTGATGTTATTAAAGCAAATTGAGCAGCTCAAAGTTACAGCTCTGTCATCAGCAGAGCTGGGCTCTGCTTCCCAACACCACCACTGATGATTCTTACTTCACAAATGTATTTAGCTGTGTAAGAAAAGGAACAATAGCCCAATAATCATGCAATAAAAACCATAAATTCCCCTCCTTAACAAGGCTTTTAAAGCTGTAACAGACACTGCAGCGTTGATTTCTGCAGGTTACTCCTTGTGGGCTGTCTTTTGCTGCACAATTAGTCCCAGGAGTGATTGCCACCAACATTCTTGCCCCAAATCCTCCCCTGTGTGACACTGCATCAGCAGATGCTGAATCACTTCCCACGAGGGCACAGCAGGAGGCTCAGGGTGTCACCTCAGAGCCAAGGGGCAGAAATTACTGCAGCTCCAACCATTTCTGCCTTTCTCTCACTCTCTCCAAGGGTTTAGCCAGCCCTGACAAACATTTCCAAGCTACCTGCAGGAATCAGTGCTCTCCAAACCCACACCCCTTCCTGCTCCGCAGAAGGGATTTATGTGTGACAAAATTACCCTACAAACATCGAGGTTCAGGGGGTTTGTGCATTCACTAAAAATGACTTTTGGACATGTATTTGAACCCAACATTAGAATTCCTTGCTTTGTGATCCATCAGTTTGTTATGTAAGGGCTCCAGGGGGGCAGGGAGGGGAAAGCAAAGAGCTGCTGTCCCTGTGGGTTTGTTATGTAACTGTCAGCTCCAGAGCTTGCTATTAAATATTTACACATTTTTGGCATCTATATGCAAGGAAACAAATCTGGGGGCCCTGCAAGCATATATATATATACATATATATATTCACACGTTCCTCAGCCTGATCACAAACATTCATGAGCACAGGAATTGAAATATTGAAATATTCCCTCCACTTCAGGAGATGGGATGTGTCGAGCAAGATCCTTCTGCCTGGCATCTCCAAGGAAATGCATTTTGGAGAGATCAGGCAAAGGGATGGGTCCTCACTCCACCAAAGGACAAAGCAACTACTTCTACAGTGTTTATACTCAATTCTGTTTTTGTTTGTTGCCACAGAAAAAATAGAGAAAGGCAAAAAAAACAAAAAAGGGAATTTTCATCACAAGTTCTTACAGACTGCAAGAGAAAAACCTTGACATTGGGTTGTTGTAGCTTCACTTATTGCTCTGAGCTAGAGATGTCTGGTACATATAACCTCATATTCCAAAGGTAAAACATGGGATCCAAATGCAGGAATCAGACCTTGAGAAGTTGTTCTCTGTTTATTAACAAGGATCCAAGTGCAGTTACTCAACCACTTGGCTTGCAAGGTCATGTCCTAGCAGAGTCCTACTTGCAGAATTAATATTTCTGGAGGATCTCTTCCTGGAAAATATGTGAGAGGATTTTCTATTCCATCCCAGAATTCTGGATCTCATAGCCTGCTGTCCCCAGCTGAGAGCTGAGTCGTGCCTGGCAGCCTGGCAATGTGTGATGAGCAATATCCAAAAGCTTTTTGCACACAATCTCATCAAGGGAAGGCATCTGGGGGGCTTCAGACTTTGCATCCCACCACAGATTTGTAGAAAGCAGATTAGGTCACTTTGCATGAGGAAATAATTCTCTAATCTGCAGGTCCCACATGACAAAAAGTGCAGATTTTGCACTCTACAAGTCCTTGGGGTGATTACTGACACCAGTTTCAGTCTTAAACTTCTGCCATCCAGCCAGAAATTGGCTCCCAAAGCTGAGCTTGTGTGGGCAATCCCATAGAACAGAGTCAGTGGGGCAACACCAGATTGTAATAAATAAAAACCAATCCAAAATAAATGAAAATAAAAAACTTCACATCGCAATATAAATATCAATTGACTCAATAAAACCCAAACAGTGCTGGATGAGCAGGATTTCATCTGTTCTCTCATTCTAAAGTTGATGGGCTCAAAAGAGGGGAAAGAGAAAATCATAAAGAGAGACAGACTGACTGGATATCCAACCAGGAAAGCAGGAAAATAACAATCAAGAATTTTATAATGGGAGGCTTCAGAAAAGACAATTTTTACTAATAAATTTCCATGCAATCTCAATCTAGAAGCAGGTCTTTGTAAGCATTTTTGAATATGGTAAAAATCAAGATGGGCATATTCTAAAATGACCAGTGGAATGTATCTTCATCAAAACACCTAGAAAAGAGCAATTTCATTCACCTACATTTCTGCAGCCCAGTCAGAATTAGCAGAAAAAGTGCTTTTTCAGAAAGATGTTTACCCCAGTAATAGTAAACAGCTATAAACAGCTTCACAGGGATTAGTAAACAAAAAACAAAAACAAAAAACAAAAAAACCAAAAAAAACCAACAAAAAAAATAAAACTACTCTATAAAGAAATATACTTAATATTATTTAACTCCCTCTGTAGAACTTGTGAAAAAAATAAATCAAATATAAAAAATACATTTATCAGTTACGAGTGATTCTGACATTGCTTTTCATTTCAGTACAAATATCAATGTCCACAAGGAAAATTCTGGTGAAAGTTGAAGCTTTCTTTGTATTCATGCGGGATATATAAAAATAGAGCTTCAAAGTTTTCCAAATTTAAGTCACTTTTCCAAGAATGCAGAACAGGTGCACATGGCCTTAACCTTAAATAGTTTTGCTCAGTTTAGGCTCTTTTTCTCAGGGTTTTTTATGGAAAAAAGCTGGACAACCTCAGCTCAGCTCCAGTGAAGAATAAAAATAGACTGAGAAATCTGATTTTGTAGCCAGCCTTGATACCCCCAGAAACTCTGCCTGGAGGTAACTTGGTCACTTTGACACAGAAAAGTGTTTTTAGTTCAGACTTCATCAAAAACCAATTTGGAGCAATGAAGAACACATGGCACAAATAAGGGATCCCCATCAGATTAGTTTGTTTAAATGTCATAACTATGAAAAAAAATCAATGTAAAACACAAACTCCGTTTGAAATATGTATGGACTAAATTGAATTAGCAACGTAGGGAACTGTGATCCCAGAGCTCTAGATGGAACACTAATAAATGTCATTGGTTAATTCAGAGTAAAAGAAGGTGGGAAATAATTCCTTTTTTTTCATGATCACATGTTGCAAGACCACATTTAGAACAGGCTTTTGTGCCAATGCAAACAAATCATTAGGAGTAAAACCAATTAGAAATTAGAATTTCTGTTAGCTTGATATTAGCAGGGAAGTGGCTGTCCATATGTTGACATTTACTCACTTGGAAAAGTTTCATTAAGTTTGATTTAGAATTCTTACCTTGCTATTAGAAAAAAAAAATTACAAATGGCAGAAGGAACACTGAAGCTGCTGGGATAAAGTTGTCATATTAAACATGTATGGATCAAGGAAAAAAATATATATAATGTCCAGAAAATCTGCTAAGTTTGGAGCTGCAGCTAAGCAGCCATGTCAGAGATAAAGCTGCAGCTGGGTTCTAAAAACAGGAAGGATGCTCCCATTTCCCATGGAGCAATCCCTGACAACTTCTGATGCTTTAGGATTTTAGTTTTTGTATTTTCCATGTATTTGTACTCCTGCAGTTCTTTAGTGGATCACTCCACACTCCACACTCAGTGGCAGCTGCTGCTTTCCCATTTTGCTCAGACACAGCAATTCCTCTCCAGGCCTGGCAATCAAGGACACCTCACTGCCTCAGGCCCCACAGATGGACACAGGAGTGACCTGGGGGCAGCAAACTTGGCCTCAAGGACTTCATTCCCTGCAGCTGGAATTGGGAGATTCAGCCCCAAGATGCAAATGGCCCAAAGTTATCCAAGTGTGAAACCCGGGGTCCATTTTGGGTGCAGCCCCTGGGGGGCTTTGTCTGCCCTGAATGTACCTGAAGGCCCTTCAGTAATTCTCTTCAATTTTGTCTGCCTCTGTTTTTATGTTGTCCCAAAAAAGGCATCAGATCCCTTGGCAGAGGGAAGAGGGAAAGGCTTTGAGCTGAGATTTACCACGGGGAGCTCCAGCCAGGACCTTCTGCTCCCCACAAGTCACCTGCAATCTGTTCCATCACCTGCTTGGAAGGGACTGAGCCAGGATCTGCCCCTAGTCACGACCCTTGCAAGATTCTGGGGGGCTTTGTCTGCCCTAAATGTACCTGAAGGCCGTTCAATAAATATAACTGGTTTTTATTCTCTTAGTTTTGTCTGGCCTCTGTTTTTAAGTAGTCCCAAAAAGGCATCACTTCCAGCCCTTCTGAAAAGCATCTGGAAAGAGAGGAGGCTCTGAGCACTTCCTCAGCTCCCACTCGGATCACTGAGAGCCCCAGGAAACACAGAAACCTGGGCAAATAAAGCAATGTTTCCCAAAGAGCAGCTCTCATCGGGGCACTCGGCTTTAAATAGAGCCCTGAAAAACGTTTCACATTGACAGAGAACAACAAACAGCTCACAAATACACGAGCAGATGAGATCTGCCTGTCTTGTGCTTATCCACAGAGCCTCTTCCCTTTCTGTCTGGAGCACGGGGATGAAAAGAGCAAATCACTGGGGAAGGGTTTTGGGGTGGCATCTGCCTCTGTAATGGATGCTTGTGCTGTTCCATCCCTCTTTGCCTGTGCTCTGATAGAAATGAAATGTGCTTGCTTCCAAAAATATTCCCCTTTTTTGTTTGTTTTTTGATGCTTTAAAACAAGATGTTCTAACGAGGAGGATTTAACAGCAGTATTACCAAAAATTTGCAAAAACAAAATTGAAAAAAGGTTGACTTTGCCTGGAAATCTTGACAGATGTTTCACTGGAGCTTCTAAAACCCCAAGTGGAGCAGGGGATGGAGTGGTGATGTGTCGCTCTGATTTTTCAAGTTTTCTGAGGTACTTTATAACTTGCTCTCTTCACAGTTCTTAGTTCTTTCTCACACAAACAGACGTTGTTATCAAAAGTCTGTTTTACACACTTTCTCTTGGTGTGAAGAACAACTGATGGGCAGTTGTCTTGACCAACAGGATGGGAGAGGTGTCAGCCTTCTTCTCCCATCCCTGCTCTGTGTGGAAACACCATAAATATGGAGTCAGATGTTTTAATAAATAGTTTTTAGCCTTCTCAAGAGAAAGTGTCTGTGTGTGTCCTTGTGTGTCCCACAGTGACAGTGATGCTTGACCAAACTCAAGCAAACATTTCTCTTCAAAGTTTCTCAATGATTGTAGATGCTTTGGTTGTGTTCCATGCTAGCAGAAGCCTTTCCCAAGGTCTGACACACTTCACACACCCAGACCATTTAGAGAGAAATTGTCAACTTTTCCCACCCTACAGGCCCTGCAGAGAGAGGTTACTGAGAAAAGGTGACTGATTTAACAGGGCCCTAAAGAGTAATTCAGAGTTTCAGAAGTTCTGAGCTGGAAAGGCACTGATAAAGAAAATTTGCAATTGAGGAACTCAAACAAACAAACAAAAAAAAAACCAAACCAAAAAACAAACAACAAAAAAACCAAATAAAAAACAATAAACAAAAATCAGCAAACCCTTGCAATCCCAGAAAATTCAACTAATGCCCTTGGAGCCAGTCCTGGAGCACCTGGGCCTCTCCTCAGTCAGGAGAGGAGAAAGCCTGGCCAGAGGAGATAGGGAAGATTTGTAGAACTCAGCCACAAAAGCCCCTCATAAACTGCAGGGTTTATTGCTTTCATTCCATTTCTCATCNAAATATGGAGTCAAATGTTTTAATAAATAGTTTTTAGCCTTCTCAAGAGAAAGTGTCTGTGTGTGTCCTTGCATGTCCCACAGTGACAGTGATGCTTGACCAAACTCAAGCAAACATTTCTCTTCAAAGTTTCTCAATGATTGTAGATGCTTTGGTTGTGTTCCATGCTAGCAGAAGCCTTTCCCAAGGTCTGACACACTTCACACACCCAGACCATTTAGAGAGAAATTGTCAACTTTTCCCACCCTACAGGCCCTGCAGAGAGAGGTTACTGAGAAAAGGTGACTGATTTAACAGGGCCCTAAAGAGTAATTCAGAGTTTCAGAAGTTCTGAGCTGGAAAGGCACTGATAAAGAAAATTTGCAATTGAGGAACTCAAACAAACAAACAAAAAAAAAACCAAACCAAAAAACAAACAACAAAAAAACCAAATAAAAAACAATAAACAAAAATCAGCAAACCCTTGCAATCCCAGAAAATTCAACTAATGCCCTTGGAGCCAGTCCTGGAGCACCTGGGCCTCTCCTCAGTCAGGAGAGGAGAAAGCCTGGCCAGAGGAGATAGGGAAGATTTGTAGAACTCAGCCACAAAAGCCCCTCATAAACTGCAGGGTTTATTGCTTTCATTCCATTTCTCATCTCCATTCCTTCGTGCTGGAAAGCTTTAAGGGGTGAGGAATCAGCTCAGTAAAAGATTAAAACTCTGTCATAATGTCTTACTGCAGAAGGCAGCAGAAGTTCTCCCAATATTAGCATGGCCCTATAAAAGCAGTTTTACAGTGTAGATCTCTGTGCTAAGGAAACGTGTCCTGGACTATGTTTTTCAGTTTATTTTCACCCCAAAGGATGAGATGAAATCCTCCCTGAATGCACATCCAAAAACACCTTCAGTGTGAACCCCACCGGGGACAGACAGGAGATGGGATTTCTGAGACAAATTCTAAACTGAAGTGATCACATGGATATATCCAAAGCTGCAGGAAATTAGGATAATCTACATTTAGAATGTACATTCTATATTTTCTGCATATTAATTATCCACATCTAACTGAGACAAGAGGAGCAGTATCTCCTGGACAGAAAAGGCAGAACTTGTGCAAAGCAGAAATTAATTGAAATTATTTGTTTAAATGTTACTTTTACAATAGGAGAGATATATGTGTGTGTTTATATATACACATGAAATTATGCATATATGCAAAGTGCCTTCCTGTTTAAAAAGGTATTTCTGGCTTGTTTCTGTGCTTAATTTTTTTTTTCCAGGCAATAATTTTTCATTCTAATTCAAGCCCACAAACAGTGAGGAATTATAAGCACAGGCAGACTTTGGGATGTAACAGAGTTTGTCTCTACTCCAACTGTAAAATAATCCTAGAACCTGATCCAGAAACACTTCATATTAAAAAAGCATCATAAAGATTCTGTGAATTTGAATACTAATTGGTATCTTAAAGCTGCCAAATTAAAAATAATTTTTAAATCATGATAGATGACAAAACATTTTATATTCCTGTATTTTATTTCATAAGGTATTGACTTTTGACAATAAAGATGTTTTCAGAGCTTTTGGGTTCCCATTGATTTGAGGAAATTTTGATTTATTTGTCAAAAAACAGGTAAATATTTTAAAGATAATATTTTGGCTTCCGTTTGTCA
This sequence comes from Thryothorus ludovicianus, assembly GCA_013397245.1. Lineage (NCBI taxonomy): Eukaryota > Metazoa > Chordata > Aves > Passeriformes > Certhiidae > Thryothorus > Thryothorus ludovicianus. Next base: position 250,468 of record VZTB01001215.1, read on the forward strand.
GCTTCAGTGCAACATTTGCATTTTCTGTACTACTTCTATGCTGCTCAAATTTCAAATCCCCATTGAAAAAGATAAGGAAGTCTGCACAAACAGCTATTCCCTGGTATTTATAATCAGGCTGTCTTCAAGTAGACAAAATATGGCTGGAAATAAAACACCACAGACTGGTCTTTACATCCTTGTAAAATACAGAATGCACCATTGTCTTCAAATTCTTCCAAGAGACACGCTGGTTACAGACTAGAAACTAATGTCAGCTGCAGGGACACTCAGATTATCCAGGGAACTCAGAATTTCCATCACTGGAACATTTTAAAGATGAGTCTGATAAATGTCTGTCAGGGAGGGTTGAAGCATTGATGGTGCTTTTGAGTGTGGGATGGACTCAATCCCCTCCAGCACCCCCTCAGCTGGGTTTGCTCATCATCTCCTGCCTTGTTTGCCTCAGGCTGGTGTTGCCAGGCTGGGATTAGCCAGGCTAGGCTGCAGTGTGCTCTGATTTGTCCACCCAGCGTTCCTCCTGGCATCATTCCTAATTTAGGGAATGTTGGGAGCTCTGGGCAAACCCAGCCTGGCTACCCTGCAGGATTGTCCTGCCTTCCTGACTGGCCTTGGGGTCAGGGAAGCCCTGCCCCACCTTCCCCCGTGCACCCCTGAACAGCCCCACCGGGGCTGGGACCCCCCCAGAGCCCCGGATCCAGCCACAATGCCTCGTTTGTCCCTCTCCCAGTGCCACCCTGCTCAGAGGCACCAGGGGTGGCTGCTGTGGCACTGCCTGAGCTTCGGGCTCTCTCCAGGAGCATCGTCCCAAGCACGGGGGTGCAAAGCCCCAGAAAAGGCTCTGCAGGCTCAGCCTGAGCTCTGGCTGATCCAACTGACAGAATTCACAGAATCACAGAATCACCAGGCTGGAAGAGACCTTCAAGATCACCGAGTCCAACCCAGCCCCAACACCTCAACCAGACCACGGCACTGAGTGCCACATCCAGTCTGTTTTTAAACATCCAGGGATGGTGACTCCACCACCTCCCTGGGCAGAACATTCCAGCACTTTATCACTCTCTGTAAAAAAATTTTTTTCTAATATCCAACTCAAATTTCCCTTGGTGCAGCTCGAGCTGTGCCCTCTGGTTCTGTCAGGGCTGCCTGGATGCAGAGCCCAGCCCCCCTGAGCACAGGCACCTTTCAGGAGCTGCAGAGAGTGCTGAGGTCACCCCTGAATCTCCTTTTCTCAAGGCTGAGCACCCCCAGCTCCCTCAGGGCTCCTCACAGGGTTTGTGTTCCCAGCCCCTCTCCAGCCTCGCTGCCTCCTCTGGACACACTCCACCCTCTCCAGGTCCTTCCTAATTCCCAGCCCAGCCCCACAGGATGCTTCCCATGACCCCACAGGACCCTCACCCATTCATCCCATGGAGAAGCCTCCAACCTAAATTTGTCCCTTTTTTTTGAAAATAACACGAAAGCAAAAATGTTTCAGAAATTCAGTAGTCTCTCCAGGGAATGAAGACCCCAAGGGGCACAACCTTGTCCCCATGAGCTCAGCCTTGCCCAAGTACTGGTGACACTGAGGGTTGAGACACACAGTGCACACCCCCCAGCCTGTCCTGCTCTCTGCTCCTGGATACTTACACCTTGCACTGAAATAATACTTAGAGCAGGAATTTAAAAAAGCAAATTCTTGCAAGAACTAAATTTCTTTAGCCAAACAGATTGGGGTAATGTCTCTAGAAGCCATATGCTGCTTCACCTCATCCAGGCTTTGGGAGGAAGGAGGTTGAATGGGGGTTCTGGCAGAACAAGCTGTTTTTAAGAGGGCAAATACTTCTGTTTCTCCTATTTTCTAGGCTGCCAACTGCTTCATCCCCTTTGTGCTGACAGACTGTTTAGACTGGTTTAAAAAATCCTTGCAGAATTTCACTGTTTAATCTTTATGATGAACGAGAAAAGAATTTGAGCAGCATCACTCCTTAAAAGTTGTGCTTTGCTAACTCTGACAACAATTTACACTTTTGAGATTAATTTATTTTTTATTAAAGAAAGCTATTTTCTAATAGCTCAGCTTCTCTTGAGAATGCTCCTCCCTGGGCAGCACAGTAAAGCCCTCTGGTGCAGTGACAGCTGGATCAGTGTGATTTGTTTAGCAGCAAAGATGATGAAGGATTCCTATTAGGACATAGCAGCTTTTAAGGCTGTGTGGCCCTTCTACCCTCTGATATCCATGATTTCCCATTGATATCTTATTGCTCTGTGCCTGGAGAACATTATGTAACACTCTCTGTGCAGACTTACAGAATGAGACAAACACATCAGAAGCTGGGAGATGTTCACCACTTGTAGTTTTCAGCATCTGCAGCAAAGTTCTGCAAATATTTACAGTTCCTGTTGGGGAAGGTTTCCTTTGTACTGACACAGGGCGTGAAATGGGGTGAAATTTAGGCATCAAAACACTGCAAAGTGTTAAAAATAATTAATTTTGGCTCACTTTCTTTTGAAAAGGCTTCGTATTTTCTCCTATACGTTTTGTTTAATGGAGAAGACTGGAAGAGATGACAGATTATCAGTGTCCCAAAAAATTTTACTGGGAGACATTGGTTAAAGTGCACACACACAAACTAGGGAGTCAGTTGTTCATCTTGATCATGGCTTCATAACTGGGAGGACTGGCAAAAGACTTAGAGTTGTTTATTTCTACGTGCTTCTATGATTTTTAACATTAACATTGGCCTTACAAAGTAGATTCTTGTGCTGCCTACGTTTGTGCATTTTTAATGCAATCTACATTATCACATGTAAAATGCTCTAAAAAAAATAATAAGATGTAAAGCTGCCACAAAAGACTAGAGAATTAACTTTGTTCAGCTGACTAATTTCTGACATTTCTGAGTTTTTCACTCATTAATCAAATTGATTAACTGCATATTAATGAAACTCAGGGTGGCAGATTTTTGTAGACAGGGAGATGGTTGCAACATTTTCCTGTGGAAAATGTCCTGGGATCTTGAATAGGCCCTGCAAGACCCTCAGGAAGGAAAAGTCTGCCAAAGGATTTAGAAAAAGAATGTACTTCATTATGTATTCCATAGCCCTCCTGAACTAAAATGCTGAGGGAAATGTAGGCTGGGCTGAAAAGGTGCAGACAAGGAAAAGATTGATAAATGCTGCATTAAAACCTTGAGTTTCTTTCCATTGTGCCTCACTGGGAAGCAAACAAATCGAACTCCTCAGAGGATGGCACCAGACCTTCACATGGCTATTTACCTCAGGTTACTTTTAATTCAGTTTAATTAAATTTGGTTCAAGTTCCTCAGCAATCAGTGCTTTCCCTTTTTCAAACCAACTGCTTATTCCCAGAGGAATTCCTCGTTTCAATGAACTCTTGAGCCGGTGCTCATTTCCACGCCTAAAACACGAAACGCTCAGCAGCCAGGAAGCCAAACCCAATCAGCCCGGCGTGCCTGCGCTTGGCAGGAGCTGATGGCTCTCCCCAGAGGATCTCACAGCTCCCGGGGCCATTTCCCAGAGCAGATGAGGTGGCAGAGCTCCTGCAGGGCCAAGCCTGCCATGCCTGGTGGCCCCCAGGGTCACCTCCTGCTCTGGTGACACCTGAGCGCCGCTCCCCAGCCGAGAGCGCCGGCTCCAACTCCAGATCCCCCCACCAGGCACCTGCTGTGCTCACACCACCTGGGAGAGAGCAAGGTGATTTCATCACAGAGGGGGAAGGTTTCTAGAATCCCCAGGAAAAAAAAAACAAACACCCACCGAACCCGTTTGCTGAGACGTGACGCTTCTTGGGAAGGGAATAGAAGAAGTTTTTTGGTCTGGGCAGTAAGTGTGAGAGAGAAAAATGTTGCTGGGAGTGTGGGAAGAAAATTGTTGAGAATTGGATGAGGAATGAGTGAGAAATTCCAAACATCACCTACCTGAAATTACTGAAATGAGCGCATTTCTGCCACAATTATTGGAAAAGAAAGTGAAGGGAAGAAAATCACAGTTTAAAAACTGGGGAGAAAAAAAGAATTTTATCCAATCTATGGTCAAGCAGTCTGAACACATATGGCAACAGAGAAAGGGGCTTTTCCTGCCTGTTTTTCCTTCCCTGAAACCCTGAAATTCCCTTTAGCACCCTGAAGCAGGAAAACCACAAACAGACCTAAGGAAAGGCAAGAGCTGAAACCAAAATATGACACAGCCACAATAATAATGTTTTGAAGTGTTTTGAGGGAGCAATGGCTCAATTTCCTGTTATTCCAAAGGAGTTTAATCTTTGTAGGAATACCCACACTGAGTGCTGGGGGATTAGGACAGACATCACATCTTTAGAACAGGACATTGTACCTGTTGTACACACTATTGCAGCTGTTCTGCTCCAGGAGAATTCCGAGGTAGGAAATTTGCATGGAGACTGCTCAAACTGATGGGAATAATTTATTTTTTTTAATATACAGCAGTATTAATTGCACAGAAATTCAAGCTAGCTGATGTTACATTCCGCATTTTCACTACTAAGAAAAAGAAGCTTGTTGCCACGTCCTCTATTTTTTTCATATCTAGATATTCATTTTTAGAGGTATTCTTTCTAATATCAATAGAATTTTTACTTTTTTTCACTTTGTCCCAGAGATACTCAGACCAACAGGTGGTCAAATCTTCCTCACTGTGACTTCTTTCCAGACCTGCCCAGAGAGATGAAATGCCAAAAGACACATTTTGAGCCGTACTCCACAGGCAGGAACCTGGGAGAAGATGGGAACAGCACAGCACTTCCAACCCCATGCAGATCTGCACAAGGACATGGGGAAGTTGCTTGTTTGGCTTTGGGCTTTTTCTCCCCCTCTGACTGATTTTTAGAGAGTTTTTTAAACTAAACACCCCTTGGCTGCCTTGGCTTCTGCAGGGAGGGCCTTTTCTGCTGCCTGGTGACTCTGGCACTGCTGACAGGTTGTCTCCTGCCTTTCCCTGGCTGTTTGGGCCCTGCTGCCCATCCTGTCCCTGCAGGGATTTGACATTCCCACAACAGTTGTGCCACGAGTCCCAGTGAGCATGGCCTCCATGGGGAGGCTCAGCACAGAAACAGGGTAAGGCAGCATCCTCACAGGAGCTGTGGAGCAGCTGCAGCTTCTCTCCAGTTTCTGGATGTCCCTTCTGGTTTAAATCTCCAGTTTGAGTCCCCACTGAGCAATGTGGCACATTATAAAAATGGTAAGAAAACACCTGAGTGGTGATGCCCATGAAATAAAGTCTTTTTTAGGTCATGGGAGGCCAGCAGGAACCCCAGCTCCAGCCCTGGGCAGCAGCAGCAGCATCATAAAACCCCCAACATCTCAATGCAAGTGGCAAATTTTGGGAGACCCAAATTTCAGGGCACCATGTCTTGTTCCTGTATTTTTCTGACTTGTTGCATGAGTAAAGGGAAGGGTAACCCAGCCAAAGCCCCATCGAGCAGCACTGAGCAATGTAACCGATTATTTAACTTTGTTTTCAATCCAGACTTTTGCCTTGGGAATTCTAACAGAAGCTGCCTGAACCAAAAAGACTTTTCCTTTTTATTCCACCATTAAGCTGCAAAAAGCTGTACACTGCAAAATAGACATCCTGCCTGGGGCTTCCTGGTAAACACTGGGATGTTAAAACATCTTACTTCAGGCTGCCTTCTCCCCGCTTTGCAAGCCACAGAAGGAAAGAGAATTCAAGGAAGAACAGTTAAAAGGTTTGTTACCCTCCTGTAAACAGCAGATGATTGTCAGGGCTTGACATCAGCAGTTTTTGCAAGGGGATAATAAGATCCACGTGTGATGCAGGGGCTGAAGATAGAAACAAGGAGGAGGACTTGAAAGAGCTCAGAAATTGCTGCTGAAGGTGTTTACAGATGGCTCTGGGAATTTCTGACCAGTTCATATGGATAGAGATGGGTAGGGGGACACCAAAGCAGCAGAATCCTGCTGGGGGACCTGGGGAAAACAGCTCCAGGAAGGGACAGAGCTGCAAAGTGCCATTAGGGCCTTTCTGACAGAAGTGACAGCTCCAGCAGAGCTCTGAGGGGAAAGAGTGAGGAAAATACCAAAGCAAACCAACCAAACCAACAAAAACCCTGAAACACCCACAAACAACAAAACAAAACAGCAAAAACCCACCAAAAATAGCAAATGACCAGGTAGAGGAGTTGATTTTTGCCTTTCTACAGCCACAATAAGGCAGATATTATTTGGGAATGGCCAAGAGGAGCCCTGCCATTTCCCATTCCTTGCTGGATTTGTGAGTCCAAGCACTCTTTCCTGAAGGCTGTGCTGTTTCCTCAAGCAGTGTAAAGGTTGGAGTCCATTGTTTGCTCTCATGAAGGAATTCTTTCTACTCACACACTGTCTTTAAAAACAGGACAGAGCATTTCTTTACAAACTGTACATAAAAATCATTGCACCGTATACTGACACACAAGGGCAAACATTTTAATTTTAGTCCTGGACTATCTCTAATCAATATTACAAAAAAAAGTAAAATGAAGCCAAGATCTTGCAGGTTCATCAAATCCTGTGAGATATCATAGACCCCTTAGTCTGCATGGCCAGGGAACACTCTGTAACTCACAAATCCCAGACTCAGAAGGGTTTTTTCTGAGGAATCAAGTATTTTTACCTTACCCCAGCCACACCCCTGTGTGATCTGCACTGGGAATTTTCTCTAAAGTTGCCTTTGCTAAAATCCAGCAGCAATTTTGCACTTTTCTGAAAGGGCAGAAAGCTGATTCCGTGTGGCTCAGTAATGAGAGCAGTAATTGCCACGGGGCTGGCAATAATTTATGCAGAAGTTCTCAATTGCTTCTAATGGCCTGTCAGATGGTGAAAGGGAATGCAAAGCAGATCATCAAAACTCCTGAGAACAACATTCTTGAAAGCTCCACTCCTGCTAAGAAATATGAAAAGAAAGAACAGGATTGGCTTCTGGAGCAGCAATAAAACTGCATTTTTATCCAGGGATTGCTCTAGATCAGATTCCCTGACTGCACTAGAAATCGAAATAATGTTCTCCAAGACTCACTCAGATCTGCACTCACATCCCCGAGGCTCCACCCTTGCACAAGGCTCCTGAGCAGTTCATGCACTCTAATATTTGTTGGAAGTGTGGATTTTATCCTGCTTTTCGCCTTCAAAAGCCTCAGGAGAATTATATCTTGCACTTCAACTGCAGTAAGCAGTTAAATGCTAATTCTATTACAGCATCAAAAGTCATGAGTGGGTTTCAAGAGTCAAGAAAAGAAAGAGTTATACTAATTTTTAAAAATACAGATGAGTTCAACTTACTATATTAACCAGTAATGCCATTGGTAGATGTAAGTTTAGGATATGTGAGAGAAAGATAAAAATATATTAAATAAATGCTCAATTAGAATCACAAGTGGTGTTTCCCTGACATTTTGTCCTAAAGTCTCTTGTTTCCATATTATCCTTTAATCCTCCAAAGCAAGACTGTCACTTCTAGAGGGTGACAACTTTTCAAGTTACTCCAAGCAAGAAGTTGATGAACTCAGAATATTGGCAGTGGTGCTTGAATAAATCAATGAGGAAAGAAAACTCCCATTAGCTCATTTTCAAAATGAAAGTGCATTTCATTTGGAAAAACAAAGGAAAAAATTAGAATTTAAAAGATGAGGCCAGCTCAAAATTAGAGACCAAGATTTTCTAGCACCTGGCTGTACTTTCAGAAGTAAATCTATTATTTTCAAGGGGAAAAAAACAGCATAAAACTTGCAAATAATTGCACATTCCAAGGAATAATTTTCATTCTGGGGAGAATCAGAAAAGGAAAATACTGAAGGCAAACCCATTAAAATTAATTTCAGGTGGGATTACTCCCCACTTCACCAAGACAAAACCAAGCTTAATATGTCAATTTTCCAGTGTTCAGGACTCTTTAAAAAGGTTATCTACCAATAAGTTAAAGGTGCCCTCAGCAGCAATTTATGATATATTAATTATAAAATTAAAGGGAATTATTTATACAACTGCTCAAAGAAAGACTTAAAAAAAAAATAAAAATGTGGAAGACCTTAACAATTTGTTTCAAAAATTGGATTGCAAGATATTCACTAATTTTATTTTTCTTCTTGTGCAAACCAGGGCAAAACCTTTCAGGAAAACAATTCTTAAAGCAGGGGAAACAGTGACTATTGAATAAAATGCTGTGCTGTGGGAAAACACAAACACATTCTCCCAGGCTGTGCTGCTGAGCTTTCCAGACTCCCTCAGAATCTCAGCTGCCTCCTCTCTTCCCATGGGAAAAGAAACATTTAAAATGCAGGATCAAAATAATAAGAATAACAATTTGAAAAAGAAAGAAACAAACCACCACTGCCTGATGACACATCTCCCCTCTTCCTAAAACCTGGAGAAATCACGCTTTCAAAATTCCTTTCCCCCAAAATAAAATAAAATAAAATAAAATAGGGTAATCTGCATATTTAGTCTAAGCTAAATCCTAATTTTGTAAAGAATCTCTCATGGTTTATAATGTCCCCAAGGTATCCCACCAGTTATATGAGGTAATTCCAATAAATAACATTTTCTTCAGTTAAAAGGAAGAAATTACTCCTTTATCTTTCCATGCCTAAATGGAGCACCTGCTGAATCATTAGGCACGCAGTCAACATTCAGAGAAAAAGCAATGAAAGATTCCCAATGATTTATAAAGGAATTCCAGAATCCCACCCAGGACCCCAGAGCTGTGCATGGCTACGTGCTGATTGTGCTGCTGAATGGGAAGAAAAGGAGGAAGGGGCTGCAAGGAAAGCAGCCAAAGGAAACTGCAGCAAATGTGAAAAGCATTTCAGGGCTATATTTAGAGGAAGACATTCTTCCTGCACTTGCCAAGCTGCTCACGTCATTTCACACAGCATGTTTGATCCAGCTTTAGAAGTCTAGGAGGGAGCAGGAGAGGGGGGGAGGAAGAAATCTGGATCAGCTGCCAGAAATGGAAATCTTGCATTTATGGAGGGGAACAAATATTTTAAGCATGTGAATTCAAGAGTGCTTTCCA